>NIVC01000921.1:382500-408283 GCA_002269645.1 Macrostomum lignano | reverse complement strand
TGCAACTTTAGGAATCACTTTGCCATTTCTATTGGCAATATATATATATGTAAGTCATTATAGGCTGAGAGCAGTCACATGATTACTATTCTGTCCAATAGCAACTTACATGTATGTGTTGCCAATAGAAATAGACAGGTGAATCCCTAGGTTGCGCTTAAGCATGTAGGCCTAGAAGCTCTGATATCAAAGTTATTAAAGGATAGGCTAGGCCTATTAATATCTTATTCTTAGATATAGATGAGATAGTTAAATTTAAGCAATTAAGAAATACTTTCTACTTCTAAATATAATTTTATTTAAAAATTACTACAAATAATAATAATATATAGAGAGCTATAATATAAGTTTTTTCTTAGTTGGCAGTTGCCTTTATATATTTATATTTAATAGAAAACATAATATATAGATTGTGATAGCTAGGGTCTAATATTTTAAAATTGCATTTTTAAATTAGACCTTGGATACAATTTTGTATCCTATCTTAGTGCCAGCAAAAAAACCCCAGCTATATTCTAGTAGGGTCTACTACCACTACTAGGCCTAGCCTAGAGATGCTATATAATATCCTAACTTTCCAGTTTCCAAATCATATCTTGAAATTAGACCCTGAATGCAATTTTGCATTTTAGCACTAGCAAAAAAATCCAGAGGCTTCTCTGCTTAGGCCTTATATTTGGCAATTAGTGCTAAGCCTAGAGACTATGCTAGGCCTATGTCCTTGACTCTATGGCTCTATTCTTAGGTCTATCGCTAAGGTATGGTCTGTGGAGACTATGGAGTATGGCTTATGGCTTGACGAACTAGGGGCCTATCTTTGTGTGCCACTGTCATTGACATAGGGCCTAGCATATAGTAGGCCTAGCCTAGACCTATTAGCTATAGACCTAGTCAATGGACTGTTATCACTGTAGGCCTACTCGTAATCCCCTTATGTAGCTAGTTTTATTTTGGAATTTGGCCTTGGGGCAAGGCCTACCCTACTTTTTGCCGCGTATCTTGTATTTAACTGAGCGGTAACACACCAGTTTTGATTGTGGACAGCTAGGCCTATAACTTGAAGATGATAAAAAATTATTCCTCTCTTTCAGTCTTTCTTAGTCCTGGCTTAATTATTAACACATCTGGCTTTAAAACATTAACACATTAACACAATACTAGGCTTTGGCAAGGTCTAGGGGCCTATTGTAGCATAAAAACCAGACATGCCAAAGCCAGATTGCCCTAGCCCTGCAACTTGGATACGACGTACCCACGTAAAGCTGTCGGCAAATTCATAAATAGAGCATGATCGATGATCGATCAGCAAAATATCAAAAGTTTCTTTAAATTAAAATTGCACAAAAGCTTGCTTTAAAGAAACAAATGTTCAAACTGATAGGTTTTACAAAAAAATTAAAGTACCACCGCCTGAACTTTGTTTCTACCAGTTTAAAAAAAGAAATATAACTAAAAAACTATTTTCAGTAATTTTAGTCTTTTCGATCACTTCTGCCAGAGAGGCCTATACGCTTCTACAGCCTCCGAGCCTCGCGCCGTCGGAGTTGCGGAAGCCGGTTTTGGACCCTATTGCTTCATCGGTGCATCCTCCAGAGAGCCCTAAAAGTTAGGCACTGGCCCGCGGGTCCCACAGCCAGCTGGCCGCCTGCAGACCCCTAATTATCTCTCAGGAGCGGATATTTTTGCACTGTGTAAGTGTCACTTAGATGCTGCACCCTCAGTTCGCAGGCCATCAGTGATAATTTTTTACATGTTTTGGGCCCCGACTAGCTCCCATCCGGAATAATTAAGACGCATTCATTCACTGCTCTACCAAAAAACTAACTTCACTGTTTCTCACCGCCACTACTGTTATACTGATCCATACACTGTTGATAAGATTTTGCAAGTACACTCATGTACTTGTAGTAGTGTGTTTTTTTTCATGCAGCTATAAGTCGCTCTAGCCGCGTAATGCGCGCCATACAGTTAAAGTAGCATCGGAGTGTAAATGTAATGAGAGCCGTAAATACATGTTTTTTCTTAGTTTAATTAATCCTAATGTACATGTGCACTTGTAGTTTATGTACTTGCCATAAGGGCTAAGATGCGGAGCCTTCTCTCTCTCCAATTATTACCGCGTAGTACACTACGTATATTCTTAGCGTGACTTGTAACTTTCAGTGACGACATATAAACGACACAGTCCGTGAATGGTTAAGCAACGCTTAGCTACGAGCGTATTAACCAAACAGCGCACTGCTCTTTATACGAGCTACTTCTTGTAGAGAATCATGCAAATCACTGCTGACATAACAAAATCATATATACGCTCGTATATTGATTGATTAAGAGTTAAGACGATGTCCGAAAGCATCTCGTTTAGCTTAAAGTTTAGCTACTACAGTAAGGCCGTATATATTACAGGTTTTTAGTTGACAAAATTGAGAGACAAAAATATTCTGCTTCCATACATTCAGTACTGCATGTGAGTACATGTGTTCAATACAAATTATTACATATGTGTATTCAACGCAGTATCCAAAAAGTGGATCATAAATTAGTATTTCAGAGTCTTACCAATAATACAATTTTTACAGCTCTACAGTTATTCACTGCACCACAAAATTGACATCAAGCGACTTGCAAAAACATTCTCGCATTTCATGCAGCTTGCATTGCTCCAAACTGTAAAAGCTGGCATCTGAGGATATTTAAAGGCATTTTCACATCAATTTAAATGAAAGGCACGGCATGGATGCGGTAATAAATGAAATTCGTTTCTTTATCTCATTTGTAAATCTTAGCAATATTTCGCCGGGCCAGTTCCGGCTCCTCGGAGCTGAACACCAGGCCGAAGTCCTGCCTGGTGACCAGGTGCTGCTCGGCCACCGGCAGGCGGCTCCGGAAGCGAATCGCCACCTCGCTGGACAGGCAGACGGCCTCGCGCCACAGGCTGGGCTTCAGCGCGGCAAGCACGGAGGTCTGGCAGCCCCAGGCCGGGTAGGCGTTGAACTCCAGCAGGTAGACTCGGAGCTCGTCGTCAATCAGAAAGTCGACGCCGAGGATGCGAAACGCGTTGCTCGGACAGTCGCGATCGTCGAGGAAGTAGCGGAACACGGCCGACACGTAGCCCAGCAGGGCGCCGATCTTCGGGTACAGCTCCCTTGGCCCAGTCGCGATCCCGCAGCCGGTGCCGCTTGTTGAAGTAGTCATTGAGCTCGTCCGGAAACCAGGTGGTGACCTCCTTGAGCTGGCCGAACGTTCTGGTCTGCTTGGCCTGCACGCTCTGGTTGGTGAGGTGGACGGCCAGGTCCGGCGAGGCGGCATTGTAGGGCAGCGAGCTGAGCCGCACGAAGCCCGGGTGCATGAACACAAAGTAGCCCATCTCGCAGTCTGCCAAAAAGTTATTTACAAGCGATTATTGGTTTCAAGGTACATGCAATGCAAATACGCTCGTAGTTAAATTCATCGGTAATGCTACAGAATCCACTTTGCAGTGTATCGAGATTTCTCGAAACGATGCAACCCGAGTTTACACAGCTCAGCAGTGCATGCGGGGGCGTCGCCATGGATTTTTGGTGGTGTACATTATTTCCAGAATAGGCGTTGTCAGCGCTCATTTGGCGCCGCAGACACTCATTTTAGCGCCGCAGGCACTCATTTTGGCGCCGCAGACACTCATTTTGGCGCCACAGGCACTATATTTTGTCGCCCTGAAGCAAAGTTATTGATTTCCATAATGGGTCACGAGGTTTGGTGGGGGGGGGGACAAAGCACTGGCATGTCCGTCCCCCCTGCCCTCGGTGCATGGCGACGCCCTTTGAGTGCATGCACACGAAACTCCACAAAATTTTTCGATATTTTGCTCCAAAAATTTAAGTCCCATTCACACCATTTAAATAGCTCGTATAAGGTTGATTTTGCGTGATGTACATACGTACATGTACTTTCGTCCCTTTGTAAATCAATCATGCGCTTTTCGATGGCTCTATTGATGACGGTGTGAACGCGAGTTCGCATCCATTCCGAAAGTATCTCTGGTCTCATCATCAGCCTTGAGGGAAGTACAGACTAAAAATATAGAGTCGGGTAAAAAATACCCAGCACTTAACCTAATGAGCGTCTCACAGATTAATGCCAATCCAACAACCAATATATTTTCTGTGCGGAACAGGCCAGTAGATTTCTACCATGGCAGACACACAGTAGGATGGCAATGAAATTTCAGGAGCATTTTAACGCTAAAAGATAGAGGCTTCAGACTGGGCACTCAGCACTCACCCTCAGTGCAGCCAGATGGATCGGTCCTGGCCCGCTTGGGATTGACCACCAGCATGTAGACTCTCAGGTCGAACTTGCGCTTGTCGGCCACCAGCGGCCGCTCAATGTACTGCTGCATAATAACCTGAGCGCTGGACATCTTCTGAAACTCGCTGTTGCAAAAAGTTGAGCAGGTCTTCCCGGACGTGGTCCCGTCTGATCTTAACCAGCTGCATCTTGTCGCCCATGCTGCCGCTGAAATTGACGGCGCTTAGCCACGGTAGAGCGCAAACTCTCGTGACTTGGATGCTTTATCAGATTCAGGCTTGGTGCTTAGAGGCGGGCAGTGCTGCCGATAAGTGCGTGTCTACTGCACCCAAACGCTGCACTAAAGCCAAATACGAGCGTAACTAATCCACTAAAGTGCCCCAGCTCCCGTTGAGGATTTTTTACTTGCCCTCAGCCAGTTTGCAAAAGCATCATGGAAAAAATTGCCAACTACTCAAGTCAGAAGCATGCTTAGCAGAGTTTTTTGTGACAAAATGTTTAGTTCGCTGGGAACGTGAATAACGATAGGGCTCTTACCCGACTGGTTTAGCCAGATATCTGCCTGGATGAACGGCTGAAATGTAAATAACGAGTGTTGAGAGCACTCATGCAGAAGAATGGTAGCAAATATTGAGAGCTGTGAAGTATTCTTTCTTTTCTAAACAATATTACAATAATTGTTCTATGATCTTAATACTTTTTCCTCAAAAGTAGGGCCGCGCTAAACAGAAATAAAGTGCCGAGTCCTGCGAGCCTTGATTACCTAGCACAGACTCCAGATTCGGATTTGCCATGCAAACTGTAAACGGCGTGAACTCCTCGTGGCTGAAGACGGCACCGGATCCAGTGAGGAAGCTGGTGCCCGCTGTCGCATTTGTTCCTCTGCGTGGCGCAATGAGATCACCAGGCGCCACTTGCTGCACATCTGGTACATCCGGTTGGTGTACGGCCGGAGTGTCAGGTAGCTTGGACCGTCTGATAGCGAAGAGGGACAGGTGCGAGGCTGGATCAGGTAGTTGGGACACCAGCTGATAGCGGAGAGGGACAGGTGCGAGGCTGGGTCAAGTAGTTGGGACACCAGCTGATAGCGGAGAGGGACAGGTGCGAGGCTGGATCAAGTAGTTGGGACACCAGCTGATAGCGGAGAGGGACAGGTGCGAGGCTGGGTCAGGTCGTTGGGACACCAGCTGATAGCGGAGAGGGACAGGTGCGAGGCTGGGTCAGGTCGTTGGGACACCAGCTGATAGCGGAGAGGGACAGGTGCGAGGCTGGGTCAGGTAGTTGGGACACCAGCTGATAGCGAAGAGGGACAGGTGCAAGGCTGGATCAGGTAGTTGGGACACCAGCTGATAGCAGAGAGGGACAGGTGCGAGGCTGGATCAAGTAGTTAGGACACCAGCTGATAGCAGAGAGGGACAGGTGCGAGGCTGGGTCAGGTAGTTGGGACACCAGCTGATAGCGAAAAGGGACAGGTGCGAGGCTGGGTCAGGTAGTTAGGACACCAGCTGAGACCGAGACAGAAGGAAGAGCCACTCACATAGCAGGGGGTGGCTGTTTCCTGTACTGGTAATAAGAATGCTCAGCTTTCGCCCATTTGCAGCAATCTTTGCGTCCGCGATGTTCTCTTGGATTTTTTTGAAGCCGAGACATTCAATGGGTTTATGAATTCTGCGGGAGTAGGGCGGGAAGCTTTTGCTGTACAAATTCACTTACATGTAGTCATTTGTACCGATCTATATCCAATCCAAAAAACGATCTGGGCTATTCTAAACGACCCCCACTGCCGGAAGTCCCGCGCTGCAGGTTCCCGTCCCTCACTTCATTTGTGAGTGCCTCACCTTTACTCAGGACAGGCTCACCAGGGGAGTACGAGATCTGCTAGCAGGAAATCTGCTAGCCGAAGTCTGCTAGACAAAATCTGCTAGACGAAATCTGCTAGACGAAATCTGCTAGACGAAATCTGCTAGACGAAATCTGCTAGACGAAATCTGCTAGACGAAATCTGCTAGACGAAATCTGCTAGACGAAATCTGCTAGACGAAATCTGCTAGACGAAATCTGCTAGACGAAATCTGCTAGACGAAATTTGCTAGCCGGAATTCGCTTGCCGAACTCTGCTAGCCGAAATCTGCTAGCCTTTGATTTGTACGAGTAAATATATAACTTATACTGCCACTGCAAGCTATTTAGACTGAAAGTTGTTCGTAGATATGTTTAAATTTAACTACGTGAACTACCTGCTTTTAGCGCTAAAACATTATCAATGTCTAAAAAAGATTATCTACGAAAGCACAGTTTTCACTGTTACCAGGAGTATATCACTGAATGCGCAAAATTATTACATAAAAATTTAATTTGCATATTGCATGTAATCATGCACAGCTAATTCAACTAGATAAACTTTGCTGGGAACACAGCTGGAAAGTCAGCATCAAAAACAGCAATTACATGTGTTTACATTCTTTACATGTATTTTATGCTTCTATAAAATGAGAGGTAGGATAAAAAATTATAAATGATTTTGTCGATTTCCAAGTGCTTTAGCATACAGTAACACACAGTTGGTGTACAGTATCTATAGCTAGATACATGTATGTCCAAAGTACAATTTACTATAGCTATATGTATCGTAAATGTATAGATATTTTCCATCGATTACGGTACAGTGTACATAGTAAAAATTCTAAAGTAAAGTAATTAGAGCAATTAAGCGCAAATTTATTTGTCCTGCATGATAAGTCCTGCAAAGTTTCTTGCGAAATCGGACAAGAAAAATTGTCTCTAGCAAATTGCAACTTCGTAAATTGCTGATCGCCGGTTTTGGTTAGCAAAATTCCTGCTAGCAGATTTCGGCTAGCAAAATCCTCGCTAGCAAATTTCATAGACCCGCTCACCAGCCCCAGTCACACACTGAGGACTATCACCAGCTCCAGTCACACACTGAGGACAATCACCAGCTCCAGTCACACACTGAGGACAATCACCAGCTCCAGTCACACACTGAGGACTATCACCAGCTCCAGTCACACACTGAGGACAATCACCAGCTCCAGTCACACACTGAGGACTATCACAAGCCCCCAATCGCACACTGAGGACTATCACCAGCCCCCAATCACACACTGAGGACAATCACCAGCTCCAGTCACACACTGAGGACAATCACCAGCCCCAGTCACACACTGAGGACTATCACCAGCTCCAGTCACACACTGAGGACTATCACCAGCCCCCAATCGCACACTGAGGACTATCACAAGCCCCCAATCACACACTGAGGACTATCACCAGCCCCAATCACACACTGAGGACTATCACAAGCCCCCAATCACACACTGAGGACTATCACCAGCCCCAATCACACACTGAGGACTATCACCAGCCCCAATCACACACTGAGGACTATTACCAGCTGCTCCAATCACACACTGAGGAATATCACCAGCTGCTCCATTCACACACTGAGGACTATCACCAGCTGCTCCATTCACACACTGAGGACTATCACCAGCCCCCATTCACACACTGAGGACTATCACCAGCCCCCAGTCACACACTGAGGACTATCACCAGCCCCAGTCACACACTGAGGACTATCACCAGCCCCAGTCACACACTGAGGACTATCATCAATCCCACCAAACACTTGTATGAGTGTACTATGGCCCAAAAAATCTAAGCAAGATCTTATTTAGTTTTTCACCATTACCAGTTACAGTGTGAGGGCCGTAACTAGGCTCTGATCTTGCAAATATTGATCTAATACAGAAATTAAACTACAGAAATCAAAGATTCAATCGTCTCAGCCGCAGACTCACGCGTTTGCATTCATGCCTACAACAGTGCCGGAGGCGACTTGCTGCCGCAGGGCCACTGTGTAGCCAACCTGGTCTTCGTAGGTGCAGCGGAACAGCGCGCTCCGACCAGCCAGTTGGTAGGGCAGCGACAGAATTGTCGGCTTCTCAGGTGAGCAGTTCGCCTTCAACTGGTCCCGACTATCCCCAGCCGCTGTTACGGTTCCGCCATTGGCTACTGCCATTTTGTTGGGCTGGGATCCGACTGGCACTGACTTGAATTTATGGTGCAACGCAAGCAAGTCTGAAGTTGTTATTGTTCATTCTGAAACATTTTAAGCTAGATATTTCTAATTTCAGTCTTTATCCCACCAGTGGCATTGAACATCGCTCCAGCAGGAAGTTGGACCACAGACAGTTAAGTGGTGAAATGGGCTTGGGTTACTAAAAGGGTCCCCAGCTTGACCTAACCATATATCTCTATACCATTGTAGTGTAATTTAGCTCGTATATTTCAACTGACCTACATCAATCCTTTTATGGCCTAGGCCAATCAAATACCAAGCTTCATCCAGAAGATAACGAATGGGGGTGGGGTAAGGTGCCTCTTATCATAGCATTTCCATACAAATGGCAACAATAGCTTAAATAGGCACAGCAGCGAGGCTGATTGGCTGTGCTCAATTCGCATATCACAGTCATTATTTGCAGGTTGGCGTGCTCACAATTCTGGCATAAAACCTGTCCAGCATTGGCACTTGTTGGAATCCCGAGACGAATTCTCCTCAGCAATGCTTCTGTGCCAAGTGGTCTACAGTTTTTTGTTGTAAGTCATTCATGCTTTCGGTATTTTGAGTTGACTTTCTGGAGCTCACTCTAACTTCTGAGCTCACTCCGAATCTCTCACTCCAAATCTCCCCCACCGAATCTTCCCACTTTGAATCTCGAATTCCGAATCTTCCCACTCCGAATCTTCCCACTCCGAATCTTCCCACTCCGAATCTTCCCACTCCGAAAATTCCCACTCCGAATCTTTCCACTCCGAATCTTCCCACTCCGAATCTTCCCACTCCGAATCTTCCCACTCCGAATCTTCCCACTCTGAATCTTCCCACTCCGAATCTTCTCATTCCGAATCTCAAATTCCAAATCTCCCCACTCCGAATCTCCCCACACGAATCTCCCACTGCGAATCTCCTCCACCGAATCTCCCCACCGAATCTCCCCCACCGAATCTCCCCCACCGAATCTCCCCCACCGAATCTCCCCCACCGAATCTCCCCCACCGAATCTCCCATTCCGAATCTCCACACTCCGAATCTCCACACTCCGAATCTTCCCACTCAGAATCTTCTCACTCCGAATCTCCCCACACCAAATCTTGGTGATCCCCCATGAAGATTCCCCACTCCGAATCTCGCCACCGAATCTTGGTGATTCCCTATGGAGATGGAGATTCCCCACTCCGAATCTCCCCATCCCGAATCTCCCCACCCCGAATCTCCCGATTCCCAATCTTTCCACTCCGAATCTTCCTACTCCGAATCTCCCCATTCTAGACTCTGATGAGTATAGAAGATGCAGAATGCAAAACTAGGTGTCTGATTGACGCACACGGAAGGAATTTGTAGGCAACTATTGGCTTCAAACACTCGGCATTTCTGAGCAATTCTCTCTTTTAGTGAAGGAACTTACAGTATTTCGCAATGGTAGCAGCGGAAATATGTAAATATTGACAAAGTATCTAGGAATCGAAGTCAAACAAAGCACTAGCCACTGGAGCAGGCAGCTGGGTATCTTACTTCATTGCTTGCACTCAACCATCAACGGGAGGCCTCGGGCAACAATCCAGCTGAGTCGCTTCTTGAGTTCACATTTGCTACTCAAACAGATAGTCTGCTAGAGAAGACTCGCCCTGGGGGGATTCCTTTTGGCAGGCCTCTTTGTTGCATTAACGACCATTAATGGATCGGCTTTGATGCATGCTATTGGCAGAAAAGTTTTTTTTAATAAAAATTATCGAAGATGGGGCACTTAGTGCGATAAGTTACAGTAATGATTCGGTATAACTAGTCCCTATGCTTAACTCTCAGTATACTCATAATAGCGTGACATTATAATGCAGCTAAACTGCTAAATATTTATACTGCCAAGTTCTTAAGGAACGAGCTCAGGACAGTTGGTGGGGGGAGTCAAGCCATGTAGAAACTATGAAACTATGACCTGCAATTAAGTGACAACCGGAATTTCCTACAAATACTTTTCAATACTATGAAGTTGTGAAAATGAAAGGTGCTCTGAAGAATCCGATAAGAGTTGATCGTCACTCAGAATCTCAATCTTACAGAATCTCACAAACCTCACAGAACCTCAAATAATCTCGTAGATTCTCATAAAATTTCACAGAATCTCACAGAATATCACAGAATCTCACAGAATCTCACAGAATCTCACGGAACCTCACAAAATCTCACGGAATCTCACGGAATCTCACAGAATCTCACAGAATCTCACTCTCAATTTTCTTAGAAAATTGCGCAACAGACTCGACTCGACTTTGCAGGCGCTCCGAGCTGCCTTCCCTTGCTCATAGGACACACAAGCCGCTCTTGAATTAGGACACTCTTGACTCATAGCACTTGACTCTTGGCGACTCCTATCATAGGCTCATAGTGTTGAGCCCTTGGGAACCGGTGTCCGGTGTTAGCCAGCAGGCAGTCGAAGAAACGCCGAATGCGCGCAACGTCAGCAGAGCACCTCCCTATAGTGGGCTTTGGGCTAAGTGGTAGACAACAATAATATGGCTCTTCATCCAAACGTCTCCGCGATCCCCAACCATGCAGCTTCGCTCAGAGGGAGCTTGTAGCAGCCAGCAGCCAGCGGGTGTCCTTCCGAGCCGTGCCGACCGCGCTGCCAGCCGCTGTCCGCAACGCCACTGCCGGCGTCCGTCTGATGACGGGCGCGTCAGCCCCGGCCAGCTGCCAGGTCGAGTGCGCCGCCGACCCGGACTGTCGGGTGGCTCAACACGTCGCGCCGCACTGCTGGCTGGGCAACTCGACAGCCTGGTCTGCCGGCTGGGTCGCCCAGCCCGGTGCCGTCAGCCACCTCAAGCTGGCCGTGGACGACGGGGACACGCAGCTGCTGCTCGGCTTTGACCAACGATTTCTAACAGGCCACTCGATCACCAATTCAACGGATGTGAAGTACGTCGGCGTAGATCAGATCGACGGCGTCGGGCTGAATTTTCTCGGCAAGTTCAGCTCTTACATTGACTTGCTCGGTCTAGGCACCTTTCTGGCCGCTCCGCCGCAGAACCTGACCTTCTTTCTCAAGGTGCAGCGAGCCTACCCGGACTCAGCTAGCAACAACCGGGCGTTCTTCAGCGTCTACAACTTAGCCAAGGGGCCGTCGGTCGATCGACCCGGTTTCTTCTACGAGAGATCCGGATTTGTGCACTTCTACTTCGTCTGGCCCTGCTCGTTCCGTTCTAAAGAGAGCGTGATGCCCATTGGCACTAGCGAGCAGTCGGTGTCGCTCGCTTTCGTGCTGAACGGCTGCAACGGAGCCAGGCTGTTCGTGTCCGGCGCTGAGCAGGAGGTCACTTCCAACGCGCGGGGAACCTCGGCTTACACGCCGGACGCCATTCGGCTGGGCTACGCTATTGCCGAGGGCAACACGTTCAACGGAGTGTTCCAGTGCTTCACCATAGTAAAACGGGCGATGACCGCTGAGGAGATCCGCGCGATGGACGGCGTCTGCTGATGATGAGGCTTTGGGCAATGAATGATTACAGTTTTACTGGCTGCTGAAATCCAAATATCCCAACTTAGCTGCCGCTAAAATTTTAGCCGTGGGGACGAAAAGTTTTCGAGGCTCGGTTGATGTTTTTTATGTGTCGTGTTCCGGCTTGTCAAATTGCGTTAATGGAACTTCTGATCCTCGGAAGCTTCTCGTTTCTCGTTTCTGGTAGTTTTTACTAGTCTCGGATTCCTCTTCTTGGGAACTTTGTTAAACTACACAACCAAGTTGGTAACTAAGAGCTTTGGAAAAATCTTAACAATGTGGTTTCAAGTTGCATCGAGTTTATGAGGCCAGTTCAATGAAGCGTGGACTACCGGAAGTTTATCAACGAACCAGTGGTTTTGAATAAACAATCAAAATTGGTAGTCGGCTGTCTATCAGTGGTTTCTGACCTCCGATTTGTTACCATTGCTTCGAAAAAAATCTTTGAAGTGTAAAAAAAGGTTGCTATTACAGGTGACCAGCAGCCATGTCCATTGCCCACTCAACTTACCCTTTAAAACGCATGCAGATACGTACGCAGACACAAACTCACACAGGATGTACAACCTGTGGGGTCGAATCATCCGACAAGCCCGAGACCTATTTTTGTGCATGCTGGTGGAACTGTTTTTTAGCTGCTGTACAACGGAGCAATGCAGGTACACGGAATTCAAGAATTAAATACATCTGTTCCTGCACACCTTCTCAAACAAGAATCAAGTCACCAAACCTCCGGATATTCAACGATTCTTCCAGAGGGACGGATTTTCCCATAAGCCTTGCCAAGCCTCCAGATTTAACCAGCACGTCGACTACGTGTGTCTGCATCAGCCCTGACTTCGGTGGTCACTGGTCTTCTCCCGGGTGGAGCTCCGCCACCAGGTAACTATGGACATCCTGTTTCTGTCTAGGTCTGATATCGCTGACCATGCCAGTGGACAGTGGGCAAACCTTGACTGCTGGACATCCTCAACTAGCCTCTCAAGCAACCTTACGGCTGACGGTATTCCTACTGTAAACCAACATACTTTGGCCATCCTGGGCAGTCGTTTCCTTTAGTGTGGTTTAATCGTATTCTTGAACATCTAGCTCGCATTGGGAACACATTCCTGCCAGAAATATGCCTCACCCCCGTTGGGACTATCGCGTTTCAAGAACGTGCCTCTCAGCTTTTCAGATGTTTTCATTTTTTGCACTATTTGCTCAGTTTTTACGTGCGCCTGCATGGACTTAAGGCGGCATGAATCCGGTGCGGTGGGTGCGTTGAATGCAATGGATTAAACCAGCTTGAGCAATATTTGCTCAGGATAGCTAGCTATTGACAATAGAAGCTGGAAGATTTCTCCTCAATAGTAACGGCTTGGCTAGCGGAGGCGTAATCTTTTCAAGGCTACGGTTAGTAGGTTGTTGGTGATTTTTGCTTGCCGCTTGTCACGCTTGCTGATGTCTGGACCATAGACAACTCAAGTAAAATGGGTGTAGGCTGAAAGATGCATTTGCAAGATTGAAGGTTCTCCGTTTATGGCAATAAAAGTCTTGCGGAGGAAACAGAGAAAGGAATAAAATTTTTTTAACAAACTACATGTAGGTTTTGACCTTGTGCAGTCTACGAGTTCAGTATCCTAAGGAAAATGATGTCTAAAGCAAAAAAAGTATCGCCCCCCTGCGAATTGTGGCACCAAAGCCCTATAACTCTCCCTTTGATGCCTGGCCTACCAACAACTCTGAGAACCCCCCCCCTATGAGCCACAGCATTTTAGCAATCCCCTCATGAGTCTTGATATCTCAGTAATTTCCCACATGAGCCACAACATTTCGCTGGGTCCAGAATATCAATCGCTAATAGACTGACAAATCAATATTTAATTTGCCAAATGTGGCTAAAGATTTAGCTGACTACTTTAAATTTCAGTATAAGACAGATCCTCAATTTTGCAGCGTCCACAACAAACTGAACGCGCTGGGCAAACTTTTAGTTGAGCCCCGTCTGGATTGGTGTTGAATATCAGAGTTTGCAGTTGCCAAGATAAATGTTTTACATGTCGCACCAACCCGATGCCGGATGCAAACTCCCGCAAGTACCGATGAAGCATGATACCTGCTACATGTTGATTTCTTATTTGAGTTTCACCACCGGATCTGTATTTCGCTCAAATAATGATGCCTAGCCCAGGTACGGATAGGGAACACATGAATATAACATTGGGGAGTACAAAACTTTTTGTTGGATAGACTTTTTTCCAGGAATTAAAATGACTTCTCTAAATTCGAAAAAGCTCTACGAAGTCCGCATGCTTGACATCAGTGTGATTTTATTTCACAGAAGCGAAGCTTTCCGGGAATTTTTCAAACCTTTTCCAATGCAGAAAGGCGAACTATATATTTTTGGGATAGCAATCAAGCAAGCTTAGAGAAGGTAGTTTTCAACTGTAATATAAGCTCTAAACAGTTTTAAAAGATAGTTGCCATTCTGTGCGATTAAATCGTTTTGAGGATGAAAACTTCTCTGCCACCCATTTATTGTTAAAGACATGGAGCTGCGTGCAACCTGGCGCACTTTAAGCGACATAGGCACACAACCGGCGAGAGGCATTACTGCCCATTCCGCCGACTCCCCTGAGCAGGCACACAAGCGCGCGGATACGTACGCAGTCATACGTACAGGCACACACTCACACAGGAGTGCACAGCGGCCCTAACTTTATTTATCGCTAGGCATGTACACTTCACTGTGCCTTGGGGGCTGGCCCCTCAATGGCGTTGATTGCACGAGCAGAGCCAAGCCGAGATTCCAATTTAGCCCCGAATTAATATCTGACTGCACTTGGAATCGAGCCTGGGCCGCTGTACATGAGAGCCCTGCGCTAGACCACATGGTTACGGCCTACGGCCCACTATGTAAAGTCCCACTATAGTAGTCCACTAGCAATATGCGCTCCCTCCCAATGTGGAAGCAACAAAGAAATGAATAAAATAGTTTAAATAGCTTCTGTCCTTGTACAGTCACTATTGTTCTTTCTTAAGGAAAATAATATCTAGATATCCACAATTCATTTTTAGTATAGCGGACTTCTTGTACTTCTTAATGGCTACTATGCATGAATTCTATATTCTTCTTCTGGAGGCATGAATTAAAATTGAAGTCGGTCGGTCCCTAATTGTCCCTTTCAATTGTTTACTTTTCTTTTTAACTTTATGGGAGTTACCATATATTAATAATGACAATCGACAAAAAGCAAAAGCAAGTACAGGCAAGCCAGTGCCTGTCGGAAATTCTAAACAATTTGAATAGTAGGAGAGAAGCAAGTTATGAAATCGCATTATTGTATTAAAGCAGAGAAAACAAGACGTCAGTGTTTAACAGACGCAGTCTATCTTGCAACAGTGCAGATGAAAAAGCCACGCAATGTACAAGTGTACACTGAGGCATTGTGCACATTGCTGCAGTAATTCTCGCTTTCGTCTCACACCCAGCCTTGCTGGCTGTGCAGCAATACGTGCATGCCACTACGCAAGGCTCTGCGACTCTCGCTTCGGCTGTTTCCAGTACCTACTTGACAAGGCGCCGAAGCCCCAAACTGACACAAGAAAGTGCGCAAGCAAAGCTAGCCAGCCTCGCAACTAAAGATGGCGGAGACAGCGCAGAAGCTTGACCGTGCCGACTATGAAGTGCGCTTTCAGTCCTCCAGACGCGATCTGGTGGCGGCGCTGCGGTATCGCGAGTCCCGGTTTGTCCGCCTCGCTGAGTATCTTGGCGAGCTCAGGCGACTGATGTGTGACTTGAAAATCGAATGCGAAGCGACCGATGAAGACACGAAGCTGGACGAGCTGGACGAGCTGGACGAGATCTTGCAGAGCCAGCTCACTCTGTCCTTGATCGTGTTCGGCCGCAGCAACACGGGCAAGTCGACACTGCTAAACCAGCTGCTGCGGGATTGGCAGGAATCTCCGGCAAGCAGCCGAATAACCGGTCTGTTTCCCACCGCTGAGCACACCTGCACCGCCAGACTCACCTGCACTAGGCACGGACAGAGCAGGACAGTGTCAATCCAGGATGTAGTAACCGGTCAGGCGATCGTTGATACGACAGCCTTCGAGGATAGCAAGAAGTTACGAAAGCACATCGACCTCAAAGGGAACGAGCGGGAGGATCGAAACACTGCGATGCTGGTGAAGGTGTCGTTGCCCAATGAACTACTTCGATACAACCTTCAGCTGGTGGACAGTCCCGGCATGGGCGAGAATGCTCAAATGAATGAGACCGTTCGAAATTTTTTGAACGGGGCCAAGTCGGCCATAGTCGTGTACACTGTTAATGGCACGGAAGGATACAAGCCAGAGCCTGTGAGTTTGTGATGCCTAGAAGGTACATTTTCGAATGCCTGTGTAAGAACTGAAAGTTGCAGACTTTAGATAGGTTCTTTCTAGCATTATCAACAAGTGTATCAACATTTAAAAACTTGCAGGACACTGAGAACATCCGGTTCTTGATGGAGGAGCACAGCAGTATGCAAAAATTGTTCGTTGCCAACCGGATTGATTGCTGCATAAAAAGTTACTACAATAACGTGTGCGAGGAAGTTCTATGCTACGACTCTAACGACGAGGAGGAGGTAGTTAAAAGCCTGGAGAATGATATTGAAGGATTTCAGTACTCGGCGCACTGTCAAGAGCACATGCTGAAGCGCATGGGAATCGTCATGGAGTCATTCAGCCAGTACCATCCAGGTTGCATCACCCCCGGCAGCGAAACCGCTCTGCTCGGCGTGTCGGCCAAGTCAGTGAAGAAGTTCTTGTCGAACAATTGGCCCGTGCCGCACCCGCCATACCTGGACTCATTCCTGGAACTAGAGGCTCGAATTGCTGCGCTGGTTTACGCCAACGCTCGGCAGAAGCTTACCGATGCGATGGCCATTATGAAGCGTCTATTGATGCTGGCCTCCGTTCACCTGCTAGCCTTCAAGTTGTCCTCCGTTGTGACCTCCAGCCTTACCGAGATGCCAATGGAGCTGATGTCCCGGGCGCTCCGCGTAATTAAAGACACCTACGAAAGAATCAGCAAGGCTCTGCTGTCAGTGGCAACGGAGGACTCGCTGCTGGACCTGAGCGACCCCGAGAGCGAGCTGAACGTCCTAAAGAACCAATTTGCTCGCGACGGTGCCAAAATGCAGGCCGCCGCTGACGTAAGCCTTGTGATGCGCCAAGCTGAGGCCAAGCTCATTGCTAGTCTGACTCAAGGCAAAAACAGAGAATTTCAGGCAGCCGTCAGACTGCTATGCAGCTTCAAGGATATCCTAGTTAGCCACCTGAAAGCTGAGCTTCGATCCAAATATAAAGAGGTCCTTGCTAGGTCAGTATTGTCGCACACAGCTCACAGTGTCATGGAAGGCTTGTGCAGCTCCGCGGAAGAGTTTCATAATGATCTGGCAATAATAAAATGCACCTTTGAGCCAAATGATACCGAGTTCGGTGACCTATGTGCAAGCCATCTAGTCGATGGCATGCGCCAGGCCCTGCCCAGACTTGTCCGCACAGCTGAGTTCGCCCAGCTAGTGGCCTCCAAATCTCCGGACAAGCGAACCCGACAGCTCGACTACTTCCTGGCCGGCATTGACCTTCGAAAGCTGACTGGCGAAGCCATCGAACTCTACTGCGCCCAGCTGTGCCAGAAGAAGACGGACATCGAGGATCGGCTGACCGTTCAGCTCGACGAGTTGCGGCAGAGAAGTTGCGACAGTGTCGAAAAGAAACTGCGCCTGAAGCCGCTGAAGCGGGATCTGACAGTTCTGCTCTTCAAGCTCACTGGGATGGATACGGAGCTGCGCTGGAATGCTTCCAATGTCACTCGCGAATGTGAGTATGGCCAACCCTGGTGGGAGATCTTAGAAGTCTGAAATTTAGCTCAAATACACGTATATTTCTATTATATGTAGAACGGTTGCTGAGAAATGGAAACTCATCGCTCAAAACTCGATCATAAAAATAAGGTCTAATAAATGCAAGTATGATAGCCTCGGTTTAGTGTGCTGTCAATAGCTCGTAATAATAATAATTGATTACACCTGCCCCAATTGAGCCAGATGTGCAACCGACAGCTCAGCCGCATCATCTGAAGGCTGCGTACGGCTGTTCAGTGCATGGACTGGGGGGGGGGGGGGTGGGGGGGGTCGCCACACACCCTCAATTACCCCAGCTAATGCTGGCACCCATTTTACAGCTGGGTGAACTGAAGCAATGCAGAGTTAAGTGTCTTGCTCAAGGACACAAATTGTTCCATTGGCATTGGGAATCGAACCCCTGACCTTCAAGTCGTGAGTCCGACTAGGCTATAACCATTACGAATCTGTCAAGGATCTGGTCAAAGGTTTTGCGATGATTTACATGTACATGTAGATTAGGATTTAGGGTCAGGTCTAGTAGACAATTTGTTAGAGTTAAATTGCGGCAGTATGTTGACGTGAACTCATCTATGTTGTTAAGTCGCTTCAATCATTTTGAAATTGTTTATTCATAAATTCACTGCAATCTTACAGGCGAGCAGGTACGGCAGTGCCAGCAGGAAGTCTCCAGTCTCCGCTGTCCCCAGCTTGGCAGTCGAAGACGCTGCATCCTGAGACCGCGGATCAGCGGAGGCCGAGCTGCGGACCTGCTCTGCCGCTGCCTCCGCGTGCCCGCCGACTGTCTGAAGCGGATGGCGAGCAGCGCGATGCGGCTGAGGTGAGTAAGGCGGATGAAGGTTGCCTAGCACAGGTTGTGGGGCTCTATTGGGATAAGCAGTAAATAAGCCAGTAAGTATAGGCTAAAATCGGCCTTTAAAAAGTTTTCACCTTCTATACCTAGGCTGAAGATCGTTCAATGCCTACTTCAGCAGTAGTTTATATCATTTTTACCTTTTTCGTTACGCATACTTGTATACTACCTAAATACCAAAGTAGTAAAAGTAGCGCATTTCTAAAAACAACGTCAAACGTCAACGTCAAATAGACTGCAGAAAAGTATTTATTTGGCCTGGCCCAAAAAACACCAACCAAATACGTTTGTTTATTCTTGGGCCGGGCCCACGTGGGGAATAAATACGTTTCTGTAGTCTATTGCCGGGCCCAAGTGGGGAATAAATACGTTTCTGTAGTCTATGGCTGGGCCAAAGTGGGGAATAAATACGTTTCTGTAGTCTATGGCTGGGCCAAAGTGGGGAATAAATACGTTTCTGTAGTCTATGGCTGGGCCAAAGTGGGGAATAAATACGTTTTCTGTATTCTATGGCCAAGTGGGGAATAGGTTAGCAAAACGTTGGATGCATAAGCCATTGACTCGATCTTCTCTCTGAAAGAATTCGTACGAATATGCGATATCATGCTGAAAAAGATGCACCTCTTACAACTATATTGTCAGATCAAAGTTGCCCAGCTCAGTGCAGTTTGGCTGGTTCTTTCTTGACGAGCCCGACTGTGACAGCGGCACTACGGAAACAGCGGCTACAGACAAGGCTGACGACGTTCAACTACTGCTAGGAGTGCTCACTAACGAAGCCAGTTGCAGGTTTCTATCAGAACTGCATCCGCATTCCATTACAGATGTTGATAGGCTTGTCTGGATGCGCAGTCTGCTGATGTGCCAGGCGAACTTTGCCTCTGCCGAGTTGCACTATCGGCCAATGGACTACAGGCCATCAAATGTGCTGGTGAGGCTCCAATCTCTTCCTAGCTGGGATTCTGATTGTTATCGTGAACTTGAGTGCTGTTTCTTAATCAATGAGCTTTAGTTCCTGTCTGGTTATTCAATGAGCTTCAGTTCCTGTCCGGTCATTCAATGAGCTTCACTTCCTGTCCGGTCATCAATGAGCTTCACTTCCTGTCCGGTCATTCAATGAGCTTCACTTCCCGTCCAGTCATTTAATGAGCTCCAGTTCCCGTCTAGTCATTTAATGAGCTTCAGTTCCCGTCTAGTCATTTAATGAGCTTCAGTTCCTGTCCAGTCATTTAATGAGCTTCAGTTCCTGTCCAGTCATTTAATGAGCTTCAGTTCCTGTCCAGTCATTTAATGAGCTTCAGTTCCTGTCCAGTCATTTAATGAGCTTCAGTTCCTGTCCAGTCATTTAATGAGCTTCAGTTCCTATCCAGTCATTTAATGAGCTTCAGTTCCTATCCAGTCATTTAATGAGCTTCAGTTCCTGTCCAGTCATTTAATGAGCTTCAGTTCCTATCCAGTCATTTAATGAGCTTCAGTTCCTATCCAGTCATTTAATAAGCTTCAGTTTCTATCCAGTCATTTAATGAGCTTCAGTTCCTGTCCAGTCATTTAATGAGCTTCAGTTCCTATCCAGTCATTTAATGAGCTTCAGTTCCTGTCCAGTCATTTAATGAGCTTCAGTTCCTATCCAGTCATTTAATGAGCTTCAGTTCCTGTCCAGTCATTTAATGAGCTTCAGTTCCTATCCAGTCATTTAATGAGCTTCAGTTCCTGTCCAGTCATTTAATGAGCTTCAGTTCCTATCCAGTCATTTAATGAGCTTCAGTTCCTATCCAGTCATTTAATGAGCTTCAGTTCCTGTCCAGTCATTTAATGAGCTTCAGTTCCTGTCCAGTCATTAAAGAAAATCTAAGATGAAGCTTAAAAATCTTTCCATCAATGACCGGACAGGAACTGAAGCTTATTGAACGAATGACTGTATTCTCAAATGTGCCTCAAACGAATGCTCAGATAGTTGATATGACGAACGACCCAGCGGGAGGCGGCGACGGCGCCGGCAGCGGAGCCATGCCGGACCCGACCCACTTGCTGGCCGAGGCGGGCCAGGCGGCCGAGTCAGCCTCCCTGGCGGCCGGCATCGTGACTCTATTTGGTTACACTAGCAACACGGCTGAGCACAGTCCAGCTGGCTGGAATGAGCACTATGAGGCCCAGCTGCAGCGAGCGGTGAGCAATCCGGAGACTTTCCTAACCTACCTGCCCAGCTGCTTGGGCGGACGCCAGAATCGCAGCCTCATCAGCTGCGTGTCCGACTGCGTCTCAGCTTGTTTGGCCGGTTTGGATTCAGTGAAGGTCGAGGCGCTATCGAAGAGTGTGCAACGGCTGCTACCCGTTTGAATGACTTTCTAAGGCTTTCTGGATGCTCTGATACCCCGTCGTTACTACTAGAAACCGTTGGAAAATAGTTGTATTGTTCTTGTGTTCTTGTAAAAGTACTTTTTATTTAACGTAGATTTTTAAGCCAAATCAATCTGCCGGAGCAAGAACCAAAAGAATTAGCTTGAGATTACTCAAATAGCTAGCTAGCTAGAATAGATAGAAGCACGCCTGAGCCACAGCAAGGCGGCCAGGTGTCAACGTCCCTACCGAGACTGCCTCTTGGATTATCCCATTTACATGTAGCACGTAGCACCCTCGTAGCACTTAACACTACTAACCACGTCCAACTTAGCTTAACTTTCAAGTCTAAGAAAGCCATCGCCATCGCCAGCATTCTCTTTCTATCTTTGATATGATAAGTATAGCAGCTTCAGCTCTAACAGGGTTCATTATACCTTACTTTTTATATCCGTCTGACATTTTTACGAATTACCATTCTTTGCAGTTGTTCCTCCAGTACGGGGTGCCAAGATTATGCGAGCGCGGAGATGGCTCTGCCGCTGGAACAGGGATGGGTGCTCCAAGAGTCAGTGGGAGGGCCACCTTCAGTGCTCGGCCACCTTCAGCGGAGGGCCGTGGCCCAGTGGTCTGCCGCGGCGATCTGATGTGCCAGCGGCCCAGGCTCGATTCCAAGTGCAGTCACACTAATTTGGAGCTAAATTGGAATTTCGGCTTGGCTCTGCTCGAGCAATTAACACCAAGCTTGATGGCCAACCCCAAAGGCACAGTGAAGTGTACATGCCTAGCGATAAATAAATAAAGTTAGGGCCGCTGTACACTTCTGTATGAATGTGTGCCTGCGCGTGTGACTGCGTACGTACCCGCGCGCTTGTGTGCCTGCTCAGGGGAGTCGGCGGAATGGGCACCAATGCCTCTCGCTGGTTGTGTGACAATGTCGCTTAAAGGTCACCAGGGTGCACACAGTCCCCTGCCTCCAACTAAAAGATCACAACCTTCAGTGGAGCTATAAGGGGGCACCTCTCTGCAAAGGCTCACTATCATTTGCATGGCTTGGCTCCGCCAATCCAGCTTAGGGAACCCGCAGCCTCAGCGAGACACAGGTGCAAATCTACCCATCACGGAAGGGTGGACTGTGTGCCTGTACGTGCTCAAGGTTCAGCGGAACGGACATGGTGGGGCTGTCGCCAGAGCGAATGCAAGGTCGCTATGAAAGACTAGCTTTGCTAACAGTTATAGCATTTGCGCAGTTGAGCCAGGGGCTGTGCGCTCAATGTTTTATGACCCGCAAGCAATTACGAGAGAAACTGCGCCATCTCCTCTCCTACACGAGAGCAAACAGCTCAGAAGAGGCCAACTCTCTATGTATTCTATTGGCAGACTCAGTATAGAGTTCGGTGCTTGCCGTCAAGTGAGAGTTTTTTTGGTGAGCTTTTTCTTTTCAGTTAAGCTTTCTAGCGTCTTGCATTTCATTTAAATTAAAAGTTTTCAACACAAAGTGCTCAACTGCTAGCAGTCCGGCTCCACTTCATCATCGCTCATTGAGAATAATTCAGAAGCTGTGACCCTATAGGCATCTTCAGTCTCTCTCTTCATCGACGTTAATTGTCTTTGAACAAGAGAGGCTGGCAGGGCCGTGAGACTGCAAGGGCTAGGATGGAGCTGCTGGGGAATGGGCAGTGTTTGCCAACGCAGCGGGGGGGGCTTAGCTGGGGTTGGACTGTTTACCACAGAACCGTCTCTATCCCAGTTTTCAGGCCTGCGACTACCAAGGAGGCCGGGAGTGTTAGTCTGGAATACAGAATTTAATGAAATATCCCAGCTTTCTATTTTTGTCTCATATTAAGACTGGTAAATGATAAAATAATAATTAATTACACCTGCCTTAATAGGCAGATGTAAAACCGACAGCTCAGGCGCAGCTATTACACGGCGCATCTGAAGGCTGCGTACGGCTGTTCAGTCCAAGGACTGGGGGGGGGGGTCGCCACACACACCCTCAATTACCCCAGCTAATGCTGGCACCCATTTTACAGCTGGGTGAACTGAAGCAATGCAGAGTTAAGTGTCTTGCTCAAGGACACAAATTGTTCACAGTGGGATCGGGAATCGAACCGCCGACCTTCAAGTCGTGAGTCCGACGCTCTGACCACTAGGCTGCAACCCTTAAGACAGAATGAATTCTCTGTAGTCCAGCTGAAAAATCACAGGATACAGAGCAGGATATTAAAGACTGCACAAGAGCAGCACAACCTTTGAAATTTGGCGTCTATCTCAGGATGGCATTTTAGCGAAACTTTTGTCGAAAAGAGCTCATAATATTTAACTTGGAATTATTGGTTATTCAGCTTTAAAATCAGACCAAGTTGATAGAACTCGGTTCGACCAAACAGAAGTTATGATAACTTCGGTAACAGATGACGCAGCAACTCCACTATACGAGTAGAACAATCCAGATTCTTCGTTTATCGCGGTCCCCATGGTTCTGATCTCCGTCTCTAGTCGCCTCCACCTGATTTTTCTAAACGCTCTGACCACGCACACACACAAACACACGCACACAATGGGCGGCCTTGAGTGGAGGCTGGGCAGGAAGGGAAGAGAAGATGGCAGGATGAACCAGATTGAACCGGTTCCATATGCTGAGACCGACGATAGGCCGATAAGACCGGCAGGAGGAGGGAATGGAGTAGAGAAAATTGAACACACAAAAAGCTCGCACGCTGGGTCTGCCCGCCCTGATTAAAAAGAACGCCAAACTCCAAGTGTAAGGGTCAGCTGTCCTGTCCAGGTGAGCATGACAACCAGCCTGAAGATGAGGCGCGCAGTCTCAGCTGACCGATTGAACTCCAGAAAGTCGGAGTCACTTTCCGACGAGCTGGACGGAGGCGGCACGAATTTCGCCTGCAGTTTGGCCGGCTTTCCCTATTGCTGCGCTAAGCACTACTATGAGTACAGGCGCTGGCCCTACTACCTGGAGCCGCCGCCAGCTGCTGCCTACCCGACCTACCGGACCAGCCGCTACTACCTGGACTGGAGCCGCTACCCGAACGGCTACCCGTTCAGCAGCTACTACTACAACTACTACTACGCCGACTACAGGCGCTACAGGCCCTGGTACAGCGGCTACTACGGCTACAACGATTATTACGGCGATTATCTGCGCGGCTACGCCGAGGGGATGCGCAAATACGGCGACGGCGAGTTGGCGACAAAGCGACTACTGCGGAGTCGGCGAGCTTCGGCTGCCGCGACTGCCGCGGTTGACGAACTGCTGGCTGAAGGCGCTAGGACCAGCTGTTACTACCGACCGTACACCAGCCGCTACCTGTGATAGGACTGTCAATCAATATCTATACTCGAATGGGCGAATAACTTTCACTATGAAATACTCGTAAAAATCTGTAGGTTCCCGTATCGCATGATTCGCTTTGATCCACAAATTATTCCGGCTAACAGATAGTGGGATACATCATTTGATTATCCCGTCGGGGATTATTTAAACATCCCATAATTATCCCATCGGGGATTGTTTAAATATCCCATGATTATCCCATCGGGGATTTTCTAACATCCCATGATTATCCCATCGGGAATTGTTTAAATATCCCATGATTATCCCATCGGGGATTGTTTAAATATCCCATAATTATCCCATCGGGGATTTTCTAACATCGCATGATTATCCCATCGGGAATTGTTTAAATATCCCATGATTATCCCGTTGGGGATTGTTCAAATATCCCATGATTATCCCATCGGGGATTTTCTAACATCGCATGATTATCCCATCGGGAATTGTTTAAATATCCCATGATTATCCCGTTGGGGATTGTTCAAATATCCCATAATTATCCCATCGGGGATTGTTTAAATATCCCATGATTATCCCATCGGGGATTTTCTAACATCCCATGATTATCCCATCGGGGATTATTTAAATATCCCATAATTATCCCATCGGGGATTGTTTAAATATCCCATAATTATCCCATCGGGGATTGTTTAAATATCCCATGATTATCCCATCGGGGATTTTCTAACATCGCATGATTATCCCATCGGGAATTGTTTAAATATCCCATGATTATCCCATCGGGGATTGTTCAAATATCCCATAATTATCCCATCGGGGATTGTTTAAATATCCCATGATTATCCCATCGGGAATTTTCTAACATCCCATGATTATCCCATCGGGAATTGTTTAAATATCCCATGATTATCCCATCGGGGATTGTTCAAATATCCCATAATTATCCCATCGGGGATTGTTTAAATATCCCATGATTATCCCATCGGGAATTTTCTAACATCCCATGATTATCCCATCGGGAATTGTTTAAATATCCCATGATTATCCCATCGGGGATTGTTCAAATATCCCATGATGATCAAATCTATCAGGTGAGCCGAAAAACCCCCAAATTTATCTGATCGGGCATCGGTAAAGTCGAGTTTTCACCCCACAGTTCCGATATTATATACATGTACTTTTAGTTAAGCCTATTATACAGACAGTCCGCCAGGTAGACAGAACAACTGATATAATGTATATTGAGAAGGTCAGGCAACCTTGTTTCAATTCACCCCAATTTCGATTGCTATTCCGAGTCGAAACACATTTTACGTACTGCAAGTAGCCATTAATGGATATTCAAATATTGCAGCCATGCATATTTTTCATGAGGTAGCTCGTATTGATACAGCAAAGTGTTTTACCAACACAAACGGCCATTTAGAGGCAAATATTCACGCAGTTTAGCACTTTCTATTTTCGTAGCACTAGTTAATTTGCAGAAAGTTATCTGTATTAAACTACTTGTAGC
>NIVC01000921.1:220000-377500 GCA_002269645.1 Macrostomum lignano | reverse complement strand
TCTTAACTATAGGGAAATAGCGTATTTAGTAAGCAGAGCCACTTGCCCAGCCATTAATAATATCTGCAAGTGCGCAATTGCGGAAGTGAACGAGAGAGTAGGGCCGCAATCCCCCCCCCCGGGCCAGCGCAAACTGTAAAAGAAGCAATTAACTGAGCTGACGGCTGAGGCAAAACAGACACAAAGCTCCCGAAGCTTCTGTTGGCCTGTTTTGCCGCCTCCCCACCCCCAAGCAGATATGAGATTCCATTGCATTGTGCGGCCAAATCCCCTCCCCCCCGGTAGAAGAACGAAATGCTTCGCTTCTCTTCGGCGAGAAACGAGAGAGGGAGATTAAAAGTGCAGAATAAAGTCCTTTAGCTGACGCAATTGCAGTTGACTGTAAATTCCGAGGCAGTCAAATGTACAGCCTTGACAATTAATTTTGCCTTGCTCAAGTGTACCTAGAGGCCAATGCACTGCAGTCAATGAGAATACCGCGTGTAAGCAATCGACATTCCAATGCTGTCTCATTCACTATTGTAGCTGCTCAATATGTATACTTCAGTCGAATGTCGCATTAAAACATTAGATAAGTCATTAATTAAATAGATTGGTTAACTAACCAGCAATCCACAATATTAGCTCGTAAACCTACTGACATTTTGCACCGAGTAAACTGTCTGAAAATGTCTATTAAAAGCTAAATATTGATTATATAGAGAACTGATTCCCACTACCACACTACACTACTAGCTTGTTTACACTAATAGTTTACACACAGCCTATAGTGTAATAGTTTACGGTAATAGCTTACGTAACTAATCTTAATAGGGTTCGAATTTCGAGAGTGTAGATATTCTTTTTATTAAAAGTTCTTCATGTAAAGAAAAGTCAGAAAAGAAGAAAACATAAAAGAATTGTTATGTCAAACATAAAATTGCTGAGATGTCAAGGCTGATGGGGGGAATTGCTGAGATGTCAAGGCTGACGGGGGGGAATTGCTGAGATGTCAAGGCTGACGGGGGAATTGCTGAGATGTCAAGGCTGACGGGGGAATTGCTGAGATGTCAAGGCTGACGGGGGGAATGGCTGAGATGTCAAGGCTGACGGAGGGGAATTGCTGAGATGTCAAGGCTGACGGAGGGGAATTTCTGAGATGTCAAGGCTGACGGGGGAATTGCTGAGATGTCAAGGCTGACGGGGGAATTGCTGAGATGTCAAGGCTGACGGGGGGGAATTGCTGAGATGTCAAGGCTGACGGGGGGAATTGCTGAGATGTCAAGGCTGACGGGGGAATTGCTGAGATGTCAAGGCTGACGGGGGGAATGGCTGAGATGTCAAGGCTGACGGAGGGGAATTGCTGAGATGTCAAGGCTGACGGAGGGGAATTGCTGAGATGTCAAGGCTGACGGGGGAATTGCTGAGATGTCAAGGCTGACGGGGGAATTGCTGAGATGTCAAGACTGACGGGAGGCGCTGTTTGCTACGAGTAGTTAGTTTACACCAATCGCTTACACAAATAATCTCGCTCTCACAAATGCATGATAAATAGACACATTTCATCATTCCCAGCCTTTGCCAATGGCACGTTCGCTCGTAGTCCTCTAATGAGAACCGGCAACCTGAATGCCTCAGTAGCTATGCAGTTAACACGAGTCCCACCCTTGCGTCACAGCCTCAGGCCACCCTAATTTGGTGTTGGGGCTTGTCGCGCGGTTAACAACCCAAGGCACAGACGGGGTACATGATGTGTCTGTGCGTGCTGAGGGGTCAGCAAATCTGGGTCCCCACTCGAAGGCTCTTCAGGCTGGTGATCAAGGACAGATACGAGTATATTATCCACTATACTAAAAATAAAAAATCTTAAAGGAATATTTGATTTTTTGCTGATAATTTGGCGAGAAAAAAGAAACTAGGAGAAATCTCGTGGAGATGTCTGGGTTTTGCTAAAGCAAAAGGCAGTCGTTAAATTAAATAGAGGATCCCGCCCAAAGCAACTATTTCTACAGCAGCTCAACAGCTGGAATCACTGGGCTGCTGCCTAACCACAGCCATCTCTGCTCAACTTACAGCGCTAGATTTGAATGCACTAACGCACTGGACTGGCGACCCGAGCTATAATAGAAATAAATAAGAAATACATAGAGACGAACAAGCCAATGTTAACACTGAAACTGGATGACACACAAAGGTCAAAATAGCCAGTTATAATCTCTCTGTATATAATTGTTAAGCTTATGGCGGTTAAACAGTTAAACAAATTTATTATTCAAATATACGTGAATAACTTTACAAGAAATAAACAGCTAGGAAGCATTACATAAAAAAGCAACAGAGCACATCGAATACTAAGAAAATTTAGAGTTAAAACGCGAAAGCTACACAAATGGCGGCACATTGAAGGACAAAGAATCGAACAGCAAAATCCATTGTAACAAATAACTGCACAGAACAGCTGAACACATCTAATTGAATAAAGCAGCAACTCCATACGATTGGCGCAGAATATGTGCAAACAAACTACTGACATTAGTAGGCAGTGACCGCACTTGCTTTTGGCATTTTTCCCAAGAGTGCCTGCAACTCTTCAAAAATGTGCAACTAATTATCACAGTTGCAAGCGAAATCGTCCCACATCGCCCAGTCCGCTGACTCCTGAGCTTGGGAACTGGCCTTCATGGCTGTGAATCTATTGTAATTGGCTCGAGAGCCAGACCGCTGGCTGCTCTGCCCCCCTCCAATAGTGTTAGCAGAATGCCGCAACTGTAATTGTTAAGTCAAGTAAAAACAGGACCAAAAAGGCACAAACCTGCATTGCAAAGGTGACGGATAAATGATAGAGAAATCTCAACTCAGATTGATATTGGAGCTGGATAAAGAAGTTGGCTGTCATGTGAGCGAGTCGCAATATTTACAGAATGTACAAAATCATGTAGTGAGTCAGGCAAGCTTTATTAAAAATGAAATTACAAATTCTGACCAACTGTACACACAGAAAAATTGACAAATTTTGCAAATAAGATTTCTTCAAGAAAGAAGAAGACAACACACACAAAAAACTGTGGATTACTGGATAAGAATAACAAATGAGCAGCAATGAGCAGCGCCAACTGCAGGTAAAAACATATAGTGGTGCATCGCATTTTATACATTCGAAATGGGGCTTAATGAGATTAATCTCTGCGAGAGAAAGCAGTTGGTTTTGTTTCCAAACAAGTGCACAACAGATCTAATAGATTTGCCAAGCTCAAGCCACAATAAATACATACCGATATGCGATAAAATACTGTCTGTACAAATTCTAAGACTGCTGCTACTATAAGTAGGCAGCTGAACGAGAGCATTGGCAAAGTATAATTTTGGTGATTTAGAATTAGGAGACGAAATCAATTTTAAACTATATATTTACAAACCTACCTGAGCACAGACAATGCCCGAGCGGTAGAGAAACAAATTGCGGTTTCCTTCACTTCTTTTGCACGCGAGACTCAAATCTGAGTAATTTTCGAGCAGTCTGAAGAGACACTTTGCGGACATCAAAATCCTCCTATTGGTCGGAGAACAGCGGACTGTTGGCATCGGAGAAGCCCAGCATCGGGTCAGAGTCGACAAGCGCCAAACAGTCGGTGGCGTCGACAACAGCGGCGGCGGTGCTAACAGAGCTAGAAGCAAGTTCTGCAGACACTGGCTGTTGCTGCTGCTGCTGCAGGCCAGTTGTGGGCTCGGCTTTCACGCGAGTCGACGAGGACGGCGACGAGCTCACTAGGAAGTTGAGGAGGCCGTGAACAACGCCTTCGTCTAGACTGTTGGCTTGTTGGTACTGAACTCCGTGGGTTGATAGGGTCTGCTGCATGTTCTGCACATGGGGTGGGGGAGGGGCGGCAAGATTAGCTTAGCCAGTTAGCTTGCTGGAGCACTGAATGCTGCATGTGTCACTGACAATATGGCTGCATGTGTCACTGACAATATGGCTGTATGCTGCATGTGTCACTGATAATATGACTGTATGCTGCATGTGTCACTGACAATATGGCTGCATGTGTCACTGACAATATGGCTGTATGCTGCATGTGTCACTGACAATATGGCTGTATGCTGCATGTGTCACTGACAATATAGCTGTATGCTGCATGTGTCACTGACAATATGGCTGTATGCTGCATGTGTCACTGACAATATAGCTGTATGCTGCATGTGTCACTGACAATATGGCTGCATGTGTCACTGACAATATGGCTGTATGCTGCATGTGTCACTGATAATATGACTGTATGCTGCATGTGTCACTGACAATATAGCTGTATGCTGCATGTGTCACTGACAATATGGCTGCATGTGTCACTGACAATATGGCTGTATGCTGCATGTGTCACTGATAATATGACTGTATGCTGCATGTGTCACTGACAATATGGCTGCATGTGTCACTGACAATATGGCTGTATGCTGCATGTGTCACTGACAATATGGCTGTATGCTGCATGTGTCACTGACAATATAGCTGTATGCTGCATGTGTCACTGACAATATGGCTGTATGCTGCATGTGTCACTGACAATATAGCTGTATGCTGCATGTGTCACTGACAATATGGCTGCATGTGTCACTGACAATATGGCTGTATGCTGCATGTGTCACTGATAATATGACTGTATGCTGCATGTGTCACTGACAATATAGCTGTATGCTGCATGTGTCACTGACAATATGGCTGCATGTGTCACTGACAATATGGCTGTATGCTGCATGTGTCACTGATAATATGACTGTATGCTGCATGTGTCACTGACAATATGGCTGCATGTGTCACTGACAATATGGCTGTATGCTGCATGTGTCACTGACAATATGGCTGTATGCTGCATGTGTCACTGACAATATGGCTGTATGCTGCATGTGGCACTGTGTTGTATGCTGCATGTGTCACTGATAATATGGATACATCAGTGAGGTGTCACGTTAAAACAAATATATCTTAAGAATATATAACAAATATAATACATATTTAAACAATCGCGGTCAAAGACAAATGTAAAAGTACACGCCTGACTTTCACAATAAGTGTGAGCTGACCTGAATCTGCATGGCCAGAGCCCGAGACAGCTGGTCCAGTTTCTCCGCCCGCGTCTCCGACTGGGCCACCCGATCCGACAGTTTCATCTGTTCAGCCTGTAGTTCCCGGATATAGTCAACCGAAGCCTTCAGGATGTTTCCTTTGTTCTTCTTCAAGTCGCTGGAGGGTTCAAGGGTCGGTTGGTGTTGGAGGTGGACTGTTTGATGGCAAATTATTATTAGTTCGGGTCATAGACACTTGGCCATAGAAAGTTGAGGCCATAGACACTACTTTAACTCATAGACAGTCTGGGTCATTTGATAGATCGGGTCATAGACAGCCTGGGTCATTTGACAGATCAGGTCATAGACAGTCTGGGTCATTTGACAGATCGGGTCATAGACAGCCTGGGTCATTTGATAGATCGGGTCATAGACAGCCTGGGTCATTTGACAGATCGGGTCATAGACAGCCTGGGTCATTTGATAGATCGGGTCATAGACAGCCTGGGTCATTTGACAGATCGACTCATAGACAGCCTGAATCATTGACAGATCCGCTTCATAGACAGCCTGAATCATAGACAGATCGGGTCATAGACAGCATGGATCATAGACAGATAGGGTCATAGACAGCCTGGATCATAGACAGATCGGGTCATAGACAGCCTGAATCATAGAGAGATCGGGTCATAGACAGCCTGAATCATAGACAGATCGGGTCATAGACAGCCTGAATCATAGAGAGATCGAGTCATAGACAGCATGGATCATAGACAGATAGGGTCATAGACAGCCTGGATCATAGACAGATCGGGTCATAGACAGCCTGAATCATAGACAGATCGGGTCATAGACAGCATGGATCATAGACAGATCGGGTCATAGACAGCCTGAATCATAGAGAGATCGGGTCATAGACAGCCTGAATCATAGACAGATAGGGTCATAGACAGCCTGAATCATAGAGAGATCGAGTCATAGACAGCATGGATCATAGACAGATAGGGTCATAGACAGCCTGGATCATAGACAGATCGGGTCATAGACAGCCTGAATCATAGACAGATCGGGTCATAGACAGCATGGATCATAGACAGATAGGGTCATAGACAGCCTGGATCATAGACAGATCGGGTCATAGACAGCCTGAATCATAGAGAGATCGGGTCATAGACAGATCGGGTCATAGACAGCCTGAATCATAGACAGATCGGGTCATAGACAGCATGGATCATAGACAGATAGGGTCATAGACAGCCTGGATCATAGACAGATCGGGTCATAGACAGCCTGAATCATAGAGAGATCGGGTCATAGAGAGATCGGGTCATAGACAGATCGGGTCATAGACAGCCTGAATCATAGACAGATCGGGTCATAGACAGCCTGGATCATAGACAGCCAGCTTGGATCATAGGCAGCCAGCTTGGATCATAGACAGCCTGGGTCATTGACAGATCGGGTTAAGGACAGCCTAGGTCATAAACGGATCAGGCCATAGATAATTTGGCTCATAGATCCTTGAACTTGACTAGAAAATAGTATTTGTACATGACTGTTGTTGATTATATACATGTAAATTAGCTAATCGCGGGGAACAGAATCAAAGTAGCAACTTTTGTCAAGTTGCGTCAACAAGCCGAAAGCTTACTCATTAGACAAAAAAACTGAATGCAATCAAATGAACTCACCTATCCTGAAAGTAGCCCCTCGGCAGAATTTCGCCGAGCTCGGCAATCTGATGATTAATATTCTCTCGACGCTTCCGCTCGATCCGGTTGTGCGAGTCCTTCTTAGACCGGTCGCGTGGCGGCCCGCCGGCGGTGGCCAGCGAGGAGGCAACCGAAGCGGCACGGGAATCGGACGAGCCCAGGGAGGCCGGCGCCAACGAAGATTGTTGCTGCTGCTGCTGCTGCTGCTGGAGCTGGTGAGCGGAGAGCCGGGACCCACCGGTCAGAAACAGATGCGTGCTCGCTGGCGCGGATGTCGACGGCTTGGCTTCCATGACCGATGGAGGGTCGCCGCCGTCGCCGTCGCGGAGGCCGGTAAAACCGCTGAATGTCTGGCCGGAGCTGATCGGAAAGTGAGCCGGATTCTGGGGGGGGGGGAGATGAAGCAGCTTGATTCAATTGTTCACTTCCGTATTCGCGATTCCAAAAAAAACTCTCTGAGTCCGAGACTCTGGGTTCATGATCTCAAATGACACTAACTTCGCTTTCCGAAACCCCCACAGATATTAAATTCCCTGGCCCCCATCAACCTCGGGTATTCACTTCCCGTGATCCCAATCTATCCCAGGTATTCACTTCCTGTGATCCCAATCTATCCCAGGTATTCACTTCCCGTGATCCCAATCTATCCCAGGTATTCACTTCCCGTGATCCCAATCAATATACACTTCCCGTGATCCCAATCAATATACACTTCCCGTGATCCCAATCAATATACACTTCCCGTGATCCCAATCAATATACACTTCCCGTGATCCCAATATTTCCCAGACATCACAAAGATTCACTTCAGCGATCCCAATAATCGCTGACGTTAATTTCCGTGATACTAAATCATCCTTGAGCTTTACTGCCGCGACACATGAACCATTCCCCTACCACACTAGTGCAGACAACAGAATGAAATCAATGAAGCGATGCAAAGGTGAACAAACAGCAAGCGAGGAGTACATACGGGTGCAGTAGAAGACAGATGAGCAAAGTCGCTATCATCGCCCAACAGTTCGCTAATATCCAAGTCCATGTCCACGTCGTTGGGCAATTGTAAATCGGCTGAGTCGGCCGAGTTTTCAGGCGACTCGACCGGACTGGAGGCGGCGGCGGCACTGCTAGGTGTGCTCTGATTGAGCTGCTGCTGCTGCTGCTGCTGCTGGGCCAGGTGATAGGGCGTTGGGTTTTCCAAACGGCTGAAAGATGCGCCGCCAGCCAGACTGACAGGAGCTGCCGATTGCGCAGAGACTGGCCATGCTGGTCGGGCAAACTGCGGTTGCTGCTGCTGCTGCGGCTGCTGTTGTTGAGGCTGCTGCTGAGCCTGTTCTTTAAGCAACTGCTGTCGCAGGTTGGTGCGCATAGCCATACTCACTGGTTATAGAGTGAAAGCAAGGGTGCAGGCTGTGTACTTTATTAAAGCTGCTCTAGCCTGCACTGCGGCCAGCATGCACAGGATTATGTGAGAATATAATTCCCTCTAGGTGTCTGTCATAGCACATCAACATGATATATAAGTGCCATATATTCTGGTAATTCATATTTCATTTCAAGTATCAATGCTTGTATAACTTTTGGGATTTCAAGAGTGGAATTAGGATCTCTATCTAGCTTATAAGCAAAAATGTTGGCTGGATGAAATCAGCATTCTTGGGATCAGATAGGATCTTGATCCCATCCTACCTGTACTATACCGGTAAGCATGGAGTCAGAGGCTTAGCAAAATAAAGGGTAGATTGTGACTTTTTTACTGATGCCAGCTGATTTAGAAACCAAGATGTAAAATGTTATTGCAATTTGAACACTTTCTGTCCAGGTCACTTTGTCTACTTGAGACATTTCATTTCAGAGTACTTTATGTTTATAATTAGTCTAGTGTTTTTGCTACTTGCTACCTACAATAATATGATGACAATCGATTTGGGAAATTTGAGCTAAAAAGGTAGCATTTTGGTTTTTTAATATATTTCTATTTAGTGCCTTTTTCCAAGAACTAAAACCAACTGTTTCTAATATATCTTTCTAGGGAAAAAAACTGCATTCTTGACTTTAGAATTCTTATCCATAAAGTGCACTTTAATGCAAATTTGTATCAACTTTTTGGTAAAAACACTGCCTAGCTAAACAAAAGATCTAAACAAAAACAATAATTAGCAAATTGATTCTTAATGAACAAAAATGTGACATAGTTTTTGGCCAAAAAATGCAACTTACATGTAAAAGAAACACTAAAGCAAAATTAACTCAAGTTTGGGTAAACGGCAGGAGTAACTATGATTGTCTTATTAAGGCAAAATGTCTCGTTATCTACTTAGTACTACTTGGGTATTTATTCAGGTGGGCATTTTTGCAACTTACCTTGGTTGGCTGCCAAATTGGTGAGCCGACTCGGCCAACTGTTGTGCATGTATGTACCTATTGCTATAAACTATGAGAAAGTTATAGAGTTTTCAATAGCCTACCTGCCTAACTACTTACCTAACTACCAATGCCAATAGTTGCAGACATGGTTTAGATAAATAAAATTGTTATTCAAAATTGACTTTTCCAATTATTTTTCTTAGTAAACAGTTTAAGAAAGTAATAAAGAGTAATGTGGCCAAAGTGGCTTAATACTTTTCTTTTAGGTTGAACAATATATTGCAAGTCAAAATGTTGCATATTAAGGCTCCATGCCTCTATATATTTCTTATGAAAATAATTCTATATTTTATTTATAGTTATAATCATCATTCTATCTTTAGTATATAATGAATATACTTTTTAAGGATTGTATAGCTAAAAAAAAAGTATTATTATCATTTAATTGCATTTCATATTCACTATTTTATTTCTTGGTCTTCTAAAATTTAGTAGGCCATAATAATTCAGCTGCAACAGGTAAACTATATTGATATTTTATATCCACATTTTAGCACTTTGAAATTCTGGGTGTCAACTAATTGCTAAGCAAATTGTTTGATGCCAACTAAATGTTGCATACTAGGTTGCAAAAGGAATTATACTAAGCACAATACTAAGACAATAGACTTTGGATTTCCCAACGATGAACATGAATGTTCCAATATGAGAATATACTTTCATTTCTTTATAACTATTTCAGGCAATTTCAAAGCCATGGGGGTCTATAAATCACATTGGCCACATAACCCCAATGAAAGTGAAGCAGTTTCTATATCCCATTGATCCTTCTAATATCTTCCCTAGCTTTTGACAAAGTACATTGCAACAAACTGCATCAAGATGTTTTTTTCCTAATTTACAAGGTTATTAATTGCATTTATGCTTATCCAATATATTTATGTTAATTATATTACATGTTGATGTTATAACTCAGCTTGCATTACTATCATTAAGGAGCAAAAGAGCTACAAAGTGTGGGGTACTACTAAGTCAGCAAGCCCAAGTTGCAGATGAGTTAGACCAATTGTTCTCAACCTATGGGTCGCGTGACCATTTTCTCAGGGTCGCAGCACTAAGAAATGTGTGAGTACATCATACTTAATGATGCATTATATTGATTATTAAGGGGTTGCAAGCATTAAAAAATAAGGCAAGTGAATAAATTAGGGTTGCCTGAAAAAAAGGTTGAGAACTGAAATGGATCTGTTGAGACCCATTCAATGCCATTGACAGAATTAGTTCCTAGGATAACTATAATAATAAATTCTACTTCTATATTGTTTTAATTGTACAATGGAGTTTTTTATGTCTATTAGTTCAAAGACTAAACTTTAAGGTGGGTTGGGATTATGATGGCCCAATTGTGACAGGATCCTTGAATAGATAAATATTCTTCAAAGCAGCAGTCTATTCTTAAAGTCTCATAATCTGCTTAATTAATATGCCATACTATATTTTGTTTCCATGAATTAATTTTTGTTTGAATGTTGCTAATTATCATTAAAAATTTATTTGTGTATAGTTTTTTAAGCAATATTATTTTTACTGATCTGTGAAATTCAATTGTTTTTGTGATGTTCTTAGAATGAGTTGACATTATTTATGTTTTCATTGATAGCAATAGCCAAAAATTGTCTTTATATCTCTCTTGCAATAACTTTAGTGGAATTTAGATTGGAGCTTTGTCTAGTCAATATTTCAAATATCTCTAATTATTTCTAATATCTACTATTTATCTACTTGTTTCCAATTGTATTTCATAAATACATTACTTTTTGTATCCCATTTTTACTCATGACCTAAAACAATCCTCTTGTTTCTTGGCACTAACTTAACTTCAAAGTCAAAAGGTTAGCTAATTGAACTGACTGTGAGCATTACTTATTTTTATTGGTTAATAAATGTGGTATATGTTACTTTTTATTGCCAAAAAGAAGTAAAGATTTTGTATTGAAAGGCATGCAATCTATGGGGTACTATACTAAAAAGTCATTTTTTGTATTCTGGGAAGAATAAATAAAAGCCCATGCAGCAATCAAAAAAAGCATATGAAACCAGTGGCAGATCCAGGATTTTGAAAGTAGGGGGGTGGATTGGCTTAACTTTTTGGGTTAGCCCAAAATAAGCCAAAAATTGCAATACTCCCCATTTACATGCAAGTTCAGCCATGGCAAAAGAGGGGGGGCAGCCACCCCCCTGCCCCCCCTCTGGATCTGCCACTGTATGAAACTATATCCTGAGCAAAAATCTACTCATTTTATCAATCTGTTTAGACATGGCACAACTGCATAATTTGGCCTTCAAATTTTTTTTTTCACAAACTTGGAATGGGCCCTATTCAGTCCTTCTTAAGTAGTCCTTGAAAAAATGTTTCAGCATATTGATTTTCTATAATGAATATTATAGTAAGCAAGAAAGATAAATAATCAGCTAAATTATTAGTTGAATAAGCTTAGTGAGTAATAATCTTTTTATGCAAGGCAAAAGGCCATTTACTATTGCAATGCAAAAAAGGTCATTTATTACTGCAATACTAGCCTAGATTTGAGAGTGTGGGCATGCACTTAATTTTTTAGACATGCATTTGTAACTATTCAATTTCTATTCAAGCATGCATCTAGCATGATCTAAGACTATGGGTTTTAAACAATATACCTGACAATGCGGTACTAGTGTAGTTTGATTCACAATTTTTTTCTATTGAATTTAGCAAAACTAATAATTTTAATTTTATTTTCTTATTCCTAGTAGTGCAAGAAACTGTTGTAACATGTAAAACATTTGTTGGTTTGTTTATAACAATAAACACAACTGTAAACTTGAAAAGGAGTTTGTAGGCCTAGTTTAGTATATGTATAGTGTATAGTTATGGATCAACTATTGGCCTAGGTGGCCTAGGTGGACATCTAGCCATTTTTGGTCAAAGTGATAAGATATACTTATAAGAATACTTTTTGCTTTAGAAAAAATAGACTGTAAAAATGCTTTCTGCTATTCCCCTTTTCCCACTCAGCAATTATCAGACTGCATGAGACACCACACCTTTGGGCCATAGATAACTTACAAGGTAGACTTTTTGCCACATCTTTATCATACAAATCATCAAATTAAATTCTTGGCACTGGCATAAATTCAAATAAAAATGATTTTGTGAAATATATGACATTAAATATACTGACGTGACTGTGACATTAAAATGTCATTAGCATTACTAATCATTGGAACTGGCACAAATTCAATAGAAAATAATTTCACAAATGAAACTGCACTAATGCAAACAATGCACCTTCCTAAATGCATTTTAACAACCTATATGTTGATTTTTAGCCTCTTTATTTATTTTCCAAGAAAAGTGAGCCATCTAACCTGAATTTTTTAGGGCCTATTATTTGGCCATACCGTAGGCCCTGCATACAATAATAATACATAAGTGACAATCTACAGTCAGGATCATAGCATGCCTACGCTGAAATGAATTTTATCAAAAAAGTTTGATTGCACCATGAGCTGAAAAAATCTTATCAAAAAGGTTTGCTTGCGCCCCATAGTCAGGAAGGTATGCCATGTGCGCCAGAATAAATTTCCCCTATTTTTTTTTAATGTACCATGCGCCAAAGCAATTTTTTTCTTTGGGCCATGCACCGGTACTTAGAATAGTTAAAAATGCTGTTTATGAATTTGTTTAAATGTTCATTAAAAAATAACTTTTTTGTCAAAGTTCCATAAATTTTATTAAGTAAATTAACAATTGTTGTAAAAGTTCTATAAAATTTTGTTAGGTAAATGACCAATTGTTGTTAAAGTTACTATAGTTGTAATAACAAAATATCTGAAAATACAAGAAATATATAGGCCTATCACAAAGGCTGCTTGATTATATTATTATTTACTGATCAATGGAATCTATCCTATGCACCAACTGTGCCAAGTTGCAGGATATCATTTATCCTTTTGCACCAAATGCACCGAGTATGCTAGAGAAATGGCCAATTTATGCCGGAAAATTCAGTGAAATTTACTGCCTTTCTAACTTTGGCTTGCGCCATGCATAGGAACTATTTTTATCAAAAAAGTTTGCTTGCGCTGTATACCACAACTTTAAAAAAATGCAAAAACAAGTAATTTTCCATATAAAAAATACCAGTTGGCAGTAAAACTTGTATTTAAATCAGTTTCATAGAAAATGCATATTAATGTAAATTAATTAAAAAGCCATCAATACACTAGCAAACAAAAAGTACTAATAACAAGAAATTCTATATGCTAATTTTCTGTTAGAGAAAATATTGTCTCATTGGAAGATTTTTCTTGCATCAAATTGTGCCAATTTTTTGTCCTGCGCCATACTGTGCCGGATTTTTTTCCCTTGCCTGCTTTTGCACCAGAATGTGCCAGTGCAGCGCATGTCCAACGCTATAGTCAGGATCATATCATGGTATACGCTAGAATAAAAAGTCCCCTAAAAAATCTATGCCACTTTATACTGAAATGTATGCCAAGGTCCTAGGAACTTAGGCCAGGTTTTCTAGGCTTTATGACAATAAATGACCTTTTTTGCTTGTTACACATTTTTGCCTACTTTATAAACACCTCTACTTTACCCGCTTCATTCACCAAATACAATGCACTAGTTTTTGATTAAGTTTTTTAGAAAATTACACAATTAGTTTGCATGGAATTTTAAATTTTTAAATTTGAACTTTCATCTTATAAGTTTAATGGTTTTTATGATTTTATAATAAGATTCTGAGGTTATGGCATTATGCCAACAATTTATTTACACCACAGCGTCATGCCAAAAGGTATGCCAAATATATTTTGCCTTGTTTTTTATGCCAATTATACGCCAAAAAAGTAAAATTTTTAATTGTACGCTGGAAATTTCTGGCATAATATACATCATCCTGACTATGGGTCCAAACCCTTTTTGTGCCAGAATTTTCGTGAAAAAGGCTATCTTCCTGACTATGGGCAGTGATGGGCACTAGCGCTACTAAATTTGAATTCCACTAAAGCGCCACTAATGTTTTGTTAGCGCCACTAATTCTACTAAATTGAAATTCCAGTTAGTGGGCACTATCAAAGCGCTACTAATATTTTCTAAAAATGGCTAACTGCACTAAATTCATTTTTTGCTATAAAACTAGATGGTTAATGCCTGTTTAATACTTAAAATAAGACCCCATTTAAGTAATAAGTTAAAAATTATCTAAATCCACCTATAGGCTATAATATCTCTAATGTTTTTAATTTTCTTAGAAATGTGAAACGAAATTTGAATATCTTTTTTTGCTTTTGTTATCCACAATTGATCTTGTTTTTGTCATTGACTTTCAAAAGTTTTCTTACTACTTTTAATTTGTTAGCAAAAAGTTGTTGATTAATTTAATTTAATTTGATAATTTAATCAAAGAATTCAACATTCAACTCAGTTAATACAGTATTCTAAGCGTTGATGCAAAGCAACAGACTATATCAACAGGGTGATGGTGGGGTTAATAAATCCCATATCAATGTTTCACTGATGATCTTGCCTTCTTTCTTGAGTATAAGAAGGCCATGGCCCCAGTAGCAAGGGCCCTTGACATTTTCAAGGCAAAAAACATAGTAATTTAGGAACTATTTCCACCAACTATTGCTTTGACAGTTCCGTGGCTTGAGGATTTTTTATTAGGATTGATAAATAAAAACAAATTATAGCAAAAGCATTATACATTATTCATTTAAAACATGTGAGTTAAAAATGTGCAAAAATGCATTAAATACATGTGAAATGGCTGTTTATATTAAATAAATTTATATTAAATATTATCTTAAAAATATATTTATTAATCAGTGCACTTCAAAATTAGCAGTGCTAATTGCGCTAAATTCAAAGTAGAAATAGCGCCCACTAATTAGCAATCACTAATTTTTTTCTTCTATCAGTTAGCGACAGTGCTAATTAGTGGCGCTAAAAATAATTTAGTGGTGCCCATCACTGACTATGGGTGACAATAGGTCTATAATAGGCCCTAACACTATATAGTATATACAATTATAGTCATGGTGCATAATTACATAATATATTATGAAAAAATGCAACTATTAAACTAGGCCCTAGGTCTAATAGACCCAATAAATTAAATGGTAGTAACAGTAAAAAATTATGCAAGTTTCATTAAATTATTTCCAAATGCTGATAAGATTAACAAGCAATGCATACGTGAACCACGCTTGATGATAAGTTGCAGTGGTTAGTAAGTAATCAGAATACAGAATGTGATTAAAATGTAACTAACTTAACTGCAAGTAGTCCTACATTTTACAATCGCTCACAAGTCAGTTTTAATTTTTGTAAAGACCGTAATTCGTAGAAACAGAAATTAAAATATCATTGCACTATAACATAATTTAGCTACGTCAACAGATTAAATTATTTAAACAGTGCTTGCAATTTCTGGCAGAAACATATTTAAAGTTAAAGAAATTTTGCTCTTCAGAACTTTTAGCTTTAGTTAAATTTGGTAAGAATTATAGTACTACCAAAGGGGCCTGTTTTCCTAGCCAGGGTTCCCACCAAGGACCACTGTATATAGCTATGTACAGTGGTCCTTGGTTCCCACCCAGTTAAAAACTATGCATTTGTGTTTATAATTTAACCATACGTGTACATCGTCCTCTTTGTCAAGTATTGACTGACTGCACAAAAGTGCTCCTTGACGAAGATACATGTGCATGTATTAATACATACTTACCCTAACCTAGCGCGTTTGAGGGGACGATCAAGCTCCTAAACTTTGAAAGTCTGCAGTAGCGTAAAAGTTTTAACTCTGGGAGCAAGTCTTATTTGTATTGTAGTAAGTAGCCATACTACACTGCTTTTTTGAAAAGTCGATTTCGACTTTTTCAGAATTGTTGATTCGTTCTATGATCAATCACGTCAAAAGCTTTAAATTTAATTTCAACATTCAAATCTCATTCAAATACTTTTAAATATCAGTCTTACTGACAAGCTGTAGTTTTTTGTCTGTAAGAATTTTTATTTTGAAATATTATTTTTTGGCCTAAGCATGTAATAAATTAACAAAATTACAGTTTGTTTTTACGAGGCATTATGTGAGTAATGAATGAAAACACACAAGATAGAAAGTAGTATGCGGTTCTAGGCAATCGAACCAAATTAGCAGTCTCCCGTTAAGAATTAAACCTACAATACAGGAAACAAGATGAATCTAACATCACCGCATCAATAATAAATGCAATATTGTTTAGTAAGATTTTGATGATTAAACGGAGCTAAATGTTCTAAATGTGAATTGAATTTAAAATAGCAGCAAAGACCGACTTAAACGTAATAAACGAGTTAGCTAGCAAGACCAAAAATCACATTAGATTAAATAGCGATAAAAAACTTTACACCTGTTTTAAATTACAGAAATTGAATAAAAATGGCAGGAAGCATGAACAGAACAAGCAACAGAAAGCGAGTGTATAAATCTGAGACAAAAAAAGCACGAAATAGGTTTGATGGAGACTGAGATGCAAAAATGCTTTTAAACTAACGGGCTGAGTAAGAAATGCTGGGAATTCTTGAGAATCAGATGGTAAGTTAGCACTACAAATGCATAATTTCATAATGCTTAATTATAGAAAATATTTCAAATCTAGAACAAGATTTGATTGTTTTTTTCATAGCCATTTATAATATCCAGATTAGAAGTATTTGTTTCGGGCAATTTCAAATATTTGTTTGAAACATACTGCTCGAGGCTTTGACTAAAAGGATTGCTGGGAACAAATCAAATTAGTGGAAAATTTTAAGGCAGACCCAAATTTCGATTGACAATACATTTGTATGTTTGCTAAGTCATCAGTTAAGGGAACATTTAAATTCGATAATGTACAGCCAGGGAATATTGCTTCTAATTCTCAGGAAATGCAACCAGAAACACAATTCATTTTCTGGCAGCGGCCGCAAATGCGCGACCCTGTTTTAAATTGAGAAACTGCGGCTTCTTGCCAGCAGCGCCAACGCCGGATTTTTTACTCAACCAGCCGGAACCGGAAGCGCCAGTCGAGCTGCTGCCGGAAGCACTGGCGCCACCGCCGCCGGAAGTTGACGCCGCTTTTCGCTGCCTGCCGGCACCCCGACCTTTGCGCCACTTCCGGCCGGCAAAGTACTTGGACCGGTTGCCGCTGGCGCCACCGCCGCCGGAGCCGCTAGCGGACATGGCGACTGGAGCGGACTGGGCGGCCAGCCTTCGCGCCTTCTCCTCGGCCTCGCGCTCCTCGGCTCGCATAGTCTCAGTTAGCAGTAGGTAGTCCTGAGTAGTGATTAGGAATTTATCAGCGCCAAGATTTTCCACCTTGGCTTGGGTCATGCCGGTGATGGTTAGCAATTCTGTCACTGTGGTTGGCAGGCGCTCGGCAATCTCGCGCAGGCACTCAGTAGGGAACACGTTAGTGTAGTTCTTCACGCCCTTGTCCATGGCCAACTCTTTGGCTATCTTGGTTAGATCGTTCAAGCAGCTCTCCTTGGCCTGGGCGTACTTGTCCATTGGCTTCTTGTCGTCCTGATTGGCTGCCGCGGCTCGGTTGGACACCTGCGGCGTCGGGGATAATTATAGGCGGGGGGTCTTAGGTTGCACACACTGATCAGTAGGATTTTTCGCTTAGATTTTTCATATCCATAAGTCAGAGTCCTACTAGGGCCTGTGATTGTTAAGCTCGTTAGCTTTATCGCGATTAACGATTAATGTTGAGTGAGTACCGCTAATAGGGGGGGGGGGGGTACCGTAGCCCGGTGATGTAGCGCGGCGCTCTTATGTACTAGCGGCGCAGGCTCGATTCCAAGTGCAGTCACATTCACACTAATTTGGAGCTAAAAATTGGAATTTCGACTTGGGTTTGCTCAAGCAATTAACACCAAGCTTCATGGCCAACCCCAAGGCACTTGTGAATTGTACATGCCTAACGATAAATAAATAAAGTTAGGGCCGCTGTACACTCCTGTGTGAATGTGTACCTGTGTATCCGCGCGCTTGTGTGCCTGCTCAGGGGAGTGGGCGGAATGGAGCAGTAATGCAAATACCCAAACCGCAACAGACAACTCTTCCTTACCTTGATTGCCAGCAGAAACCGGTGACCGGGCTGCTGCAGCAGGGCAGAGCGCGGGCCAGGCACGGCATAGGTGAATACGTGGTCGCCCTGGGATACCAGCTCCTCAGCCAGGTACTGATCGCAGATTAGCTTGCGCACTAGGCGCTCCATATCGGAGGTGTTAATGTGGCTGAGACTGCCGTACATGGCGTGACTAGTTAGGCCCAGGCTAGTCAACCGGGCATTCTGCAGCCGCCTAAAGAACTGCACGAGCTGGCCGGGCGCCAGTTTAATCCGCTGGCTCTCCAGCAATTGGCGCACCAGATCAACAACAGTGGTGGCCTGTTTAGTAAAGTCGCGCTCTTCGAACTCGGCCCTATTATTGCAGTTGTCGCAGGCGCAGCCACGCATAGCGTCGCAATCGGATTTGTCGAAATACTCGCCAAAGTAAGTTAACAGCTGGGCTCGCCTACAGTCGGTGACGTTAATGCAGTAGGACACCATGCTGTTCAGGTTGCTGTGATGGATCTGCCGGGTCTCAAAACTGCCACCCTGTTCGCCTTCGATGAGGCGCTGCAGACGGACTTTGTCCGAATAGCAGAACAGCAGCAGGCAGGTGGACGGCCGGCCGTCCCGGCCAGCTCGGCCAGCCTCCTGGTAGAAGCCTTCGATAGACTTCGGCAAAGAATAGTGAATGACGAATCGAACGTCGGCCTTATCAATGCCCATGCCGAATGCTATGGTGGCGCACACAACTTTACAAGTGGCCTCCTGCAGCCAGTCTTGCAGCACTTCGCGCCTCTTGGTATCGGACAGGCCGGCGTGATAGGGCCGGGCCTTGATGCCCGCCTTGCACAGGGCGGTGGCCACCTGCTCGCACTCTTTCCTAGACAGGCAATAGACAATGCCGCTCTGGCTGCGATACGATTTATTAATAGTTTCAATTACTTGGTCAACGCTTTTAGTGCCTCGCTTCTGTTCGACTTGGTAGCGCAGGTTGGGCCTATTAAACGACGAAGTGAACCATTTAGTGTCCTGCTTACGCAGGCCCAGCTGCTTCTCGATGTCCAGGCGAACCTGCGGGGGGCATATTGAATTATATATCCACACATCCACTATATACGAGTATCTACAGATATATCTATAGTAAGCATTTCACTGCCGACAGATCAGCAACGAATTGTTCGCCAACCGAAACCCCAACCCTTAGCCTGCCTAAACCAAACCCTACCTAACTCTAACCTAAACCCAACCTAAACTCAAACCCAACCTAAACTCAAACCCAACCTAACTCTAATCTAAATCCAACCTACCCTAAACCCAGTCTACCCTAACCTAAACCCAACCTACCCTAACCTAAACCCAACCTACCCTAACCTAAACCCAACCTACCCTAACCTAAACCCAACCTACCCTAACCTAAACCCAACCTACTCTAATCTAAATCCAACCTACCCTAAACCCAGTCTACTCTGACCTAAACTCAACCTACCCCAACCTAAACACAACCTACCATAATAACCCTAACCTAAATCCAACATTCGTCCCTAACCCTAACCTACCCTAAAAACTGAAATCAGAGTAGACGCTCCATTTTATCACAACTTAACATGTAGTTAATCTAGTATCTTGAGATTTCGCCGCACTGTTTTGAGCGAAGCAATTAAACTATAACCATTATTTACAATTTATAGGACTACTGTAAAGTTGTCACAACACAACATTTAATACACTACATTTAGAAGCACCACAGGGCCTACCTGAGGCGTAGCCGTCGCAGTTAAAGCCATCATTGGCACATTTGGAAAAGAAGTTCTTAGCCGATTTAAATTTCGATAATCCTGCCTAAAATCGTGGCCCCATTGGCTGACGCAGTGGGCCTCGTCAATAACAAATCTGTCTAATTTGCCGCGCTGATACAGAACAGAGAAGCACCGCTGCAGTTTATCAGATTGGCTAATCTTTTCAGGCGTCACATATAACAGCTGCACCTGACAGCCGCTAGAATTAGTGAGCATGGCAAACACCTGATCCTGCTGCTGCGGCGATATGTCTCCAGTCAGCTGGTAGGTTCTAATGCCTAGAGACGTCAGCTTATTAACTTGGTCGGTGATGAGCGACAGCAGAGGGGACACCACCACGGTGCAGCCGTCAGTGACAACAGCTGGCAGCTGATAGCACAGGCTCTTGCCGCCGCCCGTAGGCATCAGCACAAACGTGTCGTGGCCAAGCAAGCAGGCGTTAATAGCCTGCAGCTGGTTGCGACGGAACTCTTTCAAGCCGAACACCTCTCGGAAGGCGAGCCGCACCCGGTCCGAGTGCGGATAGGCCTCGCCGCCGAATTCAGCCGAGTGGTCCGGCTGCTTCGTGGCCGCGGCTCCGGCGTGGGCGGGCACGGCGGCGTTAGCCACGGCCGAGGTCCATTTCGATTGACGCGCCTCTAACGGCACGTAGTCATCTCCGGCGGTGGCTTCGGCCGCTGTCAGCGTCTTTTTTGGTTTGGGAGGCTCAGCCGAGTTGACTGACAACATCGAAGGCTTCGAGGTTGGACAGTCGAAATCGAGCGAGGCACGAATTGCCGGCATTGGCTGCTTATCAGCGACGGCAGCAGCTACCGCAGGTTTAGATGCGCCAACAACAGAGCTGGCCGAAGCTGACGCTGTCATCGAAAATGAGGCGTTGATGCCAAAGTCCAGTCCACTGGAGTCGATGGCGCCGCGGGTCCGCTTGAACAGCGGCTTCCGCTCCGGCTCTGGCAGGGTGGCGGCAGCCGCGGTCGCTTGAGCCGGCTTCGGCTTTTGTTTACCCTCTGTCGCGCTTTTAGGCGTCTGTTGCTTAGCAACGGTTGAAGTCGAAGCTGACGCGTCGCTATCTAGATGGCCGCGCAGCTCTCCAAGCAGGCGGAAGACGTCCGTAGCTGACTGGCCGAACGCGTCGAACAGCTGGCCGGAGGGCAAGTCGCGAACCGCCACGCAGATGCCGCGCATCGACTTGTACACTCGCTTCGTCAGGCGGATCTCCGCATCGCCTGTACTGTCGTTGTTGTCGGGCGGCGAGTCGTCCTCCTCCTCGACCACATCGGCGGAGTCATCGTCCACAACAAAGTCATCATCGTCGTCGTCGTTGTCAATTTGAAACTCAATTCGATGGCCGCCGACGTTTTGGTCGTCATCCGAATCCGACTGAATTCGCTGGCGCTTGCGGCCGGTGCTTGGAATTGGCGTTGGCAGAGAATCGTCGGCATCCAACTGCTGCTGGTTGCCAGCGCTGACAGGCTGGAAGTTCGATGCCGTCTTCAACGAATTGGCGGCGGCTGTCGGTGCGGCAGCAGTAACAGCAGCCGCCGAAGTAGCGGGCGTTGTCGGCGCGGCCTGGGTGGTAGACGAAAGCACGTCCGATCGATTAATGGATAGCGGCATTCGAAAGTCGAATTCGTCATCAAAGTCGTCGATGAAATCGGCGTCATCTTCGTAGCCCGACGGCTCAGGCATCGCCGCGGCGTCTGAAGCGGACAGCTGCTGCTGGGCCCGCTGGGATGTTGGATTGGCAAGAAGATCCACCACCTGTGAGTCTCTGGCATAGACGCTTGACAGCAGAGTTGGCCGGGAGGCCTCTCCGCCGGCCGGCTGTTGCTGATGGTGCACGGGAGTTGGCGGCACCTTGGCTGTTGGCACCAGTTTAAACGGATTGCCGAGACTGCTTGGCTTTGAGCTGGATGCGTTAGACGTTGCTTTGCTGACTAATGTCTGCTTCTGCTGCCCTACTGGCCGCTCGCTACTAGCAGCATCCGAGGTCAGTGTAAAGTCCAATATACTTCGATTGCCTGCGTCACCGCTGGCGCCTGACTTAAAAGATTTAAATGTGAACTTGCGCGACATCCTTCCACTACTCTGCGGCTGTTTTTTTAAGTATTTTCCTAGTCGCTTTTGGCTGGAAGAAAAGCAGAGAGGTTATAACTCTAACTTGATATTTACATTGCTCCAATTGGCGATAAATGTCAAGCAACAGTAAAGAATCCCCAGGAAATAGTTCCTTTTAGTCCACTTCATTAGCTATGAGAAACTGTATCTGAACTTGATGTGAAATTTATTTTAATAACCCAGTTTAATAACATGTAATAGTGTAATAAGTTAGATAGGATCAAAATACTTGGGATTAGATAGATCACAATTCAATATATTGTGGGTATTTTGGGGATTTCAAGACAATTTGAAATTGGAATTTACATGCCAATAGAAATGGCCGGGTGAATCCCTAGATTGCACCCAAGCATGTCTCTTGTTCTGCTGATCCAAATAACATCTTTGCATAGATTTATAGCAGCAACTCTTTTCTTTATATTAACTTTAACATCATTAAAAACAGACAATGGAAACAAAAGTTATAAACTAAAATGTAGCAGGACCTTGATCATAGACTTACAGTAATTTGGCAAGTTAGCGAAAAGTAGCAAAAGTACTTTCGATAGAATGCACTCAGACTTCTTTGTTAGGCTGCTGTGACAAAAATATTTATAGAAAAAATTGGAAAAGTATATGGCTTTTAAAGCAACAAAATATTTCAAACTGGGCTTCAACTATATTGCTGTTTGTTTCCTCTGTTTGCTGCACTAAAATTCCTGGATGTGCATTCAAGTGTTGCTCAAAGGAGTGTGATATATACGTTTTAGGGGATGGGAGACAATTGAGCAAAGATTTATGCTTAACTTTCATTGGCTCATGGGTCTATTGCAGTCATTTACTGCAGTCATTTTGCAGCATTCCCCGGGGCCAGTTACCCATTTGTCAGTTACCACTTTGAATTTTTATTAACTTGCTTACTTACTGTAAGTCTATTGTCCAGGTCTTACTACATTTTAGTTTATAACTTTTGTTTCTATTGTCTGTTTTTAATGATGTTAAAGTTAACATAAAGAAGAGATCCTCTTCCTTCCTTCTTAATACTAAAGTTGGTGCAATGTTTGTCTGTCTGTATGTCTCTCTTAATACTAAAACTGGTGCGATGATTGTGTGTGTGTTGCGATTTTTCTCCTAGACAACTAGCAAGTCAGCGTCGAAACTTATATGGGAAAACTGCAAATTTTCCGGAGCAGGCTTTAGGCTATTTTAATTTCTTAATACTAAAAGTGGTGCGATGTTTGTTTGTGTGTTGCAATTTTTCTCCTAGACTACTGGCAAGTCAGCGTTGAAACTTATATGGGAAAACTGCAAATTTTCCGGATTGGGTTTATAGCTATTTTAATATTTCATTTTTACATTTTAAGATCCCTAAAAAAGCAGAAAACTGTTTTTTTAACCCTCAATAACCTTCTTTGGCCACTCTGACTGGGGCTGCAGCCAGTTTGTAAAAATAGCCACCCCAACCTCCGCCCGCGGGCCGCTGTGTATTGAGGGGTGGTGGGTGCGCGTGTTACGCGTTCAATGCAAATAACCCCCCGCGTGTTGGGGGTTCAATTAAATTTAACGATTCCCCCGGAATGGGAGGGGGTTGGGCTTGGGCTGAGTGTACATAGCAGTTGTACAGTGTAAGGAGATAGCTAGGACTGTGTCGAGATTTAATTGGTTTTATTATCGGCGGCATTCAATAGGCAGCCATGTGTATTTGCTGGGCAGTAAAATTTAATGAATAAACTTGCGAGCCTCTTTAGCAGGCTGTGAACGTACACTCGATACTTTAATGCTTTAAATCAGGAAATTTCAAGCGCTAACTGTTCCTCGAGTTTTAAACTTTCAGAGGAGAGACTTATATTACTGGAAAGATCTTGCAATACTGAGTTCGGGGATATAAGTTGTTTGCTTTAAATGTGAAAACAAAAAGCACAGCATTTAAAAAAACGATTTCCATACTTTTAACTTTCGGCAGTGTACTCATTTTGGAGTTCAATGGGGGTTCGACCAACCCCCAACAGTTGGTGGGAGGGGGGGGTTCAACTTTTAATTGCCACTGCGTATTGGAAGGGGGTCAGTCGCTGTGTATTGGAGGGTTGATTTAGTTTGCGCAATCTTTTTGTTAACTTTTTACCGAGACTGATACTGACTGACTGTGAAATCGGTTGCGCATTTAATTAATTCAATTGGTTCAACACGCTGCTGCGTTGTAGCTCTAACCCTAACCCTAACCCTAACCCTAACCACTAAATCCTGAGAGTTGATTCTTTTTTACGGAGAAAATTTCGATTCAGTCCAGTTTAATGGAGAGAATTTCTGTTTCTCGGAGGGGATTTTGATGAATGTCAGTTTCACGGAGAGTATTTCCATGGAGTCCAGTTTCACGGAGAGGATTTCTGTTTCTCGGAGGGGATTTTGATGAATGTCAGTTTCACGGAGAGGATTTCCATGGAGTCCAGTTTCACGGAGAGGATTTCTATTTCTCGGAGGGGATTTTGATGAATGTCAGTTTCACGGAGAGGTGTTTGATGGAGTTCTCTTTTACGGAGAAGATTTCGATGATGTTCAGTTTCGCGGAGAGGAGTTGGATGATGGGATTCAGGGAATGGCATTTCAGGGAATGGAGTACCGGTGATGGGAATTCTTCCCCTTTCTCCTCCATCGGAGGAGTTGGCCTCGTCTTAATACTAAAACTGGTGCGATGATTGTGTGTGTGTTGCGATTTTTCTCCTAGACAACTGGCAAGTCAGCGTCGAAACTTATATGGGAAAACAGAAAATTTTCCGGATCAGGCTTTAGGCTATTTTAATTTTTAATTTTCACATTTTAACATCCCTAAAAAAGCAGAAAACTGCTTTTAACCTTCTTTGGCCCTTCTGTCTTTCCAGTAAGAGAGTTGGCAGTCTGTTTGTAAAAATAGCCACCCCAACCTCCGCCCGCGGGTCGCTGTGTATTGAGGGTTGGTGGGTGCGCGTGTTCTGCGTTCAATGCAAATAAACCCCCCCCCCGCGTTTTGGGGGTTCAGTGAAATTCTATGCTTCGGGGGGGGGGGTGGGGTTGGGCTTTGGCTGAGTACATACCACTGTACAGTGTAAACAGAGGCTACGATTTGGTTTTATTATCGGCGCCTTTAGTCAGTCAGTCCCTTTAACTGGGAAATGGACAGACTGCTGGGGCCTAAAGTTCTGTTTATTGATTTTTTCACTGGGCCTTTACTTACTTAATGAGGCGAATTTTCAATTTTCAATTCAATTTTCCATATCATAATAGATTTCTCTCATTCTCTCCAATCTGCCGTTTTTGCTATTTACCTATCAAAATACACTAAATTTTTTTTAATTTTTACTCTTTTTTGCCTGTTTTTGCTTATTTTAGCCTATTTTAGCCTATTTTTGCTTATTTTTTTCATCCAAAATGCCGAAACGCGGAAATATTTCCCGTTCTTCACGCGCTGCATCGGCAGCCAAGAAGCGCAGGGCGTCGGAGACACCTGAAGAACGCCAGCATCGCCTTGAGGCGAATCGACTGCGCACAGCCAAAAGCCGTGAGGCTGAAGGCGAAGTTCAGCGCCAGCATCGCCTTGAGGCGAATCGACTGTGCACAGCCGAAAGTCGTGAAGTCGAGGACGAAGCGGTCCATCAGCATCGACTGGAGGCGCAGCGGCAGCGCCAGAACCAGAATCGCGCGGCTGAGTCCGCTGACGACCGCGACCGCCGTCTACATGTACAGGCAGGCTGGCGCCGAGACAGGTAGGGGTTCCTGATTATTTATTCTGCTATTCTTACGTGCGAGACTGATCTCTTCTCTGATACAAATAAACTTTATGCATGTACATCTGGATTTTATAATTCATTTATTAGTAATGATTGAAATGCACCTTCTTCGTTGCCACAGACTGCTGGAGCTGGCACACCAGCCACATGTCCTCGGTCGCATGGACCGCCAATGTCCGCACTGCAGCGCGCTACGCTGGAAGGACGAGCCAGCTAGCATTTGCTGCCACGCTGGAAAGGTAAGTCCATTTTTTATTTTAGTTTACTTGAATTGCTGCCTCATTAATGCTTTTTATACTAATCATTGTATACAGTATGAAACCTTTGACCACCAATGGAGTCATTAGTCATAGACAATTGCGTGATGTGCTGCTGAAAGTGATAAATCCAACGTAAATCCAACTCAGACCGTCCTGGAGCCCCGCCGTGACCCCCCTGATGTCCTGAAGCGGCTTCTGACTGGCCAGCACCCAGACAGCTCTCAGTTCCTGAAGGACATCAGGAAGTACAACGGCGCGCTCCACATGACGTCGCTCGGTGCCAAGCAGCGTGAGCAGCCCGGCTGGAACCCGAGCTTCATTCTCAATGGTCAGGTGCACCACAAGATCGGCAGTCTCTTGCCGGATCCGGGGGATGAGGGCAGGTTCTGCCAGGTCTTTTTTGTGGACCAGGAGCTGCAAACCCGGCTGCAGTGGGCCACCGGACTGAACGGTCGTGTGCTGGAAGAGCTGCAAGCCCATACATGCGCAACAGTCGGCCGAGTCGGCCGATCCGGCCGACCGATTTGGCGGCCAATCAAGGAAGTCGCAAAAATGCCCACCCAAAAATAACCTGAAGAGTAGTACTAAGTAGCTGACGAGGCATTTTAGCTTAATAAAACAGTTATAGTTACTCCTGCCGTTTACCCAAAGTTGCGTTAATTTTGCTTTCGGGTTTTTTTAAATGTAAGTCGCATTTTTGGCCAAAAACTACGTCGCATTTTTGTTAAAACTAAGTCGCATGGCTGACCGAATTTTGGAGGTTGCACATGTATGTGCAAGCCATGCTGCATGCGTGCAACGGCTACGTGCGCAGCCTCAAGTCCGCCGTTGACTTGCTCTGCAACGACCCTCAGCTGCAAAGCGCCAAGATCGTCATCAACCCCGATGCCCGTCCATCAGGGGAGCATGCCAGACGCTTCAATTTGCCCGAGTGCAGTGAAGTAGGCATCCTGACGGACCTTGACGATACCGAAGGCGCAGCCCAGACGCGACGGCGGGACGTGATTTTGCGTCTGAGGGGGGGTGGTGAGTTCTGCATCTCGAAATTATGTTTAACTTTTTTATTTGTTAATACAGGCATTTAAATCATTTTCCTAAAAAGACTCAGACTTTTGCGCTTCTTTTTGCACATGTATCGCTTAAATATTGAAGCAATTTATTATCTTTTGCTTTTGTGTCAATTGGAAGACTCAAACATTCTGTTTCATTAATTTAGTTGCTGTATTTGCATTTAAAAAATGAGAATTCGCCCTTTCATCACTTTTGATTCACAGGCCTCCAGAGCATCTGTGATACCCACCGCTCCTACGATCCCTTGGAGTACGTCCTGCTGTTCCCATTTGGTGAGGACGGCTGGAGCATCGGACTCAAGCAGGATCGTGGCATCACTATCATGAAGTACTATGCCTTCATGATCCAGGTGCGCCCAGTCCAGTTCAACAGCCTGCTGTACGGTCGCCGACTCTTCCAGCAGTACCTGGTGGACCAGGCTGCTAAGATCGAGTCCGAGCGACTTACGTACATCCGACTGCACCAAAAGGATCTGGTGTCGGAAAGTCTTCGGGGTCTCCGAGACGCGCTGCACGAGGACGACGGCAGGCCGGAGGAAGTCGGGAAGCGTGTCATTCTTACTTCCAGCTACGTGGGAGGTCCACGGTACCGTTGGAGCGTCAGCAGGATGCCATGGCGTATGTTCACGCCTTTGGCCGCCCAGACCTGTTTCTGACAATGACATGCAACCCGAAGTGGCCGGAAATTCTGGCCGAGCTGCTTCCAGGACAGACTGCTGTCGATCGGCCGGACATCACCGCCCGGGTGTTCGAGCTGAAGAAAAAGGCCTTCCTAAACAGGCTGAAGAGTCTGTTTGGAGATACTCTTGCTCGAGTCTGCTCGCTGGAGTACCAGAAGCGAGGCAAGTGTGAAATTTGTGAACTTTTGAAAATTTTAAACTTTAAATCTTGCATTATCTGTCGCCTCCATAATTTCGTAAATTTCAATAGAGTTTTTCATTTTATCTACCTCTAGGTCTTCCCCACGTGCACGCGCTGCTTTGGCTGGCGAACAAGCTGAAGCCGGATCAGTACGACGCCGTCATCAGCGCGGAGATCCCGGACCCTGTCGCCGACGCCGACCTGCATCAGCTGGTGGCGGAGAACATGCTGCACGGTCCCTGTGGACAGCAGCTCAATTCTGCCGCGGCGTGCATGGAGAAAGGCAGGTGCAGCAAGCGCTACCCGAGGGAGTTCCTGGCCGCCACGAAGGTCGAGGAGGATGGCTACCCGCATTACTGCCGCAGATCCGTCGAGATGGGCGGCTTCACGGTGACGAAGCTCGCAAAGCTGCGCGGCGGTCAGAGGGTGATGTTCACCTTTGACAACCGCTGGGTGGTGCCGTACTGCCCAGCGCTGCTGCGCGAGTTTCGCTGTCACCTGAATGTCGAGATCTGCGCGACAGTTCGGGCCATCAAGTACGTGGTGAAGTACATCACCAAGGGTAGCGACATGGCAGCATACCAGATCCGCAAGGAGTCGGCGGCTGCTGCGAATGCCAGCGCTGATTCGGCCACTGAAGGACCACTGGCGATCGCCGGTCCGTCCGCGTCGACTGGGACTGCTGCTGCTGCTGCTGCGACTTCCGCAAAGCGACGCAAGATCGACGAGATCGACGAATACCTACTGGGCAGGTTCATCGGTCCAATGGAGGCGGTTAACACCATCCTGGGCTTCGAGGTGCACAGCCGATACCCGCCTGTGATCAGGCTCGCGGTTCATCTTAAGGACGAGCAGCGGGTCTTATTCACTGACGAGACGGCTCAGGCTGTTGCTGCTACGCCCAAGGCCACGACTTTGACCGCCTTCTTCGATGTGAGTTTTGCAGACAAAGTGCAATTTGTTAAATTTATTCCTCCTTCCTGTTTCTACCCGCCCACTTTCCTGTTCCTACCCGCCCAGCTCTGTCGCCATGACGAAATCGCCCGCGGTCTGCTGTACCAGGAGGTGCCCCGGCACTTCACCTGGGACCCCAGGGCGCACCAGTGGCATCGCGCAGGTCGCGGCCGAGTCGCTGCTGATCAGCCAGCCGATGTTCTGACGACCAGCAACATCGGCCGCATCTACACAGTCAGTCCTCGGATGGGCGACTGTTTTTACCTGCGCCTGCTGCTGGTGAATGTGCGCGGCCCGACTTCGTTCGAGGCTCTGCGCACTGTTGACGGAGTCCTGCTGCCGACCTTCAAGGCCGCCTGCCAGGCTCGCGGACTGCTGGAAGACGACAGGCACTGGCAGCTGTGTCTGTATGAGGCTGCCCAGACGCGGATGCCTGCTGCTCTGCGCCGACTTTTTGCCGCAATTTTGGCGCACGGCGATCCCAGCGACCCCGCCAAGCTCTGGGAGAAGTTTTCCCGCGAGATGGCTGGCGACCTGCTGCATCAGGGCTTGAGCGCCGAGGCTGCTATGGCCGAAGTGCTGCGGTCGCTGCAGAAGCGGCTGGAGCGGATGGGCGGATCCGAGCTGTCTGCCTACGGCCTTCCTGAACCACCGGCAGAAGCGGATCAAGTAAATGAACTCACTGCTATGCACACTGACTGTTGATATTTTTAACCTTTAATAGCTTACTGATGACAGCTTCTTCTCAATATCCAGACTCGGCTTCTTTCTGACTGCCTGCCGACGCCGCAAGAAGCTGCTGAGCTGCAGTCTGAAGTGGATGCGCTGGTCGCTACCCTGACTGACGAGCAGCGAGCTGTCTTCGAGGCCGTGCAGTCCAATCTGACGGCCGGTGGCGGCGGGCTGCACTTCATTGACGCTCCTGGAGGCACAGGCAAGACGTTCCTGCTCACGCTTCTGCTGAAGTCGGTTCGAGCAAGGCGTCAAATTGCTGTTGCCGTCGCGTCATCGGGCATCGCGGCGACTATTCTTCCCGGAGGTCGGACCGCCCATTCGATGTGAGTTTTGTGTCTGCATCAATCATTTTATAAACGGTTCATTTTTAAGCACAGAAAGGCATCCTTTTAATCCTTTTAATTTATCCTCAAAATTGAAAATCCTCGCGATACCTGCCTACAGGTTCAAGATCCCCGTCTGCGCTGTACGGCAGGACAGCGCCTTCTGCTCCATCGGCAGGCGGAGCAAATTGGCGGAGATTCTGCGGAACGCCCGCCTCATCGTGTGGGACGAGGCTCCGATGACGCACCGCAAAGACCTCGAGATCGTCGAGCGTACTCTGCGGGATTTGCTGCACGGTGGGCAGCCGTTCGGGGGAGCGCTGCTGGTGCTGGCTGGCGACTTTCGCCAGTTGCTTGCTGTTGTGCCCGGAGGGACGCAGGCCAACACGATTGAAGCCTGCCTGAATCGGTCGGTGCTGTGGCCGCACTTCAGGCAGCACCAGCTCACAAGGAATCTGCGGCTGGAGGGCGGCTCGGCTCTCCAAAGCTACGCGGATTTTCTTATGCAGGTGAGAATCTATGGAGTTTCTATGCTCTCATTAAGCATGCAAATTGAAGGAAAAAATTGTAAAATTTTATTCCACTTTTTCACCGTCAGGTTGGCAACGGGGAGCTGCCAGAGGACGTTGAGGGCATGGTCTCCTTGCCTAGCGAGATCCTTCTGCCCGAGGACACAACCACTGAGCAGCTCATTCGGCATGTTTACCCGTCCTTTGAGCCGAGTGCGCAGCGTGACCAGATGTTCGCGGAGCGGAGCATCCTGGCGCCACTCAACAGGACGGTGGACGAGGCCAACGCCGCCTGCTTAGCGCTCTTCCCCGGTGAGAGTCGAGTCTACTTATCTGTTGACTCGATTCCGAATGACGACACGGCAGCCACCAATTTTCCACCGGAGCTGCTGAACCGGCTGGACCCCAGCGGTATGTCGCATCACCGACTGGAGCTGAAGGTCGGCATGCCGGTCGTCATGATGCGGAATCTGGACCCACCGCTGCTGTGCAACGGGACTCGGCTACTGCTGCGTGAACTGCGTGACAACGTCCTGCTAGCGGAGGTAACCACCGGCGTCTACCGTTCGCGGCAGGTGTTCATCCCGCGGATCCCGCAGGAGCCGAGTCCGACAGAGGTTCCGTTTGTTTTCCGCCGTCTGCAGTTCCCGATCCGGCCGTGCTTCGCCATGACCATCCACAAGAGCCAGGGCCAGTCGCTGGGCACCTACGCCGTCGACCTGACGACGGCTTGCTTTCAGCATGGCCAGCTCTACGTGGCTCTGAGTCGTGCGCGGAGTGCCGATGGCGTTAAAGTTCGGGCTCCAGGCGGACGGACGCGGAACATCGTGCTGCGCCAGCTTATCGGCAAGCAGAACTGATTAGACTCAATTGAATTAACAGACTCAAATGACAGAAATATAATATGAGTGACATATTATAAGAGTGAGTGATAAATTATGAGAGTGAGTGACAAATTATGAGAGTGAGTGACAAATTATGAGAGTAAGTGACAAATTATGAGAGTGAGTGACAAATTATGAGAGTGAGTGACAAATTATGGGAGCGAGTGGGTGAAAAATTATGAGAAGGAGTGGTTAATCATGAGAGGGAGTGAAAAATTATGAGTGACAAATTTGAGAGCGATAATACTTATGAGGGTGCAAAATTCAGGATGTCATATTGAGAGTGACGAATTCACGAGCGAAAATACTTATGCCACATTGAGTGCCAAATTGAGAGTGCGACAAATAATGAGACTGATAAATCTTTTAACATAAACTATTAGGTAGTGGCAAAACTGTTTCTTGATAGAGTTGCTCATATAAGGGGAGCTTCTAAGAATGCTCAGGCTCCAAGCAATTTAGATTCAATTGCCGTACTTATTTTTTCTGAATCTTTTTAATGTACAAAGTAGCCGTTCGTAATTATTTATGTATTTTGTTACACGTGTAATATTAACGGCCAATTCACACATTTAGTATTGTCAGTTAAGTTATTAGGTTTCTTCCACTTTCTCCCCACCTTTGCTTGCACCCCTATTATAACACAATTGCATTGCTTTAATAAAAAATATATGCCATACTGTACTCGGGGTGCGCAGGATTCAGAATACAAACGAGCCAGTCGATTCATAGGCTATTAGTAAACATCATAAATAATGAAAAGGTATTACATGCACATAAATTCTGAATTAACAATTATGCAATACTTAGCCAATGACCCGTGCTTATACTATCCCTTTAATTTGGTCGTTTCCTGCGCACCCCCAATGATGTCTTTGAATTAGTTTTTTAATATATTTAACGGAGACACAGAAGTATAACTACCTGATAGGAATGGATGCGTTAGTTAGATTTCTAATTGCGCGTTGTGTACTGAAAGTGTAGGTCGCTGTGTACGTATTGGAGGGTTGATTTGGATTGCGTAACCTTATAGTTAATTTATAATGAGCCTAACACCGACTGCCTGATAAATTGATTACGTCATAAATGCTTTGTGTGACTCTTACTCTGACTGACTTAGCTCATGAGATTCAGCTGATGGATTTCAGGGAATGGAATTCCGGTTATGGGATTCCGGTGATGGGAGTTCTTCCCCTTTCTCCTCCGGAGGAGGAGTTGGCCTCGTTAATACTAAAGTTGGTGCAATGTTTGTCTGTCTGTATGTTGCAATTTTTCTCCTAGACTACTTGCAACTCAGCGTTGAAACTTATATGGGTAAACTACAAATTTTCTGGGTTGGGTTTATAGCTATTTTAATCTTTCATTTTCACATTTTAAGATCCCTAAAAAAGCAGAAATAATATAACAATAGGGAATATGATACACCTTGCGCAACTCTTAGTGATTGCGCCACAACAGCTGGCCTATCTGTGTAGTGTATTCTTTTAGCTGAAGGGGTGTAACCGGGCCAGTTGGCATCAATTTTTAGTGATTACACCATAACTTTCTCCTATCTCTGCAGTGTATTTTCTCTCCAGTGGGTGGCGCTCGCATTCTAAGTGGCTGCGTGTGTACAATCGGACCCTGGCTCAGTCGCGGACTATATATACAATTGCACAATGATATGGCTACTGATAAGTTTTCCTGTCTCTCAATGGGCAGCCCTGTGTATTTGTTGGACATTGAAATTCAATGCATCAATTTGCAAGCAGGCAGTGAACGTACACTTGATACTTCAATTCTATAAATCAGACAGTTTCAAACGCTAACTGCTCTTCGAGTTCTAAACTTTAAGAGAAGAGACTTATACTGCTGAATAGATCTTGCAACACTGAGTTGGAGGATATAAATTGTTTGCTTTAAATAGAAAGACTAAAAGCACAGCATCAAAAAAACTATTTCCAGACTTTTAGCTTTCTGCAAAGATTGTACTCATTTTGGGGTTCTATGGGCGTTCGACCGACCCCCCAACAGTTGGGGGTTCAATTTCTAACTGCTACTGCGTATTGAAAAGGGGTCGGTCGCTGTGTACTGGAGGGTTGATTTAGATTGCGCAATATTTTTGTTAACTTTAACTGAGACTGATACTGACTGACTGAGAAATCGGTTGCGCAATCAATTGATTCAATTGGTTAAAAAATCAAATCAATTTTTTATTTGAACACGCAGCTGTGTTTAGGTCTAACCCTAACCCTAACCCTAACCCTAACCCCTAACCACTGAATCCTGAGAGTTGATTCTTTTTGACGGAGAAAATTTTGATTGAGTCCATTTTTATAGAGAGAATTTCTGTTTTGCGGAGATGATTTTGATGGATGTCAGTTTCACGCAGAGGATTTCCATGGAGTCCAGTTTCACGGAAAGGATTTCTGTTTCGCGGAGAGGATTTCGAAAGGTGTCCAGTTTCACGGAGAAGATTTCTGTTTCGCGGAGAGGATTTCTGTTTCGCGGAGAGGTGTTTGATCGAGTTCTCTTTTACGGAGAGGATTTCAATTCAGTTTCGCGGAGAGGATGATAGGATTCAGCTGATACATTTCAGAGAATGGAGTTCCGGTGATGGGAATTCTTTCCCTTTCTCCTCCATCGGAGGAGTTGGCCTCGTCGTATATACTAAAAATGAAATGTCTGTAACTAACTAGCTATGCGATAGATTTTAGAAAAATTGGCTCAACCGATTTTCTTCAAACTTGCACCATTCGATCAGAAATTTTCCATGGACGGTACATGCATCTTGGCTAAGAAATTGCTCAATGTTAAAGGGATTAAATATTCGAAAAACATGCTTTTTTGCAAAGGTCAAGCCAAATTTTCGACTTGAAATGCATTGTAAGAATGCTAGAGAAAAAACTGACTGACTGAATTCCGATTGTGATAAAGATTGCATCACAACAAGTTCAAAACAGTGCTGAAGAAATGCACACACGACTTGATTTAAATTGTGTAACCATATTGCTAACTCAAATTGAGACTGATACTGGCTGACTGAGAAATTGATTATGTCATAACTTTTTACTTCAATTGACTTGCTGTAAGAATTGAATTATAATGGCCACAATTCATGTTCTCCAATTAAAAAGAGATAGCCTAGATGCTAACAGACTGGAGTGCTAATGTAGCGACCTGAGTTCGAATCTTAGTAGTGCAAAATAATTTTTTTATTAAAACACTTTAAAACACAAAATGTTTAACATAAAAGAAGCGCAATGTCAAACATAAAATTGGCACCATGTCAAACATTGAATAGCCACCATTTCAAAAATAAAAGAGCCACCATTTCAAACATAAAGAGCCACCATGTCAATCATAAAAGAGCCACCATTTCAAACATAAAGAGCCACCATGTCAAACATAAAAGAGCCACCATGTCAAACATTAAAGAGATATCATGTCAAAAACAAATTAACCACCATGTCAAACATAGAAGAGACACTATGTCAAACGTATACGTGACTCCATGTGAAACATAACAGAGCCGCCATGTCGAACATTAAAGAGCCACCATGTCAAACATAAAAGAGCCACCATGTCGAACATTAAAAAGCCACCATGTCAAATATAAAAGAGCCACCTTGTCAAACATTAAAGAGCCATCATGTCAAACATAAAAGGGCCACCATGTCAAACATTAAAGAGCCACCTTGGCAAACATAAATAAGCCACCATCTCAAACATAAAAAAGCCACCATGCCAAACATAAAAGAGCCACCAAGTCAAACATAGAAGAGCCACCATGGCGAACATTAAAGAGCCACCATGTCAAACATTAAAGAGCCACCTTGGCGAACATAAATAAGCCACCATCTCAAACATAAAAGAGCCATGCCACCATGCCAAACATAAAAGAGCCACCAAGTCAAACATAGAAGAACCACCATGGCGAACATTAAAGAGCCACCATGTCAAACATTAAAGAGCCACCATGGCGAACATTAAAGAGCCACCATGTCAAACATAAAAGTGCCACCATGTCAAACATTAAAGAGCCACCTTGGCGAACATAAAAGAGCCACCATCTCAAACATAAAAGAGCCACCATGTCAAACACAAAATAGCCACCATGTCAAACATAAAAGAGCCATTATGTCAAAAATATATGTGACTCCATGTCAAACATTAAAGAGCCACCATGTCAAACATTAAAGAGCTATCATGTCAAACACAAAATAGCCACCATGTCAAACATAGAAGAGACACTATGTCAAACGTATACGTGACTTCATGTGAAACATAACAGAGCCGCCATGGCGAACATTAAAGAGCCACCATGTCAAACATTAAAGAGCTACCATGTCGAACATTAAAGGGCCACCATGTCAAACATTAAAGAGCCACCATGGCGAACATTAAAGAGCCACCATGTCAAATATAAAACAGCCACCTTGTCAAACATTAAAGAGCCATTATGTCAAACATAAAAGAGCCACCATGTCAAACATTAAAGAGCTATCATGTCAAACATTAAAGAGCTATCATGTCAAACACAAAAGAGCTACCACGTCAAACATAGAAGAGCTACCATGTCAAACATTAAAGAGCCCCCTTTTTAAACAAAAAAGAGACCCCATTTCAAACATAAGAGAAGTGTCATGCCAAACAAAATGGAACCATTATAAAGCTAAGAACTAGCTACTTGTTCTCTGGTGGATGCTTGCTATTTAAGGATGGATACTTGCTTACAGGGGGATGCTTGCTCTTGTGGGTGGAGGGTATTTGCTATCTGAGAGGGGGTTGCTAGATATCTATAAGGTATCTTTGTATCGAGGTTATGCTTGCTATCAGGGGTTGCTTGCTGTCTGGGGGATGCTTGCGATCTGGGGAATGCTTGCTATCTGCGGGATGCTTGCTATCTGGCGTTGCTTGCTATCGGGGGGATGCTTGCTATCTGGGAGATGCTTGCTATCTGCGGGATGCTTGCTGTCTGGGGGATGTTTACTATCTGGGGTCCGGGGGAATGCTTGCTATCTGGGGATGCTTGCTATCTGGGGTTGCTTGCTATCGGGGGGATGCTTGCTATCGGGGGGATGCTTGCTATCGGGGGGATGCTTGCTATCTGGGGGATGCTTGCTATCTGGGGGATGCTTGCTGTCTACGGGATGCTTACTATCTGGGGTCTGGGGGAATGCTTGCTATCTGGGGATGCTTGCTATCTTGGGTTGCTTGCTACCTGGGGAATGCTTGCAGTCTGGGGGATGCTTGCTATTTGGGGATCGATGCTTGAATGCTGTCTGAGGATGCTTGCTGTCTTGGGATGTTTTGTTTTTAGAGGGAATGTATTTTGTTGTTTTTTGAAGGCTTTATTTCGCTGTCTATTTGTTATTTGTAAAGAACAAGGATTCTATCCAGATGTCCCCCAATGGGGGCGAAGATTGCTAGTTGCTACTATAAATCTGAGCAAAATGATGTTATTTGGATTAGCAAAACAAGAGACATAGTGAAAAGTAACACTACTTTTTGGATAGCCCTTGTATTATTAGCTAATAGTGTGCATACCAAATGCTTACACATACTAGCCATGAGGCTTGTGTATATTATAAATTTTTGAGCAGTTTAGCATGATTACTAATGTGAGTTATTGGCACTAAAAAGTTTCAGCAACTTTAGTTATATTTGATTTTTTCTTATTAATAGATAAAGGATAAAAGCTAAAAAATATAATAAAACAGAAATTGGTTAAATAAATGTAGAAAATATATTTTTCTAAAAATGTTTATACATTTTCTATATATTTATAAACACTTACTATGTTTATAGCATTTTATTATGTTGCATTGGCATTTTTATATTTTTCATGATTATAAATCATGCCTAGACCTAAAATTTTACAATATTTTATATTCAATTAATTTTTTTGTACTTATCTTATTCCTACAAGATACCTTATAAATATATAGGTTGCAAATAAAAGGCAGTTGTTATCGTTATGGTGACTATATAAATTAGTGAGACAGTTATTTTTATGGTCAACACTTAAAACAAATACCATCTAAATGAAGTAACAAACTTGCAGTGCAAATACTAAGGTGGTAATATTAAAAAAATAAAGAAATATGTTATTAATAAATACATTGATACAATGGTAACTTCTAATAGTTCTTGTCATGGTAGCATACTTTAGGTAATTTTTAACTATTCATTAAATTGTAATTTAACTAAAAAATTTTCCACATGACCATAAACATACATGCGCAACCCCCCTGATGCTAGCTCTAATGTGTGCTTCTACAAAGTGCACACTAGGTGTGCACACAAGGACAACTATTTTCTTAGAAGTGATACATGCCAACTGTGCATGCCTAATTTTAGTGTGCAAGGCCAATACACGCCCAAATATTTGGGCATATACAAATGATCTAGAGTGTGGATTGATATAAAATATTTCTGCTAGCCTATGACTATGTCATATACATTGGGATATACACTGATATACATTAAAAAATGGCAAGTACCTTTCACTTTGTTGTATGCTAAGAAATACTAATGTGTCAATTTCCAAACTATGGCTACCAGTACTAGCTACTAGGCCTACTCTAACTATAGTAGTAAATGAGACAGTTGATTTGTTTAGTATGTTCTGTGTGCCTCAATAAAGTTTATATATTTGGCCTATTCCTTCTATAGCTTGTTTTTAACATTTGAAATGTTCTTAAAAATAGTTCTAATAATAGTATGATGCTGAGTATATATATATTTGCACTAATAAGTTCCTATTTTGCTAACTGACAATCTTCTAACCATTTCGAGACGTAATATTTGTTTATAATTGTCCACCATTTTTATTATTTTTGCTATATAAAGAAGCTAAATATATGGATAGAGGAGCTACTTGCCTGCATCCTGGCGATCTGACTTACTGCCTTCTAGCTATTAGGCCTTAGTGCCGCCTTGTTCTAAAAATAGCTATTGAGTCAGACTCAGTTCTTTAAAGGCAAACAGTCACCCCTTTACCCCTATACTCCTCTCTCGAGAGCGTACAACCCCTTCCCTTTCTGGCGAATTGCAACCCCCCCCTTCCTCCCAAGCTGAATAGGCATACAGCCTCTCCCTACTCCCAGACCCCTCAGTTGATCCGGCGATCAGCCAACTCCCCAACCAGACTCCCTGTTTGCCCTGGCTTTAACTCCCACATCAGGCATATTGCCTCCTTATCCCACTAGGCCTATTGCCTAAGTTATCTATCTACTTCCCGCATCAGGCATATTGCCTCCTTACTAAGGCTAAAATCCTAGCCTCCCTTCATTCCTGGATTAGGTATATTGCCTTCTTAATTCCCTATCTAGATACCCCCTGATGCCAGGCATTCCCCGCTGAATATTAGAGTTCCCCAGTGCGCTAATTTCCTCAGGCAACTCAAGTCCACCGCGAAGCCCTTACTCCCCCCCCCTCTAAATACTCGGACTGAATAGAGATATATAGACAGTGTCTTGCCGCTCGGACACTCACGCCACTAGGAGCAACCATTGGCTTACTCCTATTACTAATAAAACTAGCATATCTTTCAGAAATCCCAAGAATCCCATAAATTCCCCCACAATAGATTTGGTGTCAGCAATAGGAAAACTTCCCTTCCCCAAGACCCTTGTAACATAAATATAAATATTATAGCAAGGATAAGTAGGCCTAGGCCTGAATAAAGAGAAGAAATTAAAACATTACCATAATATTAGTAGCATTTAATGGGATTTGAAATTTTAGTCAACCCTAGTACTTGAAGGGCCTACAACTTAGTGACTTAAAGATTCATAAATAAAGAGGAAAGCAAACCCTATGACAAGGACAACATTGAAAACATGGCATTGGCTTTGTAATAAAAGTCAATATTAATTACAATACAATTAACAATACAAAAGTAATTTTTAGTACTTGATCAATTTTTTTAAAAATATGGTATTTTTACCCATGCAAGTAAAATTAAGCCCTGGGCCTATTAAATCACAAATCTAAAACAAAAATAAAAAATTACAACTATAAAAAAGATTAAAAACTTTAGACATAAGTTAGACTTGGGACCTAGCCTCGGGGTTAGGCCCCCCTAGTAGGGCCCTGCCTAATATAATATACAAAAAATAAATAGTTTTCAAAATGAAAGGCCTAACTAACCTAAAATAGGCTCAGGAATAGATTTTGAAAAAATACATCAATTTTAAAAACAAAAGCAAGGGCAGCTACCTCTTCCCTGCCATCTCCCATAACTGCTGGGGGCCTAGCTACGCCTAGTGATTGTGATTTACAATATTCTATAATTAATTAGGCTATAATACATTTTAGGACATTGCTATTAAGTAAGCTAAGGTTATAAAGTAAATATTTATTATACTATAACAAAACGTGTTTAAATTCTAGTCATGAAGCCCTAAATTTCAGTTTGAGCAATGATAATAAATTAATAATGGATTCTGAGCTGAGCTGAGCTGGTACTGACCACAGATACTATAAACACTAGATAGGCCACTCAGGCTAATTTTCTGGGCAAGTTTTTTATTCTACTTTCTGCTTAGTAGCAATGAAAGGAAGCAACAGTATTATTTGCTAAATTAGACAAATCGAGTGACTGTTTTTAAGACATCGTTTTGCTAACGCCATAAACAACTAACTTGTTTTGTGCAGTAATGGTGTACATTAAGACGCGACAGACAGTGTGCAATGCCGCTATCTTTCAAAGTGGAGGAAGGGGGGTAGTCTGGAATAGGGTTAATATCAGTTTCGTATAAGGCAGGGTGAGTGGATCGATAATTTAGGCCCACTGGTGGTGGGATAGAAAATAAAGGACTGCACATAGCTAGCCTGGGTTAGGGGTGGGGGTTGAGAGGTTGTGGGTTAGAAAATTTGGGGGTGGCGAATCGTGCTTAAATACAAGCTTATATAGATGAACAGGACAAGAGTCAGAGTTAAAGAAAGTTCGAGTGCATACTAGCTTTTCTATCTAATCTTGTACTCGAGAAATGTTTTGATTCGAACCACTGCTGTGCTCCCACTTGCACGAGCTTTGTACTAGTGCTATTAACATCCGAGAAAGAAAAATCCGTTGCGAATGCATAAATTACCAAAAGATGACACTGGCGAAGCGCTGGCAGCAGCTACTGCAGGAGCGTGGATATTGACCTTTATAAACAATTAAATCACGGGGCCTCCGTGTGTTCAGCTTGCACTTTATGGACGAGGCCTACTGCTGCCTTACAAAGTGCCACGGATGTGCAAGACATCTGTTTTCGCTGGGACGCAATCCCACACCAAGAGTTGATGCTGCCTCGGCTCGTTCAAATAGACCAGCTACCCTCTGTGCAAAGGACTGATAAACGATGAAGAGGCAGACGACATGTACCCTCCAGTGCTGGGGCCAATTAGCAATCTATCTGCAGCCGAGCCTGCGACTTGCCTGCTGCCAGTGCTGTGGCAGAGCAACCTTCGGCTACCAGATTCTGCGCCGAGAACAGCTGTTGCGGCTGAAAGCTCTCACCTCTGCAGCCGATTCGCGGGTTCCAAGCGCTAGAGGCAACGATCAAGCGGCTGCAGCAACGATCCCGAGGCCGAAAGTGACAGGCGAATCAAGCGGCTGCAGCGGCAATCCCGAAAGCGACAGGCAAATCAAGCGGCTGCAGCGGCAATCCCGAAAGCGACAGGCAAATCAAGCGGCTGCAGCGGCAATCCCGAAAGCGACAGGCAAATCAAGCGGCTGCAGCGGCAATCCCGAAAGCGACAGGCAAATCAAGCGGCTGCAGCGGCAATCCCGAAAGCGACAGGCAAATCAAGCGGCTGCAGCGGCAATCCCGAAAGCGACAGGCAAATCAAGCGGCTGCAGCGGCAATCCCGAAAACGACAGGCAAATCAAGCGGCTGCAGCGGCAATTCCGAAAGCGACAGGCAAATCAAGCGGCTGCAGCGGCAACATTCGATGGTCAAGGCAAGTGCAGCGCAGTCGTGCATCCATGGACTGTGGAGGCGTGGCTAGCGCAGCTTCCAGCGGTCGACTGGGCGGCAGGGCGCTCGCAGTCAGGGGTGCTCTGGTCAAAGGATGTCATCTCATCAGCAGCTCATTGCAGCTGCACCACAAAAGTCCTGCTGCTTATCGGCTGCCTGTTACGAAACCACTGAGGATTGGCTCTCCATCGGATACATCCCTGGACCTTGAAGTGGCGCATTCGCCAGTTTTTTTCATCTGTTGGGCCGTTCTGAATGCTGCCTCTGAACAAGGGCGACTGGCGACCCTGTTCTTCAACAGCACGCTGCGAGTTTCACAAACAGATGAGCTGATTAAGATGAGAAATCTTTCTATTTTGCTACACGAATATGGATTATGGAGTATATGATATAGCTCGTATTTGCTAAATATACAATAGTTGACTGCAATAATATAGCCTTCTATGCAATCTAAAGCATTCACAATGTTGCTTTGAATTGTGGAAAGTATAATTATAAGTTTCTTTTTGCAAAAAAATCAATACAATTGCTGCATTGCATTCATCTGTTTTTTTTTATTTTTAAAAAATATAAATAACGCTAAAATGTTTTTACTACTACTAAGCAGAAAGTAGAGTAAACTGTCGTGTTGTGAAAATTAGCTGGAGTGGCCTATCTAGTGTTTATAGTATCTGTGGTACTGACCGCGCGCCCGCTTAAAAAATTCAAGCCAATTCCTGGTTAAATTCCAAGTTAAACTTTGAATATTCAAGGTTTATCTAGGAATGAGAGTTAAGATCGCTTCCAAGTTAAACTGACGTTTGAATTTATTGCACTTTAACAAAGTACGGATCAAAAAAGTTTCAAAATGACTGTTGAACTTAGCTAACTGTAAATAAATTTCAAAGTTTAAAGTTAAAATATTAAGCTGAACTTCTGTACACACATAAATGAAACGCAGCATGAGAAGTAATAGATTTGAATGTTATCGCGCGCTGCTCAATACATCTTTATTTTACAAGCGTGCGCATTCACTTGTACATAAATGAACTATCGAATTATCGCGCGCAATCTTTAGGGACATAACTTTCAGACCATAATCTATAAGATTTTACTACAGCCGCATCTGGGGCATGAGTTTAAAATTTTGACGCGGCTGAGACACGGCTAGCAACATGGAAGTGTGCATTCTCAGTTTTTGCCTCAATCTCGAAATTAGCTTTCTTTTGTTCATTTCTACTATTTAAAGGGTATTAATAACCAAAATAATTAAAGATCTAAGCGATAGGTGTGCAACTATACTACTAGTTACTGTTTAGTCCTTGGTTTGTGTGTCTTGCTATTTATAAATAATAGATATTTTTATATAATTTTACTAAAGAATATCTTTTAAATTCTGTCTTGAAACTTTCACAGTAAAAGACACATTGAACACGAATTATGTTTTACAATTATACTAATATATATTTTAGCAAAATATTAATTGCATTGTACTAATAAAAAATAAAGTTAGAAATCTCCATAAAGAAGCATAATTTTTTGTTCTTCTATCCTCAATTTTAGCAGCTAAAACATGTAGTTTTTTTAATGTAAGAACTATCTCAGCTTTTAGGTAGCTTCATTTTAAAGAGATAATTTTTGTACATATTTGAAATAAACAAATAAAATGATTCACAGTCTTATAGTCACTCAAAATCCTGCTTATCAATGAAAATTCCTTTTAAGGCATTTAGAATTCAGTATTGAATCACATTATAAATCAATAAATAACTTTAAATCATTAAATCACAAAAATAACCTTTTTGCATGCACTTGCATTTTCACTTTGAGCTCCCATCATTTGATTTTTATCCTTAGTAGTATTTTGTCCTTGTTATTTTTCATAAAATATTTTTTAATTGTGATTAGTGACTTCTAGCTATATCATGTCAGATAAAAAGCAATGTATAAGCTGTTGGGCATGTAGAAGCCGTCAGAGTAAAATATTCTTGAATAATATAGGTATATTTGTCTGGAATAAGTAGAAAGTTTAAAAAGTACTAACTGTAAAGTTGTAAAACTGCCAAAGTTGGTAGAAGAAACACAAAAGTTAATAAAAAATGTGCTTCACAAAAATAGTGCAGTAGGCCTACCATCGAAAAATATGACTAATTTTACTTTCACTGTCCTTGCAGTTATTTCAGGTTGCACATGGAGCATCAATTAAACAAATGGTTTGTAGTTCGCTTTGCTCAGAATGCGATGCAAGCCGTCAATGAACAGGACTTGTGCGTTATTACTGCAGCGAGCAAAGAAGAGGCTCCTCTACGTCTATGCTACGGGAGGAAAGTACATGTAGCTGTAGCTGGACGCTCTTCGAGCAGTTTACAACCCGGGACTCTGATGGGCCCTGCTTTGCCTACCTTTGCGCTGATCAGGAACTGCCTCCTAATCATGGGAATAGAGACGGTGAGAATGATATGCTGGACAGCGCCTGGCACTTATTTGTTACAGTAGGTGGCTAGCTTGCAAAACTATAGATTAGAAAATGTGGTATTAGCTGTACAGTATTTGTGTTATGTTTTGTTTTATGAATTTCCCTAACTTTTTAGGGGCGCCGACAATCGGCAACCGTGCGACTGGAGCAGAAAAACAAAAAGCTCGATAAGTTGATCGAATTGTGCAGCGCCCAGAGTCACGGTGGTAGGACGGTTGGACAGGCTACACAAGAAAACACGCCTGAGGCTGAACCACAGGACAGGTTGATGGAGGAGCAAAATGGCATCGCGACTGGACAGGACGGCGATGAGGCGGCATGTACATGTAATCTGGTTGAGGAGCTCCCGGCCGTAACAATAAACAAACGGTGACTCGACATCGCCATTCAGGCTAATGCTGCTGCGCTCGATGCTACGGCAGCCACCAAGCCTGTTACTAAGGAGCTGCTACAGCTAATCGAACTAATAGGTATGGAGCCTTATCACTTTCTACGAAAAAGGCATTTTCCAGATTTTTTCAAACTTAATTAACAATGTCTGTCACTTCCTTGCAAATATAAAGAAATGATTATCATAATTTGAAGTTTTAGTTTTTGCAATTGTATAATAATAAAAGCGCACTAAAGGTTCGCCATTTATAAAAGTTAAACTTCAACGGCACATTTATATTTGCTGTTTATTATCATATTTCAGGTCGTGATGCTCTTGCATGCGACTCCGGCTTCTATATGCAAGGACTACTTAAGTAGAAGGACGCAAGACTCAGAATTGGTGAAAATTTCATTGGAGGCCGATTTTTCAATGTATTTCCTGTGTACGCTATTAATCGACAATCCTCCGCCAGTACTGAGGCCCAGCTTGAAATGGCGAAGACTCTAGCTGTCCGCGGCGATTTACTCGACGAGCTGCTCGCCCCCTAGAAGCTAAGTGTGTCAGCTAACTGCATTCATTTACAAAAAAAACTTATAACATAAAATTTTTTGGATATAAATGCGATTCCCAAAACACACTGCTTTTTTATTTCTTATTTTCTTCAGTTTCTACTTATAGACATATTGTGAATACATTCACGCATTCGCTCTTTCCCACGCGCATCTCCAACTGATCACTGTTCATTTTTCTTGCGTTATGGTTAAAATTAAATAAAGAAATAATCAAGATTGGAGACCGTATAAAAATTAAGAAAAAATTCTAAGTTTTTGTCATTAAACAGACTCGTATCCGTGATAAGAGTTATACTTTTGTTAAATTTAATAGTGTGAGAGCTAGCATTGCTACGGCGGGCAAAAAACGGCTGAGATTTGGCGTCAGGGTTTCTAAATATGAAATTCCACATTTACTACTACTGCAAAAAACTTTGCGCACTACTAACCGCAGTAGATAAATTCGGACGTAACTCCTAAATTTTCGCGACGCTCATTAAATTAAACAATTCTTCCGTCTTCCTACTTAAACTAGGAACGTCTTCCGACTTACCTGATTGGCTGGCTAACATGGAAGAATAGAGTGATTTTAAACTAGGAATATGGCTTCAATTTTCTATGCGGGCGCGCTGGCCAGCGGCCACGTTTTAAAATCACTTTCCTTCAAATTCGCGCCCAATTAAGTTTGAAAATTTTACGGAACTGGTGGGAGGCTTCCTTAGCAAGCGCCCTCCATGGGAGGCGATTAGGCCTAAGGTTTCCTTAACTGCAACCAAAGAAAATGTGCGGTGATTTTAGACTGTATTGTAGGTTCGCTTAGGTCGGATTGAGAGTTTACCCATATAAACTAACGCACTAGATACTCTTTCTGATACTCTTTTGCATTTTAGGGGCCTAACGACAAAATATTACAGCCCTGGCGAAAGATTATTTGTACCCAAATGCGCAGAATTAATCAAGCAGAATAACCCGTGGGTCTCTCTTATAAGACCACAAGGCCGAAATTTCGCAACACCGAAAATACCTGTAAAATATTTCGCAAACATTATACGCTCGTACATACTGTTATGTATCACATCAAGACCGAAATTCAAAAGCCCGAATTATTATAATGTGCATGCTTTATTTATCCTGTCCAACTTAGGCTAGCATAGTATAGTTGCCTACAAGACGGCTATTTGCATCCATCTAAGCGTAATTATAATAAGCTAATTAGCAATCGCTCTCTACGTCTAAAATATAGAAATTTTATACACAGCAACACCGACATAATATTTTAATAGACTCGTAAAAGATGCTGCATTTCAAGTTTCTGGTGTTAATTATCTGTCGGTCGGCTCATGTTCTTTGGCGTTGTGAAATTTCGGCGCTGTGAGTGTTGTGAAGTTTTCTTCTTTCGACGTGAACTTTCTGGGGTTTTGATCGAAAGCGACCTCATCTGGCACAAGACCAGCGAGAGGTAATGTACGTGCGCAAACTTCGTGCAGCGAGGCAGCATGAAGGCCAACCTCCCCACACGCATCGACACCGAGGTTTGCCAGTAACCGTCAGCAACGTCGTCTTCTTGTTGGTATTGACAGACAGCCAGACTACAGCTGCTGCAGCCGGCAGGTTGTCCTGCCTGCAGGCGTCAGGCTCTTCGGCTGGTCTCGAAAGCAGAGCCAGCAGGTCATCCGCGTCTTGCCGAGAGTCTTAGTTCGCGGTGGGGCTGTGGGCGCTGCCGCAAATCAAGGCGACAGTCGACCCACAGCCAACCAGGAGGTAGACAGTCAGGCCCATTCGCCTGACCATTGAGCACCATGGTCACACTACTTGTGCGCGCTTTTTGCCTTTTACTGCTCGGGGTTTTGGCCCTAATAGGCGTGACTTGCAATACAAGCCCCTCGTCAATTTTTCTGCAAATACGACACGCGAATAGGCGATCTGCGCTCTGCGTAAAGACGCACATAATTGGCACAAAATCGAATCTGGATATACTTCAAAGTACTTTGGCGAGTGAGTAAGACGCCTTAACTGCTGGGCTACTCTGTCGTCCCCTGGAGTAATTGGCTTGCGTCACTTTCAAGGACTTTTCTGTAGTCTACATCACTGCATGTACATGTATGACCTGAGCGAGTTGAAAATTACGCTCTGCTGCATTAGAAAAGCAACTGCCAGAGAAGGTCAGAGTTGCGACTCTAAAATTAATCACAAAACTGTTTAAGATGTTATAAGCTGTTCGCAGCCCGCCCGTGGTTGATGCGACATGCAATTGCAGCGGCTGCACCTTGCAGCGGATTAGGTATAATTTTATTTTTTATTTTTCCATAGGCAGGAAACAGTTTTATGCGCGGCGTGTAAGAGTTAAGGAGGGGATAAAGCATTGGAATAATAAACAGTTGTGAATGGATTGCTGGCAGAAGATTCCTTAACCGCGGGCGCTTTAATAATCACGAGTCCACGCGAGCGTACCGAAGTATGTGCAATAGGAAATTTCAGACATCCGTAAATTTCTATACTCGCAATAAGATTCAGAACAGAACAGACGGGCGCAACAGACATTGTTCTTCAGATCTTCACAGACCTTCAGATATTGTTGATAAGATCAGTTGTTGCCAAGCGAAGCAGTCGCACTCGTGCTGGCGCACTTTTGCCTGAAGCATTAGCTCGCAAAGCCCAGCTCCTGGCCGCCTTCCTGCTCGGCTCGCCTGCGCTGCTGCTTGCGCAGCTTCCGGCCCTCGGCTGCCTGCTGGCTGTCACTGTCAGGCTGATCACGGCGCTCCAGCGTCTTCACTATCAATCGGACGCCGAGAACGGCGCCTGCGCTGCCGATGAGGGCTGTGCAAAAAATAATAATGATAATAGCTGATTATTAGGAAGTCATAAATAAGAATATTATATTTCTAAGCTGATTCTGTGAGATAAGTGAGGTAAGCCGAAATGATTTATGCATATAACGTATGTCCCACAAAAGCCAACCATCTAATTGCACCGATCTCTAGTGGCTACATGTAGATCGTGCAACGCATACCGAAGGAACATCCTTACCGAACATACCGAAGGGCCAAATGTGCAACCGACAGCTCAGCCGCAGCTACTGAAGGCTGCGTACGGCTGTCCTTCCATCCAAGGACTGGGGTGTCCCCCGCCAGGGGGGGAGGTTTGCTAGGCTGAAATTTCACTAGGCCAAAACTTCAAATTGCCGAAATAGCTAGCACGCTCTTTCATAAGTTTCTGACTATGTGAAAGAGGCCACTAAATGATTTTTCGGCAATATTAAGTTTCGGCCTAGTAAAGTTTCGGCCTAGTGAAGTTTTGGAATAGTGAAGTTTCGGAATAGTGAAGTTTCGGAATAGTGAAGTTTCGGCCTAGTGAAAGACGCTGCTAAAATGATTTTTCGGACGTTGTGGAATTTTAGCCTAGTGAAATTTTGGCCTCATGAAAGATCGTGCTAGCTATTTTGGCGATGTGAAGTTTCGGCCTAGTGAAGTTTCGGCCTAGTGAAATTTCGGCCTAGTGAAAGAGAGTGATTTTCGGTGAAGTGAACTTTCGGCCTAATGAAAGCGCCCCGGTCGCCACACACACCCACAATGACCCCAGCTAATGCTAGCACCAATTTTACGAGCGTACAGTTGGCTGAACCGAAGCAATGCAGAGAGGTAAGTATCTTGCTCCACTCAAATCGAACCCCCGACCTTTCAGTCGTGAGTCCGATGCTCTAACCACGAGGCTACCACTCCATTAGGCTATAGCCATTGAAAATAGGCGCGTGTGCCCATAGCATAATCCGATCCGGAAGATGTTGTCTATGGTCTGAATTCGCCGATGTGCAAAGCTTCTGCCTCCCTATTTCCAAGGACTATACTCGTAGCTCCTGTACCAATGACTGCCTTAAAGGCTAGTACTTGCCTTTCCCACATATTTACATGCAAAAGAAAAATGCGTAAACTCAATAAAAAATGCCAGCCATGCAATTAACCTCAATCCGAACACCAAGCAGACACCAGATTCACTTGCTGCTACGCTATTTTCGTACCGATGGCTCATTTGAAGGCATGCGGTCAATCCTAGAAACTGTTTTTGAATGCTCACGTGTGCTCAAGGCCTGCGACAATGTGTGTCAAAACTTACCGGCAAACGTGGCTCCAACTATGATGTAGTAGTCGTGTGGCGTTGGGATTGCTGGCGGATTACTGGTGTACCGACAGACTGGAATTTCACGATCGATATTGAATGTTAGTGTGATTTGTGCATTGATTTGCATTGTGTGTTGAAGTCAATTTATGAGTTTATTTAACGCTATGTCGTAGATACCTGTAAATCAGGAGCCCAGCACCTAACATGATTCCGCTCACTAAGGAGATATGAATCAGAGGTTCTGACCTACAAATTCTATTCAATCAGTCGCAACTTAAGTAAGGTGGGAAGGGAAAGCTAAAACGTTACTTTGAATTAAATGAACTCAAGCATTCGCTCACTAAGCAGCCTGTACGAACAGCTCCAGACTCCAGTCACACATGCATTACCTTCAATGTCAGACCTGTGACACACTGTAAGCACCACATCGGCTGGCTCGGCACAGGAGTCCCAGGGTGGAACATTTTCGCACGGATAATCCGCCAAGTTGCCATCGTAGCTGACCATGGTGCAGTTCTCGACGCAGTAGGAGTAGCTGGGCTCCGATTTGCTCCACTCGATCCCCGTAGTGTTCCCAGTCTTCACGAAGTCCTCCGTGGCCAGCGAGCCGTCGAAGTCGCTGCCGGACTGCCAAGTCCAATCGGAGCTGCCAGTGCGAACGAAGCCCGTCCAGAAGCGTCGGTTTTCAATGTAGATTCGCAGCTGCTGCCAGCCGTAGGCAGTTCTCACCATTGGCAGGGTGGCATTGTACAGGGCGCAGAAGTCTCTAGCCTGAGCCCAGGTGAGGTAGTAGCTCGAGTTCAGATGGAACAGGCAGAATTCCTCACTCTTGTAGACGGACACGTCGCTAGCATTGGCTGGCGGGTTGCTGTTTCCGATGATGCCGGATGAAAGGGCTTCCCTGCTGATCGGCGCTTTGAAGCCTAATTGTTGGCGGGGTGAACAATTCCTGCTCTACATTATGGCATTGGGACTTGTTTATTCAAATTGAGACTCGTGATTTACTTACACGCCTTAGCTGGCATTTCGCAGACGACCATCTGACAGATGCTTCCTAACAATATTATTACTATAGAGCTGAATTTACCGCAAATGACATAAGCCATAGCAGGTGTGTTACTTTTACCTAGCTGGCTAAGTGAATCGATTGGTTACATTGATTTGGATATAGACATCTGACCAGGTTAGGGCTGCAAAATGCCTCTCAAACGGTGCGGAGCAAGTACTTGTATGTATAGAAGCAAAAAGAGGCATTGCCCAATCAAGTTCGTCAACCCATACTGATTGGCTGAGATAGTTTGTGAGAAACACAGAAGGGGATTTACCATCCGGAGATTAACCGAAATAGTCGATAAGGAAAGTGCATTTCAGAAATCTAATCGACAGTATTGAAACAAACACCATTAGAAAAATATCGTAGTATTTTTTCGCCAAGCAGATTGAAATTTCTCTCTCTTTAAGCTGACGAAAATTTTGGCTCTATGATTTGATTTGTGTATAATTATTGTTTTAATAGTAGCTCGTAATTGATTACACCTGCCTTAATGAGCAGATGTGCAACCAACAGCTCATTTAAGTGTTAAGTGTCTTGCTCAAAGACACAAATTGTTCCGAGTGGGTCGAGAATCGAACCCCCGACCTTTCAATCGCGAGTCTGACGCTCTAACCACTAGGCTACAACCCCTGTCCATTAATCTATACGGTAAAATCCATTAACACTTATGCCTGAATCCGATACAGTCAAGTTTGAACGACACGCATTGGTACGCACTGCAAAAATTCAGTCATCAACCAATGCTAATTAGCTTTTCTAGAGATTGTCTTCTTCTATTTGAGTCTTTCAACGGTTCGAATTCAGCTGTCGACGCTGCAGATGAACCAAATTGCTCCACCCTTCTCAGGCGGCTCGCGTGCCGCTTTGTACGTCCGTGAACTGGGATTTTGGGCGCGGCTGAGCTGCAGTCTTGCTTTGCCTGGGCGCGTGCTGGACTGCGACTGCATTGGGAAGCCATCTAGTTGATTAGGAAGAATTCTCCGTCTTAGAGACATTAGAAAAGGGAAGATACGACGAAAACATTTCGATAAGCTCTACATACGATACACAAAATGCTGCCACACCCATGCTCTTGGTTGTCCAGTTCCAATTATTGCTTTGCAGTAGCTTATGCCATACAGAGCTACCAACCTGATTCTTGCATTGTCAACTGTTTAAAATAGAAATGGAACTAGCTCGTACTTTTCCAGCATTGGCTGTCTTAATATAGTCTCAATTAAGGTTGCAAGAGAACCATTTGTGAGGTAAGCACGACGTTGAATGAATACTCTATGACTATGACGTCACAAGCCACAGAGTTCGCGCATAAAAGTACATAACAGAGCAAACTTGGCTGCACGAATTGGGACTAAAAATGAAAGCAAATCTAAATTACTTTATTTTGGCATAGCATAGAATACGCTGTACTTTGTATCAAAAGGAGGACACGAGGGGGACAGGGAAGACACAGGTTGGGACGGAGAGGACACGGTGGGACGGAGAGGACACAGGGTGGGACGGAAAGGACACGGTGAGATGGAGAGGACACGATCGGTGGGGACAGGGAGGACACGATGTGGGGACAGGGAGGACACGATGTGGAGACAGGGAGGACACGATTTCTGGGACAGGGAGGACACGATGTGGGGACAGGGAGGACACGATGTGGGGACAGGGAGGACACGATGTGGGGACAGGGAGGACACGATGTGGGGACAGGGAGGACACGATGTGGGGACAGGGAGGACACGATGTGGGGACAGGGAGGACACGATGTGGGGACAGGGAGGACACGATGTGGGGACAGGGAGGACACGATGTGGGGACAGGGAGGACACGATGTGGGGACAGGGAGGACACGATGTGGGGACAGGGAGGACACGATTTCTGGGACAGGGAGGACACGAGGTGGGGACAGGGAGGACACGAGGTGGGGACAGGGAGGACACGAGGTGGGGACAGGGAGGACACGAGGTGGGGACAGGGAGGACACGAGGTGGGGACAGGGAGGACACGAGGTGGGGACAGGGAGGACACGAGGTGGGGACAGGGAGGACACGAAGAATCTCATTCGCAGTACTAAGCCGCGATGACGGCAGCAAGCTAGCAATGGCTGTGGCAGCTGGTACAAGCTCGCAATAACTCTGTAGCTGAGCATCAGTCCGCAGGCGTTGGCAACAGGGCTCGCAACCGGTTAGCTACTTGGCCAGCTGTCAGGCTGCAGCTCGACTCCGTGTAGCCCGCTGGTGCCAGGGGATCCGGCTGGCACTCCAGCAGAAGGCGGTCCAGATCAGCTGATGCTTCTGCTGTCAGCTCGAAGTCCACTGGCACTACGTGTATTGCAGGACCAGATCTGATTAAAAATGAAAATAAAACGTTACCAAGCCTAATAGCATCGAAGGAAATCATCACATGCAACGGTGACAAACTCACGTCAGACTCTGTAGAATCCGTCCCAAACAGCAGACATCTTGGCTAACCAACTGACTGAAGAGCCTGCAGCCTGCAGGTGGTTTAGAGCCATCTGACACCTCCTTGTCTGGCGACAATTGCTGGCCGAGGTCGGACAGCTTCACCACTGCCGACTCGGCGCCCGACCGAATCACCTAAGGTTGTTTTTCCAGAACTGCATTACCTTAGAAAATTCGATGCAACTAACTTCAACTGTTCCTTGCCCGACCTCCCCGCTTCCTGCTTACAAACACATTGGCGGCGTGCAGATTTCCGTGCGCCAGTCGGCTCTCCGTGTGCAGCCTCGCCAGCGTGTCCGCTGTTGCCAAGCCAACGGCCAGCCGCTTTCGCAGCGAGGGTTGCAGGGCCAGGAAATCCAGCAGATTGCGGCCGTCAGCCATGAATGGCATGTACAACTGCAGTCTCCAGACATCAGGTGCGGTCAGTCTGTGCAACCGCAGGCCAGCGATGTGGACTAGATTCTCGTTCATTTCACTGAATTTGGAAATTAGAAGTAAAGCAAAATTTGTTAGTTCATTCCAATGAGGAATCGTTGAAAGCGTTGAGAAAATTTGATAAACAGTTAAATTTAGGTTCTGATCAGTTGCTGCCTAAAGTTTAATAATATTAATTAATAAGTTATTACACCTGCCTAATTGGGCCATATGCGCAACCGACAGCTCAGCCGCAGCTATTGCACGGAGCATCTGAGGGCTGCGTACGGCTGTTCAGTCCAAGGACTGGGGGTCGCCTCGCACACCCTCAGCTACCCCAGCTAATGCTGATTTTAAAGAATTTACAGCTGGGTACACTGAAGTAATGCAGAGTTGTGTCTCTCTCAAGGACACAAAATGTTCCGAGTCGTTAAGAATCGAATCCCCGACCTTTCAGCCGTGAATCCAACGCTCTAACCACTAGGCTACAACCCCCTTGCCTATGCCTAAAATAAACACATTTAAATACTCGTTGGAGGGCTGGGGGCACCCTGGCGCAATGACTTTGGCGCCATCGTCCCACACAACAAGCGCTGAGGCAGTTCTGCCCATTCCGCTGAGTCCTGAGCACATGCCAGCGCGCCAATACTGTACGCAGGCACGCACTCACACACGCTCACACAGGGTGTACAGCGGCCCTTTGACTTTCTAATCCTCAGGCATGTACACTCTCTGTGGGGGTTGGCCATCATGACGACCCCCGGGCAATCGGCAGCGCACCGAATCGAACCGGGGGTCGCGTGGGGCGAGAGTCGGACGCGTTTAACGCGCAGTCCGCTAAAAATATGCAAGCTCCAGTGGCTTTAACATCATTTCATACACGAAGTAGATCGTATTTTTTAAAGTTATCAAGACATCAAGAACTTAGTACATTTCAGTACCCTCTGATCTTTTACAAGTACTCGTAAATACAGGCAGTTAAAGTAAAGGGACGCTACACTCGCTCAATAGTGTACGTTGCATTGGATGCTGGAGTTTGCTGATTCCGGGATCACGATAGTAGCACTGAGAATTTTGCCAATACCGGATTCAACCTGTGAGGGAGACCAATACAGTTTTCTTTTTGTCAATTCATTAGGTTTATTTTACCATTTTTATGCTTCCTTCTTGCTTTGTTCAACTTATGCTTGAGGATCTTGTATGCGATAATGCGTTGCTTGATGTTTAACATTTACAGATATTTGATATAGTTTTCGGTATGATGTAATTTATTGCACTAACAAAATGTTTCTATCTATCCTTCTTCCTTTCACACTGATGCATTTTGTAAAAAAACACTGGTTTGTAGCGAAATTTTCACACCTTGCTAGTGTGTACGGTGGTCCTTTTAGCTGTACTTCAGCTGTCCATGCCTTTATTCTGCACTTAAAACTGAGTTTCAGGCGCTTTAATAAAGTCAAATGGGCCGCCTAGGCATCGGCAAGTGAAAATTGTCTCCTACCGACTGACGTGCAATCCGGGAGCAATCTCGCCCAGCTGTCTGTCGCTGAGCATCATCTCCTTGACGGCCAAGTCTCCGCCGCAGCGGTAAAGCTTGCTGCCTTGAGACCCGGATGCCACCAGCTTCCATTCGTCGGATTCGCCTCCGCAGAGCTGCAGTTCTCCGCACTCGGTCGCGACGCTGTCCAGCTGTAGACTTATCTTCAAGCATAGCGGCAGCAGAGCCAGACTGAGACGCCGTCTGTCCATCGCTGTTCGAAGGTCGAGCTGGACCCGGTCTTCAGCGGCCTGCACTGCCGCCAGAATTCCTCTGTGCAGCTCTTCAAACCAGCGGCGAAGGTCCTGCAGGACTCCGTCAGCCAGTTTATTCAGTTTGAGCTTTCCTGCGGTTGAGTAGCAGTGATCTGCATCAGTGCTGGCTTTCTAGCAGTTTTCAGTTCCTTTTCAGCGGTATACTAAAAAAATGACTTAAAACGTATGAGTTGGTTACATTGTACTTTGCTCATATATTAGATGCTATCAGATAGCTTCCATCCCATTTTCCAAGCAAACTCCTACTCTGGGTGCCAGTTGAACCTAATCTGAACTGGCTATTTAGGCTCAAAAACCCAAAATATTACAGTGCATGCTGAGTTTTACTGACTATACAATACGGCAGAGTGCTTTTATTAAATAATTTTGAGTACACACAGTTGTCACTTCCTCACCAAGAAACTCCTCCACATTCAGCCGTCTCAAATCTGCATCCCTCGATGGCACCTTCGGTCGTAGTCGCAGCCTTGACAATCCTTTCGGCGGCTTGCAGCCATCATCAAGCAACAGTTCCGCCAATTGGCGCCGCAGGCTCCGCTCCGGCACACGGAATCCTTCTGTGGCGGCCGGCACGAGTTTCTGCGGGCCCTCGCCACCAGCCGCTTCTTCAACTTGCTTAGCCAGCGACACGCCGCGCTGGAAACAGTCGGCCAGTCGAGGCAGAGCGAAGTCGAAGTCGCCGCCAATCCGGTCGGTTAAGATGTCTAGTAGCTCCAATCTGGAAGGAGACTCCGCAGCTCCGGCTGATGCCTTCGCCAACTCGCTACACCGTTGCTTCAGTGCTGCAGTCAGCCATCGAACCAGATTGCGTGCGGTCGCTGCACCGGATGCCGCGGACTCTGAGTCGGCTAGAAGGCAAACCGCCGCGTGCCCGGCGTCCAGAAGAGTCAGTCGCCGCCTGTGGCAGGCCTCCTCGCTAGCCAAGGAGGCCGCATCATCCAGGTCCTTGTGCAAGTAATCTAGCAGGGCTCGACGGAGGCTGGTGGCTGCCTCTAGCGGAAGTTCAGTCAGACGACGTTTCGCGAATGAAGAAAGCAACAACTTCGCCGACTGGAAGGCCTCCAGCCAGCGGGCCTCGTCATCGCTAGCTATCGTCAGCTGCTTCATGCGGAGCTGCTGGCGTCGGTGGCGCCGTCTAACTGTGGCCACGATGCGGCTGGACATGCAGCAAAATCGATCCGAACATGGCGGCTCTGATACCTGCTGGCTACTGTGCTGATTATGATACTGATTTTTGCCATAATCCGCTAGCTTCCCAGATTCCGGTTCGATGATGCAGCCTAACCGCCGGAGTCCCGCGAGCAGGCGCTGTAGCTTCTCTCGCTCCAGTGTCTCTCTGGTGCGGCCGCACCCGGCCGAGATGTCGGCATCATCAATATCCATGTGCGTGGCCAGGTAGAATAACTTGTCCGGGCCGCCTACCCTGGTCTGCAGGTTGACAATGTCGGCTTCGACCTGTGGTGTTAAATCGAGAGTAAATTACTGAAATAGACTCGCAATTTGCAGCTTGTGACTTTAGCGTTGTTATTTTAATGAATATGTGAACAGAAACAGAACCCTCACCATGCGGCTCACGCCATTGTTGGCATTGATAACGTAGACAACCAGAGGCAGGAAGGCATCCACCCACTCAATGTGAGCTCGTCCAATCGCGCGTTCTCATTGAGGCCCGGGTGTCCACTCAGATCCAGGCCGCTAGCCAGAAGAAACTCGCTGGGCCGCCCGATGACCGCCGCGAGAGCTCGCCATTGGCTTCGGGATCTTCAATGGGACTGTCGAAGGGCTCCGCTGAGTGCACGATCCGCACCACTTGGCTTGTGCACGATGCTGCGACTGGGCCAACACCTGCTGGCCTGGACAGAGGATTGATGTAGCGTGTTTCAGAATCAAATTCTTTAAAAGTTAGGAAAGGCGATTTAACCGAAACGGAGACAAAATAAAGCTCGGAACAGGTCGACTGAAATCGCTGGGACACCGCAGTCAGGTCCCTCCCTTGAGCTCCCAGTCTCAGAATTCGCTCAGAATTGTGTCGCTGAAATCGCGTTTCTAGGATGGGATTTCTCTGTTTCCCATCAAGCCGACTGGTCTGGCAAGTTATCAATTGCACTCGTGCTCGAGCTGACATTTCTTCTATGGACAGGGTCCTTACGGTACCTACGTAGCTGTCTCTTTTACGAGCGTATCTATACTTTAGTTTGTGCTGAACTAGGATTAAACTTTGCCCCAATAAGCACTCAGTACCCAGTCTCCTCACCCAGCAGCTCATTGATGAAGCTGCTCTTGCCAGCCTTAGTCTGGCCGACAATCAACAAGCAGACGCGACACTCCGCATCGCCTTGTCTGCCACGCCGCGCCCCTCAGCCAGAAGTTTCTCCACCTCGCTCGCAACCGCCTCCAACCGCTCAGCTGATGTCGCAGCTACTATCTGCCTCGCCTCTTCCACTAGACAACGCACTTCATCAAGCGCATTGGCCAGCCTCTGACGATTAAGCAAAAACTGATCGAGATAGTTTGATAGCTGTGCCATTTGCTGCTTGTCGATCTGTGCAGGCAGGTGAGAGAGATAATGCATAAAATTGCCGTACACTGTATGGGGCAGATATTGTTGCTGCTGTTAGCTTGTCAGATTGAGAGAAAGGGTTCGGAGACAGGTAGCTATAGTGTACACCAAGATGTGTTCTGTGCAACTCAACGCACACCAGCTCCGACCCTCTCTCTCTCCGTCTCTCTCTCTCTCTCTTTCCTCTGCAAAGAGATTCGACTCGAAATGGTAACGTATATACTACACATATCTTATCTACAGTATAGCTCCTTAGTAAACAGGATTCAGCAATCTCAGGCAAGCAACTTGAAGCTTGTAGGCTTGTAGGTTTATTACTACATAGCGTAAAAGACTGCAAAAGAAAGTTTGACGCGAAATATTCATTGCTCTGCGTCCAACTTAGCTCATTATTCATAATATATTGAAATAAACTCTTTATCGCAGTGCTATCCATCGGAGCGTCATCTTGGACGCAGTCTGAATAGCAATTTCATCAAATATTTCAAACAATACTAGTGAAAAATAATTTCAACGAAATTGTAATGAAAATCATCGATTAATTAAAAAACGAAAAATATGAGCAAAGAAAGTAATGACATTGCGAGTATGCACTGCAGCGTTACTTGATACACTTCTAGAGTTTTCAGTGGAACTTAAATTTACGGTCTCAGCAAAAAAAATTTTGCTTCATCATGCAATTCACGCTACACTCGTAGTTAGATGGATTTTAGCTGTTCCTGCCGAGCCGAACGATTTGAAAACATACGAAGGGTAAAAAGGTCCTGACTGTAGTGAAGTATGTTTTGGACCATTAGACTACGTATTATTCGACTCTTATTGGACTAAGACTGGCATTCTCAGTCAAGAATTATTTATTATGAGCCCAAAGGATGGACCGTTGGACCCGGATGGGATGGACTGTCTCAGAATTTGTTACTAGATAGGAGTCAGTTTGGGGGTGCTCAAGTTTCCATTCGCATCAGCATGCAGCACGCCAAGATTGCTTCAAAAATATTCTCTACTCACTACAACTAAATAACAATGCAGTTTATTATTTTATTGGTCAAAAATCACGACTTTATAAGTAGCGAATCCAAGGTAGGCACAGCCTTGGTTGTAAAGTCACTGGCCAGCTTCCAGTGCTTTTATGATAGCCTCCAGGCTGGCCGAAACTTGCCCAGCTGTCGGTCGCTTGGCCGGCGTCTCGTCCCAGCAGCGGACCATGAGCTGCCACAGCTGGTCGGAGGCTTCAGGCAGCCGGTTAGGCCGGCAGCCGCGCTCCGAGGTGGCAGCGAGCACCTCTTCGACGGTCTTCAGGTTGGTCACGTAGTCAGGATGATGCTGGCCGCTGCCCTCGCTGCAGTGTTTTTTGAGGAAAATGACTTCAAGGAAGTTTAAGTCGTATTTTAATCCTTTACGTGTATCTATGAACGTTGAAATATGCTGGATCATCCAGTAGTATGTCGGGAGTGCTGATATCCCGTAGTATTTCACCGAACGAACCAAACGAATTTTTTTAATAAACAAAAGTGCATCTGAGACTCTAACTTAGCTCGAGTCATGAGACTTTGATACTGTAGACTCAGTCGAACACCCAACTTACACAAGATACCACAGGGCGATGCCTAAACTAAAAATGTCTGTGCTGACCCCGTAGTTCTCGCGCCGCACCAGCTCCGGCGACAAGTAGATTGGAGTGCCGACCAGAGTGTGACCAACGAGACCCTGGCTTTTTAGCAAGCCGAAGTCTGAGAGCTTGGCTACCGTTGCCTCTGAGTTTACCTGCAAGTGGCAGTAAGAACACATTGAGAGATAGTTGGAAAACATTGGCATTCGGCCATTTTGCAGTTGCCGTTGGCAACTAAAAGTCTGCCAAGCTGCACAGATGCGCAAAAAGTTGAATAGCAACACAACTTTCTTTAACCTTTAACCACACAAGAATCAATTAAACCTAATTCCATCGAACCTTTTTGGCACTTTTAAACAGTACTTCTTACCAGAAGGTTTGCCAGTTTCACATCGCGGTGAATAAGCTGGCTGGAGTGGAGAAACTCCAGCGCCTTGGAAATCTGCAACCCAAGCCAGAGTCTTTTAGCCAAACTCAGTCGCTGCTGCTCCATCAGGGTGAGGGCGTCGCAGTGCATCAGCTCCATGTATAACTCAACGGACCACTGGCCATTATGCTTGGCATTCTCAAGCAGCACAGTGCCAACAACCCGAACGATGTTCGGATGCTCGAGAACGCTGCAAGGGTGATGACAGTCAGACTTCAGATTTTAGCTCTAGGATTTCGCTTGAGGCTAATGCATTGCATGGAGGGGCTGTTTGGCCGAATAAGACAGTCCACCCGCAGCTAGCTAGGAGGCAAGCAGCTAGTTATAACTCAACAACAGCTCAGCCCTTGAGTATCTTGGTTATTGGTCCTCATGGACAAAAATCGGCAAGTCAAGTCCCCGCCTCGGGTCACAATTTCCATGCTCGAACCCCAAATTACTGTGGCTGGACTCGTAATCGAACCCAGGTAGTTTGGCCCGAGCTATTCTGCTGCTGTAATACGAACAGTGCATTTCAAATCCCGCACACCTGCTGTAGTAGGCCTCGGCCGCGATTTCCTCCAGCCCGGCCCGGTTGGTGACAATCTTCTTGGCTGCCATCACGGGCTCTCCGGTTGGCGAGAGTACTGTGTAGACTCGGCCCTGGGCCCCAGAGCCCAGACAGTTGTCCAGGTCCAGCCGGTGATTGCGAAACTTGTATCGAGTGATGATGGCAAAGGCGTTCATGTGCAGGAGAGCCACAATCGGCGACAGTTTGATGATTTCCTTGCGCTCGCGGTCAGTCATTCGATACGACTTCTCAACGAGCACTTCCGAGTAGCTCATCGAGTGCAAAAAGTCGGAGTGCCTCTTGTCGAACCACTCGCCAATGCTGGATACAAGACAGGCGACAAGCTTTTCTCTGTCAATGTTTTCTGAAATTTAGACGTTGTAAAGAAAATAAATTTGGGCGTGTTCGCATTCAAAAAGGTGTACGCGCATAAAGGTGCAAGACTTACTAAGGTATTGACTAGCTTGATGCTCCTTCCACTTGTGGTGCTGGACAGCCTTGCCCAAGAAGATGTCCGGATGCTTCAACAGTGCCCGCAAAGTGCTTCCGATGTTTCGAATGAAGCAGGTCACAGATCCGCGCACGATTGCTTTGGACGACAAGGAGTAGCCCTCGAGCAGTGTCTTCTTCAGCACCTGGTAGGCTGGTGTCTGCTCTACGTCCTTCTCGTACTCTGCAACCTTTTCCTTAAGATCATCGAAGTCTGTGAAGCAAGTTCTCAAAACATTATCCCTCAAGAAGTCGCTGAAAGTTGCTATTATTCTGTCATTAATGAGAGTGTGAATCTCTTCTATGCACTTCTTCTCAATGTCCCTCTGAGACATGCCCTCAGAAATAACCGAATCCGAATAGCTCATCGATCGCACCTCATCGAGAATTAGAGGCTTCTTCTCTGCGAAAAATCTGTTTGCCTGAGCCAGGAACTCGCCGCGGTGTCGCTCCACAATGCTCTTAGACTGCTGGTGGATCTCATGCTCCAGGCTCTTGATTTGGTAGAGCGCCTTCTTCTTGCGCTGGTTAGACTCTTTAATGTCGTGGGCCTTGTCCATGAACATTGTGAGAATCTGGCAGTGCACAGCCCTGAGGCTACTTCCGGCTCCAACAATCAGGTTTTTGAACTGATCTTGAGCAAACTGAAGGATTCGTCGCTTTACTTCTTCGAATTGCCGGACCCATTTTGAGTTCTCCATTTCCTTCACGAGATCAGACATCAGCTTCTCACCGGATTCGGCAGTCTTTGACTTTTTCATCTTCTTCTCAATCATCTCCTTCTTACGCCTGAATCGCCGCACCTCCCAGCAGGAGACGCACAAGAACTTCCTGCACGACTGCCTCGTGGCATCCTTGCTAATATATCCAAGGCGCTGAAGCAAGTAACATGATCGGCCTTTTCAGCTTCCATCTCTGCCACCTCACGACCCATCTAGGCAGTAATTATTCATTTTCTTGTAGAACTGGCTTGGATAACAGAAGACTAACGCGAATTGCGCTTGTTGGGTGCACAATTTATACAGGGTGGCCCACGTAAGTGCCTGATTTAAAACGTTAATAACTTTTGTCAGGCGCGTTGGTTGCAAATAACAAAAGTTATTAACATTTTACTTTAAATCAGGCGCGTTACCTGGGCCACTCTGTATATTCGATTATTTTGTTTTGTTAATTTTTAACAAAAATGTATATTAGAATAAGAAACTTTGGGATTAACTAAAATTATTGTAATTCTAGTGTAAATAGGAAGAAAAGCAGGTTAAGTTGTAGTTGGGGTTGTAGCCTGGTGGTTAGAGTGTTGGACTCGCGACTGAATGGTCGGGGGTTCGATTCTCGACCCACTCGGAACAATTTTTGACCTTGATCATGACACTTAACTCTGCATTGCTTCAGTTCACCCAGCTGTAAAATGGGTGCCAGCATTAGCTGGGGTAATTGAGGCTGTGTGTGGCGACCCCCCATGCAGTCCTTGGACTGAACAGCCGTACTCAGCCTTCAGATGCGCCGCGCAATAGCTGCGGCTGAGCTATCGGTTGCACATCTGCCCGTTCGGCCAGGTGTAATCAATTACTATTAATTTTTTTGTTAAAAACTGAGCCCAAAAACGAGAATAAGAATGAAGAGATTCGTAAAGATACAAAGGATTCTTTTAATTTTAACAAAATCAAGACCAGACATTAAGGTCCGGCTGGTTTGACTACCAACCTAGCAGCTCGTTAATGAAGGAGCTCTTGCCGGACTTGGTCTGGCCAGCGATGATGATGCACGGCCGGCTGCTGCCATCGGAGCCGCCGCGGTGCCCGTTGAAGAGCCGGTTGACAAGCTGCCACACGCTGTCCAACTGCAGGTTCTGCATGACCAGACTGGAGAACTCGGCTGACAGATTCTGCGCGAACCTGGTCTCGACGAACTCCTGTGTCTCTTGCAGAGTCTTTCTGAGCTGGTCCCGATTGGCGTAGAATCGCTTGATCTCCCTGGACAGGAAGTCCCGGTCCTCCTGGACGGCATTGGAGCTGGCCTGAGCCATCTTGACTTCGGCTGCTGCGCGGATAACAAACTTCTTGCCGAGCGAGCAAGATTTGAACAATTTTTCTAAGCATCTATTAACCTGCAGCCTGATGGATTGTTTACAGCGAAACTGCACCTTATCGGGCAGTTAGCGGGGGCAGTGCCTATCAAAGCCTGCCATCGGTATTTGACTGGCCTCTCAGCTGCACACCTGCTGCAGGTGCCAATTTGTTGCTCCACTTCAATTCAAAAACTTACAGATGCAGAGCGAAGCTTGAAAACTGCATTTCCTGTTTAAATTATAAATGAAGCTATAGAGCCGTTAGAAGGCATATAGCAATGACAAACAGAAATCATCCCCGGGATTATAGGTAGCAGCGATCGAAATATGTATCCTTACTGCCAGTAGTAAGCATCGAGTATATGCATAGGAAAATGAATTCCGTAGAGTAACGTAGCTGCAGTCTGATGTGCCAAGATTCTCTGGTATCTAGCGCTTTTAGATGGGGGTCTCAACGACTCCCGCACCTACTATAAGGCCTGTGTCGGCGACGGCCGAACAGAAAAACTTGCCAAGGTATCTGTACTGTAGCTGGTGAGCCATCTTGACTTCGGCTGCTGCGCGATAACAAACTTCTTGCCGAGCGAGCAAGATTTGAACAATTTTTCTAAGCATCTATTAACCTGCAGCCTGATGGATTGTTTACAGCGAAACTGCACCTTACAGTTAGCGGGGGCAGTGCCTATCAAAGCCTGCCATCACTGGCCTCTCAGCTGCACACCTGCTGCAGGTGCCAATTTGTTGCTCCACTTCAATTCAAAAACTTACAGATGCAGAGCGAAGCTTGAAAACTGCATTTCCGAAGCTATAGAGCCGTTAGAAGGCATATAGCAATGACAAACAGAAATCATCCCCGGGATTATTAGCAGCGATCGAAATATGTATCCTTACTGCCAGTAGTAAGCATCGAGTATATGCCCGTAGAGTAACGTAGCTGCAGTCTGCCAAGATTCTCTGGTATCTAGCGCTTTTAGATGGGGGTCTCAACGACTCCCGCACCTACTATAAGGCCTGTGTCGGCGACGGCCGAACAGAAAAACTTGACATATCAAGGTCAGCCACTGCCTGTTTTGAATAATACAAGTATGCTACGCCGATATAAAAACTTACGCTCTGTCCAAGTAAACATGATTCCGGCGCGACAGACGGTCTCAGCAGTTGACAAGCGCGAGTCCCAACCCAGCTCGATTCTCCATCTTTTATAGCCTCGCGGGCCAGCTGCTATTGGCGGCTTGGCGGCTTCCTCTCATCCCCCAGGGCTCTTCTTATTCAATTTATTCTACACTGCAGCGTGTGGGACTAGAGATAGGGGGGGGGGGGATTTGGCTCCCGTAATCCAGGCCCAAGAGGACTGCGCGCCCCTGCGCGGCCACATGTTGCCCAGATAACTGCTTTCACCGAAACCGTCCTCCCCAAAGCGGAAACGATCCATCGCCCGATGATCACCATCCCAATTGGAGGTCGGCTGGGCGGGCCCTGACTCTGGCCCGATATCTCTTCCCTTCTCCCGCTCCCACGCGTGTCCCCCCCCCCTACCAGAGTCAGTTGGGAGCGAAAGTTAAGGCGATTTCTGCTCGCGCCTGCGCGCTAAAATGGCCGAACGATTTGTGGAATAATTATGCTAATTAGCCTCGAAATGGCTGACATCCGCCCCAGCGACGACTCCGTGTGTCATTCCCTATTCTATACAGCAGTTCGGCTATCGGCTTGGCTTAGAAAAACTTTGTATCCCGAGAATGGCTCGCTGTCCATATCGCACCCATCTCCCTGCCATGCGAACGGGCTTCCGCTAAAGCTGACTCACAGAGCCAGGCTCCACTCTCCCCTGTCGAGAGACTGATTGCCAGCGGAACAGGGGAAATAGCTGCAGTATTTAGCCAACCGGAACTTCCCGAGCTCCGGAAGCAGTTGCATGTTGCGCTCAGCAAGTGCCGTTCCCGCTAGTGTTCGGAAAGGAAAAAATTCTAAAACGAGCTGAGTCTAAATGCATCGAGTTTAGATAAATTCTAGTTTTGATGCGAACTCAAAACAGCAGCCTTTAGCCGATCTCAAAAACAGAAGGTGAAGCTAAAAACAGGTTGATGGGAAAATTGCATTATGGCGTCCATATACTCGTATTTACATTTCTTGTAATATATGCATCTAATGATGACTGTTGCTTGTATTATAAAAGATCTATCTTATAAAAAGACGAGGATAAAAATTCTCAATATTTTTATTGAAAGTTCTACTTTGCTCTAGTAGAACTGCTTGAATGTTGAATTGAATGCTTGCTAAGGCACTGACATCAGCTTTAAATAAAACTATAAATGTTACTCCAACAACTGCTGGGCAGTTAACATCAGAGATAGGGTAGGATAGCGCATCACTGCAGCGCACACCTAGAAAGCTCGTTCGGCAAATGGGTATCGCAAAGATGGTGCGCCAGATACGCAGCAAAAACGCACAGGCTAATAGAGTGAGAGAGAATTGGAAGGCTTGTTTTCTTTTTCGGAATGAACTGCACTGCAAACGGCTGCCTCAGCAATCTGCCGTGCAGAAGCGGAGTTCAAATACGAGCCAATAGAGAGAGAAGCCTTCGCGGCCCAGCCAGCCAAGCGTACACTGGTGTGGCCAGGGAGTAGGCAGACACTTTTGGCTGCGTACGAGGGCACGAATACAAAGCACTGCCTCTCCAGGCTACAAGGAGCCTCTGCGCGACCCCAACTGAGACTTGAAGCTGCAGAAAAGCCGCCATGGCCATCTCGCAAGCGGAGGCGCAGCCGAGCGGCTTTCTGGACGAGGAGATTGCCGAATTCCGAAGCAACCGGGACCTGATCAAAGAGCACCTGGACACTACGCAGAGACTGTTAACGGAGAGCTTTTCCAAGGCTTTGTCTCCGGAATTCTCAGCAAAGTTGCAAGAGTCGCTAAAATTTGAACCCGTGAGGCAAAAGGTGAACCAGCTGTACAGGGGCAACCAGACGGGTTCCAGTGACAGCAGCAAGCCGTGCATCATCATTGTTGGCCAGACCAAGTCGGGCAAGAGCTCCTTCATAAATGAACTTCTGGGTGAGCAGCTGTTTAACTTCTGCTAAAAAATTCAAGTGCTGTCAATATCTTTTATCATCAATTCAATGTTTTTTAGATAAAATCCATTTAGATCTGCTACGAAGGAACAGCAAATTGTTGTCTACTTCCAGTAGTATACAAGATATAGATGAATGTTAATTTTCCTCTCAAAGGATATTCACCCAATAAGAACACAGATTATCTGAGCTAAACTAGCAAAATTTTTCCCAATGCCTTGACAAGCATTAATGCCCAAATCTTCATTCAAAAATAATACTATTTTATTTGGAGAATAATATTCTCCTCAAATTGAAGACAAACTTCTAGAAATCCCTGTCCACACTTTAGATTTGATTCTTAGATTTCACTTGAAAGAAAATCCGGTAGCTGATGAGTATCTTTGAGCCAGTAAAACCAGGACAATGTGTATAATTTCATAACAAAAAATGCGCTCGATATTCGCAGGCGGAACCTTCGTGGCCCAGTCGCAGTCCCCATGCACCGCCCGAGTCACCCGGCTCACCTACTCCGACCGAATCTACGTGCTCGTGCGATCCAAGACCGGCGAGCAGATCGGAGACGTCCAGTACCTCGAGAAGCCGACAATCGAGGAGGACCTCGTCAAGCTGAAAGACGAGGACCGCGAGAATGATGAGCTCATCAGCTCGACTGTCGAGGCCGGCATCAAGTGCGAGTTCCTGCGACACGGCATCGACATCATCGACTCGCCAGGACTGAACGAGAACTCGTCTCTGGACTCGCTGACGCTGGGGGCGATCGACTCGTTTCTACCGATCATCATCTACGTCATCGACTCGAACTCGGGCATCACCGTTGCCGTGAGTTCCATTACAAACTGGCATAATTCTATCAATGAACTGACACTTGCAGTGCGGTACTACCGTAGGACAATCGATGCTGGTTATTGAAATGGAAGCATTCAGGGAAAACCCGACGTGTTTTTCTACTTCCCATTCTTTACTATTTTCTACTGCATAGTATAGTCAACAGAGAGAGCATATGTATCCAAAAAGTAAAAAGTTAGCTGTTGTCTGAGCTGGTATATTCAAAGTAGAAGTTATTACTTTTTTTGCTTCTAGTAGCTAACACCTAAGAAGAATTCTGTGTATATATGAGTACGATAAAACTGTAAATATAAACTTTGACAATATTCTTGCATTGAATATTAAAACTGCAGGTCCAAAAGGACTTAACCACGATTAAGAAAACGGTGCTTGGCGCTGAGGTGTTCTATCTTGTCACTAAGATGGATGTCTCGAAAGACACAGAGCAGGAAGCCAATCGACCAGCGCAGGAGATTGAAGAAGAGAAGGCTGAGCGCGTCTTCTCTAAGCTGCAGCGTCTCGGCTACATCAGCCCGAACGAAACCAAAGAGAAATGCAACAAGTTCCTTTGCGTCTCGTGTTGGGAAGTAAGGCGATTCCGTCGCAAAAAGGAACTCATGATCAAGAAGAACAAGCTCGACCCTGAGGCTCTCAAGGAGATGGAGAACTCAAAGTGGGTCAGACGATTCGAGGAGGTCAAGACGAGAATTCTCAAGTTCGCTCAGGATCAATTTCGAAACCTCATCGTGAGTTCTGGTGGCGGCCTGAGGCGCATTCAAAGCGAGATTCTCACACTGTTCATGGACAAGGCCACCAACATCAAAGAGTCGAACTTGCGCAAGAAGAAGGCGCTCTACCAAATCAAGAGCCTGGAGCAGGAGATCCACCAGCAGTCTAAGAGCATCGTGGAGAAAAATCGAGACGAGCTGTTGAGACAAGCAGGTCTATTCTTCGCCGAAAGAAAGCCGCTCATTCTCGACGAAGTCAGAGCGCTGAAGTACTCGGAATCGGTGATTTCAGCCGATATGTCTCAGAAAGACATTGAGAAGAAGTGCGTCGATGAGATTCATGCTCTCATCAACGACAGAATTATTGCGTCATTCTGCGACTTCCTCAAAGATGGGGCTCTGAGATTGTGCCTACAGGAATTCGACGACTTAAAGCAGAAAGTCGCAGAGTACGAAAAGGATGTGGAACAGACGCCCGCGTACCAGGTGTTAAAGAAGACGCTTCTCGAAGGCTACTCGTTGTCGTCAAAGGACTTCTTATTGGGTCCTTTGAATGTTATAATATTCAGGATAAAGCATTTCGTGAGACAGATGGTAAGAAATCCAGGTCTCGTTCTGTCAATCTCCACACCGATCCAGGATCAAAAGTGGAAGGAATATCAGGCAGAAAAGTATCTAGGTTAGTAATAAACTTTGTATGTCAGACATTGTCATTTTCTATGGTATAAACGGTCGAACTACTCGCTTTTCAATTAAATTATCTAGGCTACCATTGCACAATCAGCTATTTGTCTTCATTTGTTTCAGGTACAATCAGCAAAGAAAATCTTGTCGAGTGCCTCATCACCTCGCTGAAAGAATGGTTCGAAAAGCAGCACAGAGAGTTTCTTGACAACATTGCTTCATCGGAGCAACTAGTCGAAAGCTGTATGAAGCTGACCGAGAAGGAGCGATCCGAGATCAAGACTCTATACCCACGAGTTGCTCGACTGCATATGCTTACGATGGATGTTATCTCCAAGTACAAGTACCGCGGGTTCCGAATCGACACGGAAGGAAATCTCGGATCCGGAGCGCAAGGTGAGGTGTTCCGAGTTTTGAACGAGAGCGGAGAGCCAGCGCTAGCGGCCAAGAGAATCGTATCCGACGAGCCTAGTCTTGACGATATCGCAACGGAAGTGTACCACAGCAGGTAAGTTACTATACTTGAGTAGATATAGTGCACATATTTCGATCGCATAACTTCTAGTTCTCATAATAGCATGAGAAGTTGTTACATTCCAGCGTTCTCGAGCATGATAATCTCGTGCACGTAGTCGGCGTGAGGCTCCACAAAAGCAAACCTGATGAGAAGCGATGGACAGTAGAGATCTACATGGAGCTGATGTGCTGCGACGCCTGGAATCTGATGCAGCGCCACAGGCTGCCTGTTCGACAGCGCCTGAAGATCGGCTTGGAGCTGGCGAAGGCCCTTCAGTTCCTTCACTCGAGCGAGCTGATTCACAGAGACGTGAAACTCGCCAACGTCCTCGTAAGCATTTTTTTGAGAGTGGACCGACTGTTTTTTATGATTTTAACAGCCCACAAACCCTTACAAACCCTAAGGTGAGTGAAGATTTAAGACAAGTGAAGCTGTCGGACTTCGGACTCGTGAAGAGTACAGGCTTTGTAAACCGAACCTTAGTTGGAACGCCAATCTACCTTGCGCCTGAGCTGGTCCGAGGCGAGAGCTACCACACGAGCGCGGACGTCTTCAGTCTTGGAATCGCTCTTTGGTATCTTTTGTAAGTTCAAAAAAGATTGCGCGATGTTATTAGGTAATGGGGTAAATTATTATTAGGGGGTAATAGCTCGTGAGGAATTCTACACTGCCTGAGGGGCCGCTGCAGACAGTTGGAATGCCAGATATCTTGCAGCGCAGTCGCCCTGGAGAGTCCAAGAGGTGGGTGATCACTCTTCCGGTAGCCCTGAGGTAGCGGACGAGCAAGCAGAGATTCTCGAGCATTGATGCGAGATGCCATTGATTTAAATCCACAGCGAAGGCACGGGAAAGCGCCACCCGGAGTACGTCGAGATCATGCCCAGTGTCGGAGCCATCCTGCTCGCCGGCGCCCTGGACTGCAGGCCGACGCGGCTGCCCAACATGTCCGACCAGCTGTGGGACCTGATGGAGAGCTGCTGGAGCGGCACTCCAGACTCCAGGCCGACAGCGAAGGCAGCTGTAGAATCCCTGCAGAAAATTGTGGACTCGCTGGAGTCTTAGACGCTCTTACTAGGATGATTTCAATAATGCTAACCATGCATTGCTTACTCAATATTGCTCACTATACTAACTATACTACTAGCTGATCCAGTGGCCAAGTTTGGTTAAATTATAAAAAAATTAGCTCAATTTTAATTTACAAGGAAAATGGTTGCTTTCTGCCGTTTAGACCCACTTCGCGTACATGTAAATGACAAGTAGTACAAACGCAGTACAAACTGGAATTCTATAACTCAGTTTTGGTGGAATGGTTTGAAAGCTGTTTCAATTGTGCCACCATAATGGTTTTTCACAGATATTAGAAGAGTAAGTACTACACAATGATGCATATTCAAGATGTTTTTCTAGCTTTCCTTTTATCGTGCTGGGTGATTTTTCTACCGTTTAATCAATCTGCCTTGATTGAAATCTATCTACTGCTTAGTTTGCGGTGTTCAATGAGTTGTGGGCCAAGGGTTTATTTAGACAAATATATGGCCACTAATTTAGTTTACTCAAGTAGCTCAATACCCATTCTGCATGCTTCTCTGACAGTTGCCAATCAGTAAATTGAAATTTTTATTGAATAAATTGCTACTCTCTCGGCTTCTTATATTACGCTCTTCGTATAACTGCATGGTGGGATCGCCATCTGTCAGTTTCTTATCCATATTTTTGTTCATTTGGCTTGATTTTTTGCGCAACTTGGAATCCAAATGAGGTAGGCTCAGTGAATGGATTTTGAGCGATTAAATTTAAGACAAGCTTATCATTCAAACCGGACCGGATACCTGCTGATCATTCAGAGAAAATCGAAGGAATCACACGGATGACAGACAGATCTTCATTCTGTTGATGCCTTTGATGCATCTCGAATTCACACGAGCCCGATGATGAACAGCTCATCACTCTAAAATCCTTGCATGGAACTCATCTGAAGCAGTGAGCACTCGGTTATTACGCTCGTAAAAGCGATTAAAAAGCTCAACATCGCGGACTCAGGAGCCGATCAGTTTTCGATATCCAAATGGCATCTAAGCGAGAAACTGAAGCAAAGGAAAACATTCAGACGAATTATCAATTTCTGGTACAGAAACTTTTCCACCGTTAGGTATGTACGCTCTTTATTCAGTTTGCACCCACCAAGTCTCCACCCTGAACCACTGGTCAACTTTTCTCAGGCGTCAGCACCAAGTGCCGCAATTCACGCCACGCCTGCGGTTCTCTTGTCAACCATGAGGGTGATTTGCGTCACAAGGCCCTGGCTTAGGCTGGTGAGTTATAGCTAGAGTTGGATTAAAGCTCACATTTGTTGACCAATTTAACTTGGGGTGGACACTTTTAACATATTACCGAGTGTGAAGTTTTTTGTTAAAATCAATCAGAGGAGTTATACTCATGTGTTAAAATATTTGATGATTTTTTCCGGTATAATCTGTAGCTATACTCAATTACATTGAAGTCGCCACCCTTTGCGCCAGTAAGTAGCTTCTATCGGACCTTCCTTTGAGAGTGTAAAGAGCCACACAATGGGCCGTATGCAGAAAGCTCTGTCTAGGGTATTCCGGTCTTGAAAAGCTAGTCTGGACTTGGATTTGGTGTGCAGAAACACAAAGTTAGACTGGTCTACTATAGACAGAACTAGGGCAGCTAGACCATAGACCATAGACTGAACTACCCAAGTCCGGACTAGCTAGTCTGGACCAAGCTTTCTGCATACGGCCCATTGTCATGAAACTGCGCCAGGCCTGCGCCAAAAGTCTTCCTCAAGATTTTTGCGGTGCCTCATTCCGGGGATGCCGCGAAGAATTTCTGTCTTGCTCGCGAAGGACGCACTCGTTATTAAGGCCTTTTCTGAATTGGCACTGTAAAACAAACAACAGCACAAACAAAATACGCAGCTCGCATGCAGCGTCCCAGTGAGAGCAGGGCGCGTCAGATGGAGCGCCGCAGATCCTGAGAACGGACAAAGTTCGCCCCATTGGCAGTGTCGGGCGCCCCTGCTTCGCATAGCAGGCAGTCCACATATCGACGGGTTCGGGCCTGACCCCGCCTGAACGGGCCCTGCAAGGTGAGCAGCAGGACGTCCTGAACAGGTTGGGGGCAGTAGCCCTCGGCCTGGATCACGTGGCCCGCCAGTTGAAGTCGCCGCCGGCGCAGGATGATGGACGGGCGCCGCAGCTTGGCCCGATCGTACAGGGCCTCGGTCTCGACGCTCTCGTCAGCTCGAAAGGCCGCACGGAGCAGCCCTGAGTGTGCCGAGTCCAGCTGCCGCTCTAGCGTAGCCGTCAGCGTCCACGTCTCGGCGTTGTATAGCAGGATGGTTTCGACCATCGCCTACCACAGCCAAGCTGTCTGGCGGTCGGGCAGCGCTTCGGACTGAGGGACGGCTCGGATCGAACGGAAGGTCGTTCAGGCAAGTCCTCTGCGCCGCCGGAGGACTTTCACCACGTGGAGTACCAGACCGCCGAGGTAGGTGAACCCAGTCCAGCAGCAGCACGAAGAGGAACGGCGCTCTCCGCAGCGCAACAGCACTGAGGTACCTCGAGGAGCGCGGCTCCCACCCGATTAGCGTCTGGACCGACTACAGCGGTGATCATCACTCCATCCTGGGGCCGGGTCGTCACCAGCGCTGCAGGGAATATCTGCAGCAGCACCCAGGCAGAGCTACAAGCCATCCTGCTGGCCATTCAGAATACTAGAGAACATCAATGTATCGACATTTTCACCGACTCCTAGGCGGCCATTCACAGCATCATGGCGGGCCAGCGCAGCAACAGCCGGCTCGTATCCGAAATTTGGAACCAGAGTAACGGACACTCCATCCGCATCACCTGGATACCGGCTCACTGCGGCATCCCGATGAATGAACGCGCAGACAGGGCGGCTAGATTGGCGACCGCTGATCAGAGCAATCATGACGCGCCCCTCATGGCAGCCAGTGCTTACCTCTGCCGAAAAAGACGAAAACTAGATCTCGAGCTTTGGGGCCGCAAGGCTCCGTGGCCAAGGCTCCTAGCCCTCCCGAGGAGACTAGAGGTCCTGGTCAACCAGCTCCGTGCCGGCTGCAGCAACCTCGCCGCCGCCACCAGATTCCGGCTCGGCCTGTCCGACTCCGACGTGTGCCCGGACTGCGGAGCACGTGACACCGAGCAACAAATCCTGTTTGACTGCCCAAGAGGGTTCGCGGCCCGCCCCGGCGAGCAAGATGCCCTTCTGGCGGACGCGAAAACGACCATCGACCTACTTCGCAGGCTGGGGCGCATCTAGCGCCCCGTCCCTCGCAGCCCGGCTGACATCGGGACGTGCGGTTCAGAGAGAGAGAGATAGAGAGAGAGAGGAACAGCGCTAGCGCGTCGCCCTGCAGAACTCCTGATGAGGTGTCGAACAGGTCAGACAGGCCGTCCGCCGTCACCACAGCAGCTCGAGTATCGCAGTATCGACAGCGTCGATTAGCTGCTGCGGGACTCGTTATGCTCGAAGGACAAAGGTAAGCGCGTCTCTCAACACTGAGTCAAACGCCTTTCGAAAGTTAACGAAGACAATGATCAGCGTAGACTGGCGGATGCGCGCCTCCTCGATGACACTGCGGAGTGCGAGAATCTGTGTCACTGTACCGCGTTGCAGCCGGAATCCGTTCTGCTCGTACCCCCGCAGGTACGGGTCCAGCACAGACTGCAGACGATCGAGCAGCAGCCGGTTGAAGAGCTTCGCGGTGCAGGACATCAGCAAGATCCCGCGGTGGTCTTCTTTCCGCGTCGTCCCTGCCTTCTTCGGGATCGGCACGATGTGCGCGACAGTCCACTCGGTGGATGCAGGGGCGCCGGCGAGCACGCGGTTCATGACGCTTGCGACCTGGGAGGCCACACAGCTGAGCCTTGCCGCCTGGTGATTTCAGAGCGAACAGCACAACGTCCTCCTTGGTGACTGGGCTTGTGCAGAAGTCCTCCTCAGCTGGGACCGGCGTGTCCAGTGGGAGCGAAAAGCTGGTGGGCAGCGGCGACGCGGGCGCGTTCACGATGCCGGCGAAGAAGTCGCGCAAATCATTCCTGCGCTCCTCTTGGGTGTCACCGGCCAGAATCAGCGCCACGGGCTTTTTGCGCCCTTCCGTTAAAAGCAATAGAAAAATGACTGGTATTATCAACATTTATTTTTATTTCCTATGCGTTTCGACCTAGATTAGTCATATTCAGGGCGATGGATTATAATTTTTTTTCATAAATTAGGTTCAAACAAGAAAATTTTAAAATTTAAGCAAAGGTTTCTCTGTGCATTCCAAGTGTGAATGCCAAGGGGGGGGGGCAGAAAAGTCAGAAAATTTCCTCCCGAGGAGGAACATGACGTGAGAACCGGAATGGTGAGGAACACGAGGGAAGCAACTATTAAAATTGATAAATAGCTAGTGTAAGATAGCTTAGTTATGCGTATGGCATTGGCCACTTAATAGTTCACTCAGATTATTATTATTTGTTGTTTGAGTTTTAGTTCTAGTGCACCCTTGCCACCCCAGCGTCGGGGGCTGGAGTTACCTAACTCAATTTCTCTCTGTTGGCCAGTGCGGCACCCACCCCTAATCTCACTCTTGTAATTTATGCTGACTCAGTGAATTCAATTTAATAAAGAGTTCGCGTGTGTTTTTCTACTTCCAATTTGCAAATACTCGTCTCGTTTGCGTACTCGGTTCATAACTTCACAGCTAGCGAGATCGGGAACACAGAGCCAACACTCAAACCAAGGCGGCATTAAAAACCCTCAGCAGGCGGAGAGGGACGGTCGCTTGCACACAAGAGGATAGTGTTGTGTCGGGGTGCATCTGCACTGCTTAGCCATGTCAGGCTTGCAGTAAGTGCACCCGTCACTGCACTTTTTCCCCCGTCAGTTGTTTACGCGCGCCGCCCCACCCCCCTTTCTGGCGATTGGCTGGCGGCCCAGCCAAGTAATTAGATGCTAGTTTTCGCTAATCACGACCCCGTCGGGTCTGTAAGTTGCGGTTTTTGTAGTTTTGGCTAGCTGGGCCCAACCCCCGAGGCTTAACCAGCTAGCGCAAATATATATTCAGCAACATCGAAAAGTCGCCAGTGAGCAATTTCTCTTGGACTATTCTGAAATAAAAGATACGAAAAAACTGAGGGGTAGCTTTAATCCGTCCAACCCTCGCACACCGCTCGGCCCCCACTTCATTCCTCAACCCAAGTCTGGGGGGGCAAAAGGCAACTTAAACCGAGGGACTCTGTGACATCCGCAAGCTTTTCGTTTTTCGTGGAGGCTTTTCCCCCTCCTTTTTCGCTTTGGCCTGGTGCGGAAGCGGCTAGCTTCCTCGTCTTGGTCTGCTGGTGGAGGACGGATCCCCCCTGCTGCTTTTTTGCAGGGCAGGTGGCTGCTAAGTAGTTGGCTGCTGCCGCCAACTACCCATCGACAGCCCATAGTTGCAACTGGTACCACACGGGTTCTCGAGGGCCGCTCCTGTGGGGGAGGGCTCGGGCGTCGGCTGTCAACCCGACCTGGCGCCTGTGTCCCAAGCCCGCAGCCGGCCTCCCGCCCCCTGATCTTGCAGAGTGTGGACCGGGGGCCCGCCGGAGCCTCGCCTGGGAGCAATCCTGGGATAAGACGGCAACCCAAAGCTTCTCTGCTGTTTACCGTGGCAGAGGGTAGCTCCATGGAGCTGGCTGGGGGTATATCCAGTCCCCGAGCGGTTACCCCCCCCCCATTTTTCTACATTTAAATTTTTCCTTTTCAGCCTACTCTACATGGACAAGTCCATAACAAACACGGCTCGGGAGCCGTCAATTCCCGCGGCCGGGGTCCGTCAATCCCCCAACCCTCCAACATGGAGGTTGATTCTGCCGCGAACTCCGCGGAAACCCCCGCACCTCGCTCAGGTGCGTCCACCTCCACCCCCGCTGCAGTGGCGTCTCAAAATGACGGCTTCCAGGTCGTCACCCGTCGCAGGCGCGATGATAAAACCTCGGCTGGCCCTGAGCGGAAAAGGCAGCAGCCAGACGAGCGCACCGATCCCTCGCTGGACCCCAAGAGGCCAAAGGAGGCCAAAGCCGGCACGTACGCCAAAGTGGCGACGGAGCCGAAATTTAAAATCTGCGTGCGCGCGGCTAGCGGTACGCTGACCACCGCCCAGATGGAAGCATCGATCGGCGTAATTGATGACTTCCTCTGGGAAAACGACGCCCTCGATATCAAAGTCGAGGCGGTTCGAAACGCCAGCGGCAGCGTCATCCTCGCCTTCAAGGACGAGGCCCAGCTTGAGCTCGCGCTGGCAAACCTTGTGTCCATCTCCTGGGACACCTGCGCGACCGCTCTCCCGCCTATGGTCGTTGAGCGTGCCCGACCACCGCCGCCCTGCAGGCGCTACCGAGCCTTCTACTCCGGCTCGAGAAGCATCGAGGAGATCCGCGCTCGACTCCTCGGTAAAAACCCCGACCTACCTCAGGACGGTATCCTCAAGAAGGATGATTTTGCCGCCTACATCGGAGCGTGGAAGATCGTCTTCCACCTGCTGCCCAGGCGTCGTCCAGCCGGCGATCGACGCCGAGGTGAGTCCGTGAGCTCGGATAGCTCTGGGAACGAGTAATGCCGTTCCCAACCCCGTGCCAAACTAGGAGCGGGGCGCTGAGGGCGAACCTTGTCGGCCAGCCCAATGACGACACTGCCACCAGCAACCAAATAAATAACCCGCCGCCTGCGAACCAACCTGTTAACCTGCACATTATTCAGATCAACCTGCACCACGCTCTTGCAGCATCTAGCAACCTTTCAGGCACCTTTGCAAACAAGGAAGTTGACATCTACCTTATCCAGGAACCGTATACCCGCAAGGGGAAGCCGACCTGTCTTCCGCCAGGCTATCAGGTTCTGTACCTCTGCGCGAACGACACCCCCAGGGCTATCGCCCTCGTCAAAAACGACCTCCCGGCCACTATTATGCCAATGTTTTGCTCTAAAGACATGTGTACTTTCTCAGTCTTTGACTTGACCCTCGTTTCCGCCTACCTGGACATCCAGGAAGACGTCCCTCCCCCCTCCTGCAGGAACTGGCGGACTTCTGTAACCTTCAGGACCGGAAGCTAATCGTCAGCTGCGATGCTAATGCCCACAACACTGCCTGGTCTAGTAGCGATACTAACAGGCGCGGTGACTTACTAATTGATTTCATTAACTCCTCCTCGTTACACATTTGTAACAGGGGCAGCAAACCCACATTTATTGTTTCTAATCTGCGTGAGGTTATCGACCTCACTCTCGTTTCCAACAACGCCCTCAATCAGGTCCACAACTGGCTGGTTAGGGATGACTTTCCATCGCTTTCCGACCACTCGTACATCCAGTACAGCATCAGCTCCGTCGGAGCCCGTCATGAGAACCGAGACCGCCTTAATTTGAAAAAGGACGACTGGACAGGTTTCCGAAGAGACCTGCTAAAACTCCTAACCGAAGCCAATTTACCGGACTCCAGCGAGGATCTCCCTGGCATTGAGCATCGGTGCAACTCCCTCGTTGAGATCCTAAACACCGCCATACGCGCTAACGCCCCTAAGTTGTATTGCAGGAAGAAATACTTGGTGGAGTCAAGAACCCACTCGCATGAAGAAAAACACCCGCCGACTGCATCGCCTCGCAAACGGCTCGAATATCCTAGAGGATTGGGAGAACTACCACTCTGCTCTGAGGATGTACAAAAGTGCTATCCGAAGGGCTAAGAAGACCACCTGGAAAGCCTACTGCGCCAGCCTGGAAGGGCAACACCCCACAGCCCGGCTGGTCAGGACTCTCAGGCACGACACGCTCTCTCAGTGTAACTACCTTCTGCACCTAGATGGTAACTACACTACCAGTGCCGAAGGTTCGCTAAATCTTCTTTTCTCCACCTGCTTTCCGCAGGTTGACGAACCGGAGTACGTGGTCGAAGACCACAGGCCTTGTGACCGTCCGCTTTTCCAGCAGTGCGCCATTTCCCGGCTGCTCCAGCTGGCGGCAAATTCTTTTAAACCGTATAAATCGCCTGGCCCTGACAATATCGCCCCCTGTATCCTTCAGGAGGCGCTTAAGCTGCAAAACTTAGCTGCAAAACAACTCGCTTGCAGGATGTTTGTTGACTTCGAAGGAGCGTTTGACAATGTCCTTTTCCGCTCCTTCAGAAACTCTCTTTCCCGCAGGAATGTGAGACACAGCATTGTCCGCTGGATTTATTTTATGATCCGCAATAGGTTTGCGACATCTACGCTTATGGGCGTTACCTACACCCGGGCGGTGATGAAAGGCGGCCCGCAAGGTGGCGTGCTAACTCCACTTCTTTGGAATCTCGTCATGGACGAACTTCTAACCGCTGACATTCCCAGCAGTATCACCAGGGCGGGCTACGCCGATGACGTTGCCGCGGTCGTCAGCGGACCCGACCCCGCCACTCTGCGCAACCTGATGCAGCAATTCGCCGACAAGGCGGCCGACTGGGCTACGCAGCATGGCCTAAATATCAGCGTCACCAAGACTGTCGCTGTCGTTTTCACCAAGCGCCGTGCGTGGGAGATGAAAAACCTCACTGTCTATGGCAGAAACATCCCCTTCAAGAAGGAGGTCAAATACCTCGGTGTGACGCTAACGCATGACCTGCGCTGGACGAAGCACCTTGATAACGTCATCGGTCGGGCAAAACGCTGCTTTGCCCAGCTGCGCAGAGCCATCGGGCCGACTTGGGGCCTCTCACCTAGAACGGTCCGTTGGATTTACACCGGCATCATCCGGCCCAGTATCACATACGCGAGTCTCATCTGGACTAGCGTGCTGGAGCAGAAGACCGCCCGTCAGCGCCTGTACCAGCTTCAGGGCAGCATTTGCCGTGCCATCACAGGTGCGTACCCGTCTACCCCCTACGAGGGGCTAAACACTATCCTTAACCTGCCTCCGCTTCACCTATTCATTAGGGCGGAGGCTATGAAGTCTGCCTCCCGGCTTATCAGAGATAAAACGTTAAATAACGCACCCTCTGGCTTTATGCCAATGAAAACATTAATCCCGCATATGGACTTTGTCCGCCGCGACCTCAACAACATCCACATGGACCTGGGCAATGTGGATAGTCGACCTCCCGCCTTCAACATCAGGAGGGGCTTCAAGACCGCCATCCCTGGCCGAGACAATATTCCCCTGGATGTCGGTGTGAACCGGCGCAGCCAGGGCATTCACTGCTTCACCGACGGCTCGCTGTTCAACGGCCGCGCTGGAGCGGGTATTGCCATTTTCCACGAGGGTAAGATGCTTTTCCAGGAAAGTCTGCACCTCGGTGAGAACACCTTAGTTTTCCAAGCTGAAATTTGCGCCATTGAGCAGTGTGCCCAGCAACTGCTTCAGGCGAACATTAATAACTTTGACATTAATTTCTACACTGATAGCCAAGCTGCTATTAAGGCCTTAACCACTGAGAATATCTCCGCTGCTACAGTATCTCAATGCCACCGCAGTGTGCAATCTCTCTCAGTCCTTAACAGGATTAGAATTATCTGGACACCTGGTCACAGCAACATCCTGGGCAACGAGCTCGCGGACTCTCTCGCCAAGGAGGGCAGCAACCCAGACGGCTACCATCGTCTGATGAGGCTACCCACTCCCAGGTCGCAAGTCACCCGCCATATCAACAGGTGGCTCCATCAGCAGCACCAGCTCCACTGGAACAGCTGCACCAAGTACAGGCAGAGCCGCTCTGCCATGCCTAACCTGAACAGGAAAGTCTCTGATTATCTGATCTCGCTTAACAGAACCGACCTCAGGGAGATGTGCATGGTCCTAACCGGCCATGGATTCTTCCAGAGGCATATATCGTTGCAAATCGGTTGCCCTCCCACCTGCCCACCTGTCCTTTCTGTGGCATAGGAGAGGAGACCGCGGAGCATCACGTCACCTTCTGCCCTTACTTCAACAAGGCGCGGCACAAATACCTCGGCCACCCCCAGCTGATGGACGAGCTGACCACCCCGGACAATATCCGTGACCTGCGCGCCTTCGTCCGGGACTCCGGCCGGATGAGGGTCGCCGATGCCTCCACTGCGAACCTGCCGACTACTGGCGGGGACTGGGCGCACCCCCAGGGTTAATCCTTGTGCTCTTTTACCTTGGGGTTGCGATAGGGGCCTCGCGGCCTATTCGCGGCGCCTGCGCCCCCCGTCAGTAGTAAGTAAGTAACCCAAGTCTGCCGCGTGGCGTAGCTAAGTTGCGTCACTCGCAAGATTTAGAGACTCTACCTGCACTCTCAAAATTGGCGACCAGACGGAATCTTACGTGGTGGCGACTTTTCGATGTTGCTGAGTATATATGTTTGCATGAGCGGCGGTAGGGGAGGCCACCTTGGTGCCGAGCTAGGCTCAGCAACTACCACCGCAACAACTGAACTAAACATCAATCTCTGCTTAGAAGTTGCACTGCCAGAATTTGAGAGAATCCGCCCCTGCCGCCGCCGTTGCCGCTGTTGTGTTGAAGTCGAGAGTGAGTCGCGTTTCTTACTTATTTGTGGGACTGGCTGGGTTCGATTTGTGCCATAGGGACGGGCTGACCAAGCCTCTTTGACGCGATCCCACGCTCCGAGTCCGAAGTCAGTCAGGCCAGTTAACTGACGCCATCACATTGCTCGTCCGCTGGAAAACTAGGGTTGCGATCCGGCTTTGCACAACAATAGAAAGGGCACAACGCAACATCCGACAACACCCGCGCACGCTCGAAAGTGCAAAAGCCAGACCCCACTTGGAACACCCTCCGCATATGACCAGCAGTTGGACATTGAGACTAAGCTTTCTATCTAGGTATGCGATCGATTTTAGCAAAAACGGCTCAACCGATTTTCTTCGAACTTGCACTGTTCGATCAGAAATTTTCCCGTGACGGTACATGCATCGTGGCTAAGAAATTGGTCAATGCTAAAGGGATTAAATATTCGAAAAACATGCTTTTTTGCAAAGGTCAAGCAGCTCTTTCGACTTGAAATGCATTGTAAGAATGCTAGAGAAAAAACTGACTGGTTGAATTCTGATTCTGAAATAGATTGCATCACAATAGGCTTTTTATTTATTCAGTCTGTGTACTGGCTGAATTTTGACACCGATTTGAATTGCGTCACAGTATTGAAAACGCAGTGTGAAAGCATAGCACAATTCTTGATTTATATTGCGTAACCATATTGCTAACTTTAATAGAGACTGGTACTGACTTGCCTAAGAAATTGATTATGTCATATAACTGCTTCGTGTGACTTTAACTCAATAGACTTGGTGTGAGTGTTGAATTATAAGTGCTACAAATTCATTTATAATTTCAATGAGAGCTAGCCTAGATGTAAACACACTGGATTGCTAATGCAGCAACCTGGGTTCGAATCTTAGAAGTGTAATAAAAAATAAAAGTAGCATAAATTTATTATTGAAAGCTTTTATTAAAGGACTAATTAAAAAGACCTGGATTATGATGCTAGATAAACCAAGGATTACTGCACTTGATAAACAAAAAATTATTGCACTTGATAAACTAAGGATTACTGCACTTGATAGGCCAAGGATTACTGCACTTGATAAACCAAGGATTACTGCGCTTGATAAACCAAGGATTATTGCACTTGATAAACCAAGGATTATTGCACTTGATAAACCAAGGATTATTGCACTTGATAAACCAAGGATTACTGCGCTTGATAAACCAAGGATTATTGCACTTGATAAACCAAGGATTATTGCACTTGATAAACCAAGGATTACTGCGCTTGATAAACCAAGGATTATTGCACTTGATAAACCAAGGATTATTGCACTTGATAAACCAAGGATTATTGCACTTGATAAACCAAATATTATTGCACTTGATAAACTAACGATTACTGCACTTAATAAGCGAAGGATTACTGCACTTGATAAGCCAAGGATTATTGCACTTTGATAATAAGGAATATTGCACTAGATAAACCAAGGAATATTGCACTTGATAAGCCAAGGATTATTGCACTTGATAAGCCAAGGATTACTCCACTTGATAAGCCACTGATTACTGCACTTGATAATCGAAGGATTACTACACTTGATAAGCCAAGTATTATTGCACTTGATAAACCAAATATTATTGCACTTGATAAACCAACGATTACTGCACTTGATAAGCCAAGGATTATTGCACTTGATAAGCCAAGTATTATTGCACTTGATAAACCAAATATTATTGCACTTGATAAACTAACGATTACTGCACTTGATAAGCCCAGGATTACTGCACTTGATAAGCCAAGGATAATTGCACTTTGATAATAAGGAATATTGCACTAGATAAACCAAGGAATATTGCACTTGATAAGCCAAGGATTATTGCACTTGATAAGCCAAGTATTACTGCACTTGATAAGCCAAGGATTACTGCACTTGATAAGCCAAGGATTATTGCACTTGATAAACCAAATATTATTGCGCTTGATAAACTAAGGATTACTGCATTTGATAAGCTAAGGATTACTGCGCTTGATAAACAAAATATTATTGCACTTGATAAGCCAAGGATTATTGCACTTGATAAGCCAAGGATTATTGCTCTTGGTAAGCCAAGTATTACTGCACTTGATAAGCCAAGGATTACTGCACTTGATAAGCCAAGGATTATTGCACTTGATAAACCAAGGAATATTGCACTTGATAACCAAATATTATTGCACTTGATAAGCCAAGGATTATTGCACTTGATAAGCCAAGGATTATTGCTCTTGATAAGCCAAGTATTACTGCACTTGATAAGCTAAGGATTACTGCGCTTGATAAACCAAGGATTATTGCATTTTGATAATAAGGAATATTGCACTAGATAAACCAAGGAATATTGCACTTGATAAGCCAAGTATTATTGCACTTGATAAGCCACGGATTACTGCGCTTGATAAACCAAGGATTGCTGCACTTAATAAGCTAAGGATTACTGCGCTTGATAAACCAAGGATTTCTGCACTTGATAAATCAAGGGTTATTGCACTTGGCAAACAAAGGATTACTGCGCTTGATAAGCTTGGCTACATGTATGGGATTTTTTCTATCCAGGGATGCTTGCTATTTAGTGATTCTTGCTATCTGCAGGATGCTTGCTATCTGGGTGGATGCTTCTACAATATTTGGGGGATGCTTGCTATCTGCAGGATGCTTGCTATCTGGGTGGATGCTTGCTATCTGGGGGGATGCTTGCTATCTGGGGGGATGCTTGCTATCTAGGTGGATGCTTCAACAATATCTGGGGGATGCTTGCTATCTGGGGGGATGCTTGCTATCTGGGTGGATGCTTGCTATCTGTGGTTGCTTACTTTTGGAGGGGGATGCTTGCTATCTGAAGGGATGCTTGCTGTCTTGGGAATATTTTTTATTTAGCGGGAATGCCTGTTATCTTTGTGAAAGCTATATTTTGTTGTCTGTTTGTTAATTTTAGAAAAAAAGAGATTTATAGCACTTATCATTGTCCGTGACAATTTTATATGAATAAAGTAATTTTTAAAACTGAAGAAGGAATTGGTGTTTAAGAAAATGTGCTTTTCTAATTTCTTTCTATGAACTATTTTTGCTCCTTGCTTATTGGGCGCCCCATCCTCCCTTCGGGGGGCCGCACTAGATTGTCAGTCGTTTGTCTAAAGTCAGACTGGCATAATTCAAATTGCTCACTCTCGCAACAGTGTTTGCAAACCAGCAGACGATCCCACATAGCAGATCGTTCTAATCAATGTTCCTTCAACCTAGTGTACAGGTGCCTCCTTGTTTTTTCAATGAAAGAAAAGTTCTGCTGGCCGACTTTCTAAAAGTCTGCTAATAAATTGGCCAACTTAAAAGCTTCAAATTGATATTCATGTAGAGCTCAACAAAGCATTCAAATTCTTTGTTTGCTTTGTTTCATGTTTTGTTACAATTCTCAATTTTCGGCTATTTGAATTGAATGCAGAAATGCGTCTCAACAGCTGCCAGAGGACCAGGTACGCAGCCAACGCGCATCCAACCCTTTTGTATCTGGCTCCCCACCCATTCTAACAGATGCAAAGGCTAATTTTCCATCTTTTTTGCAATTGAACTGCATCGTGAACGACGCGGCCTCGAGCAATCTGGTGTGCAGAAGCGGAGTTTGAATTATACTCCGCCTAAACTCCACATAAACGAAGGCCAATGCTCGAAGAGAGAAGCCTTCGCAGCAGCGCACCCAGCCAGCCAAGCGTACACTGGAGTGGCCAGGGAGTAGGCAGACACTTTTGGCTGCGTACGAGGGCTCGAATACAAAGCACTGCCTCTCCAGGCTACAAGAAGTGTCAAAGACGCGTGGCTCTCTGTGCGCCCCAAACCGAGACTTGAAGCTGCAGAAAAGCCGCCATGGCCATCTCGCAAGCGGAGGCGCAGCCGATCGGCTTTCTGGACCAGGAACTCGCCGAATTCCGAAGCAACCGGGACCTGATCAAAGAGCACCTGGACACTACGCAGAGACTGTTAACGGAAAGCTTTTCGAAGGCTTTGTCTCCGGAATTCTCAGAAAAATTGCAAGAGTCGCTAAAATTTGAAGACGTGAGACAAAAGGTGAACCAGCTGTACAGGGGCAACCAGACGGGTTCCAGTGACAGCAGCAAGCCGTGCATCATCATTGTTGGACAGACCAAGTCGGGCAAGAGCTCCTTCATCAATGAACTTCTGGGTGAGCAGCTGTTTAACTTTTGTTAAATAAAATTCTGTCAATGTCAGCGCTGTCAATGTTTTTTTTTCATTTCTCAAGCTTGTATCCATAAAATTCATTTAGATCTGCTCAGCAGGAACCACGAATTGTTGTCTACTTACAGTAGTAAATTTGATATAATTGAAGTTTAATTTCATTTCTCTCAATGGAAATTCACCGAATAAGTTGATATAACATGCAAAAAACTCCCAATGCATTGATTAGCATTACAAAAAAATTAAATACCATTTTGCACTCCTGCAAAAAGATAGATGAATATTCTTCTCACGTGAGGACAGAATATTTTTTCAAATTCGTAGAAATCACTGTACACACAGCAAGCTTAGTTTTGCTGCTCAGATTCCACTTAAAAGAAAATCCGGTAGCTGATGAGTATCTTTGAGCCAGTAAAACCAGGACCATGCATAATTTCATAATACAAAATGCGCTCGATATTCGCAGGCGGCACCTTCGTGGCCCAGTCGCAGTCCCCGTGCACCGCCCGAGTCACCCGGCTCACCTACTCCGACCGAATCTACGTGCTCGTGCGATCCAAGACCGGCGAGCAGATCGGAGACGTCCAGTACCTCGAGAAGCCGACAATCGAGGAGGACCTCGTCAAGCTGAAAGACGAGGACCGCGAGAATGACGAGCTCATCAGCTCGACTGTCGAGGCCGGCATCAAGTGCGAGTTCCTGCGACACGGCATCGACATCATCGACTCGCCAGGACTGAACGAGAACTCATCTCTGGACTCGCTGACGCTGGGGGCGATCGACTCGTTTCTACCGATCATCATCTACGTCATCGACTCCAACTCGGGCATCACCATTGCCGTAAGTTCTAATAAAAATTTCAGACTTCTAATAATGTATTGTGGCTCGCGGCTATCGTACAATCTATGATCATTAATAATAATTGGTGTGAAAGGAATCCAGAGAAAACTCTATATTTCTGTTAGCAATTCTGTTGAAATTATATTCTTCCACTGAAATACTAAAACTGCAGGTCCAAAAGGACTTAACAACGATTAAGAAAACGGTGCTTGGCGCTGAGGTGTTCTATCTTGTCACTAAGATGGATGTCTCGAAAGACACAGAGCAGGAAGCCAATCAACCAGCGCAGGAGATTGAAGAAGAGAAGGCCGAGCGCGTCTTCTCTAAGCTGCAGCGTCTCGGCTACATCAGCCCGAACGAAACCAGAGACACATGCAACAAGTTCCTTTGCGTCTCGTGTTGGAAAGTAAGGGGATTCCGTCGCAAAAAGGAACTCATGATCAAGAAGAACAAGCTCGACCCTGAGGCTCTCAAGGAGATGGAGAACTCAAAGTGGGTCAGACGATTCGAGGAGGTCAAGACGAGAATTCTCAAGTTCGCTCAGGATCAATTTCGAAACCTCATCGTGAGGTCTGGTGATGAACTGATGCACATTCAAAGCGAGATTCTCACACTGTTCATGGACAGGGCCACCAACATCAAAGAGTCGAACTTGCGCAAGGAGGCGCTCTACCAAATCAAGAGCCTGGAGCAGGAGACCTACCAGCAGTCTAAGAGCATCGTGGAGAAAAATCGAGACGAGCTGTTGAGACAAGCAGGTCTATTCTTCGCCGAAAGAAAGCCGCTCATTCTCGACGAAGTCAGAGCGCTGAAGTACTCGGAATCGGTGATTTCAGCCGATATGTCTCAGAAAGACATTGAGAAGAAGTGCGTCGATGAGATTCATGCTCTCATCAACGACAGAATAATTGCTTCATTCTTCGACTTCTTCAAGAATCATGGCCTTAAGGGCTTCGACTTGAAGAATCTAATGGCGGAGTTGGAGAAGGATGTGAATCCGACGCCCGCGTACCAGGTGTTGAAGAAGACAATGCTCATGAGCTATTCGGTGTCGCTGGAGGAATTGAAACTGAGTTGTTTGGGTTTTATAATATTCAAGATAAAATTTTTCGTGATAAAAATAGTTACAAAACCAGGGCTCGTTTTTTCAACCTCGACACCGATCCAGGATCCAAAGTGGAAGAAATATCAGGCAGAAAAGTATCTAGGTAAGTACACGTACTGTATATTTCAGAAATTGTAGTTTTCTATGGTATAGAGGGTCGAAGTAGCTCGTACTTGTAGCTCGTACAGTTTTAAATTATTTTTTGACATTTTCTGATTTAGAGGCAATCAACAAAAACATTCTTGTCGAGCGCCTCATCACCTGGCTGAAGGAATGGTTAGAAAAGCAGCACAGAGAGTTTCTTGACAACATTGCTTCATCGGAGCAGCTAGTTGAAAGCGGTATGAAACTGACCGAGGAGGAGCGATCCGAGATCAAGTCTCTATTCCCACGAGTTGCTCGACTGCATATGCTTACGATGGATGTTATCTCCAAGTACAAGTACCGCGGGTTCCGAATCGACACGGAAGGAAATCTCGGATCCGGAGCGCAAGGTGAGGTGTTCCGAGTTTTGAACGAGAGCGGAGAGCCAGCGCTAGCGGCCAAGAGAATCGTATCCGACGAGCCTAGTCTTGACGATATCGCAACGGAAGTGTACCACAGCAGGTAAGTTACTATACTTGAGTAGATATAGTACACATATTTCGATCGCATAACTTCTAGTTCTCATAATAGCATGAGAAGTTGTTACATTCCAGCGTTCTCGAGCATGATAATCTCGTGCACGTAGTCGGCGTGAGGCTCCACAAAAGCAAACCTGATGAGAAGCGATGGACAGTAGAGATCTACATGGAGCTGATGTGCTGCGACGCCTGGAATCTAATGCAGCGCCACAGGCTGCCCGTTCGACAGCGCCTGAAGATTGGCTTGGAGCTGGCGAAGGCCCTTCAGTTCCTTCACTCGAGCGAGCTGATTCACAGAGACTTGAAACTCGCCAACGTCCTCGTAAGCATTTTTTTGAGAGTGGACCGACTGTTTTTTATGATTTTAACAGCTCACAACACCTTAAAAACCCTCAGGTGAGTGAAGATTTAAGACAAGTGAAGCTGTCGGACTTCGGACTCGTGAAGAGTACAGGCTTTGTAAACCGAACCTTAGTTGGAACGCCAATCTACCTTGCGCCTGAGCTGGTCCGAGGCGAGAGCTACCACACGAGCGCGGACGTCTTCAGTCTTGGAATCGCTCTTTGGTATCTTTTGTAAGTTCAAAAAAGATTGCGCGATGTTATAGAACATCTACAGGGGGTAACAGCTCGTTAGGAATTCTACAGTGCCTCCGGGAATGCCTCCCGATAGAGGGCCGCACTGCAGACGAGAGTTGGAATGCTAGATGTCTTGCAGCGCGGCCCCCGGAGAGTCAAAGATGTGGATGATCACTCAGCCGGTAGCCCTTAGGTAGCGGACGAGCTGACAGAGATTCTCGAGCGATTGATGCGAGATGCCATTGATTTAAATCCACAGCGAAGGCACGGGCAAGCGCCACCCGGAGTACGTCGAGATCATGCCCAGTGTCGGGGCCATCCTGCTCGCCAGCGCCCTGGACTGCAGACCGACGCGGCTGCCCAACATGTCCGACCAGCTGTGGGACCTGATGGAGAGCTGCTGGAGCGGCACCCCAGACTCCAGACCGACAGCGGAGGAAGCTGTAGAATCCCTGCAGAAGATTGTGGACTCGCTGGAGTCTTAGACGCTCTTACTAGGATGATAACCATAATATTAACCATGGATTGCATACCCAATATTGTGCGTGTAATATATGTCCTTGCCCACTATACTATTAGCTGCTCGAGTGGCCAAGCTTGGTAAAATTATGACAAAATAAGTAGCACAGTTTTAATTGACAAGGGAAATGGTTGCTTTTTCCTTTTAGACCCACTTCGGGTACCTGCAAATGACAAGTAGCTCGTGGTGCAAATTCATTCATTTTGGGCGAAATGGTTTGAAAGCTGTTTTAACTGTGACGCCACAATGGTAAAGGAAATTAGGAGAGTAAACACTACACAATGATGCATATTCAAGATGCTTTTCTACGAGCTGGCTTTGCTTTATCGTGCTATGTGATTTTTCCACCATTTAATCAATCGGCTTTGATAGAACTCTGTCTACTGCTTACTGCTCAATGAGATGTGGGCCAAGAGTTCATTTTTCAGACAAATCAAATGCCACTACCTTTAATTTAGTTTATTCAAGCAGCTCAATACCCATTCTGCATGCTTCTCTGACGTTGTCAATTAGTTTAGCCATTGAATTTTTGATTGAATAAAATGCTACTCTCTCGGCTTCTTATATTACTCTCTTCGTATAACTGCATGGTGGGATCGCAATCTGTCAGTTTCTTATTTCATTTACTTTCATTTATTCGGCTTGATTTTTGTGCAACTTGCAATCCAAGTGAAATAGGCTTAGTGAATGGATTTCGAGCGATTAAATTTAAGGCACTTGACTTACTTGACTTAGCTGCAGGGCTGTCCCGGGGGACACAGCGGGAAGGCGCGAACGCCCATTCCTGAACGGCCGACGCGTCGCTATGGACGAAGGGTTGGCGCCGCTCAGGGAGGTCCTCCAGTGTCGCCAGCAGCTATGGTTCTCTCTAGAAAGGAGAGTTCAGCCCTGCGGGTTGCCCAGAGGTAGCGCATGAGCTGATTAAAGGTTTCGGGTTTGCACGCTTCAGTAATAGATGTGTGTGGCCCGAGGTAAGTGAGTCTGGCTCGCGTAAAGGCGGGACAGATGCGGACGAAATGTTCAGCGGTTTCGTCACCTGAGTTATAGAAACTGCAGATGGCGTTGGTGGCATTGCCCTGCAGGTACTGGTGCCTGGAGAAGCAGCCGTGACCTGAGAGGGTCATGGTGGCAGCCCGGATGTCTCTGCGCGAGAGGCGTAAGAGGAGCTTCCGGAGCTGGTGAGAGGGCTGAGGGACAGCGCCTCTGGATTGCCTGCAGGTAGTGCAGTTCGCCCAAGTCGAGCGGTGCTGGGTCCTGATCCACGCTTTGATGCGCGAGTCGATGACACAGCCAGGAATCGAGACAAGGCGTTCGGGACCGATAGAGGAGCCGGAGGCGCCAACTTTCGCAAGGGCGTCAGCCAACTCATTTCCTCGGATCATCACATGCCCCGGAACCCACTTAAGGGTGATTTTGTTGGTGGAGCCAACATGTTGAGGAGTTTGATACAGTCGAGGACTGTAGCAGAATTTGTACTACAGCCACTGATGGCGTGCAAGGCAGCTTGGCTGTCCGAATGGAAAATGATGTTCTTACCGGTTACGCCAGTGGCGAGAAGCTCTGCAGTGATGGCGAGAACTTCATTTTGGAAGACACTGGAGTTGACCCCAGTGTACTGAGCGTGGGTTGCGATAACCCTCCCGTTCAGGAAGATTCCAACGCCAAAACCGGTGTTGGCTGACTTCTTAGAACCATCGGTATAGCAGTGAAGCTCACCAGGGTTCCAGTGGTCATTGATGGTATCGCGCGAGTCGATAGCTACGGAGTAGCGTTGTCTCAGGTTGAGCGTTGAGGCAATGCCATCGGTGAAGACGCGATTGGCCTGACACTCTTTGAGAATTTTGAGGCGAAGGTCGCTATGCGGGCCGAGGTTCCGCTTAGCAGGTGCCCTCATGTAAAGGAATTTGACACCGGCATCAAGTAAACGCCGCGTCGTTCTAGCCGCCTCACCCCTGACGAAGAAGTCGAGAGGCGGTAGATTAAGGAAGACCCCATGCCGTAAAGGCGAAGGGCGTGGACCTGGTGGCGTTGCAGATAAGCCTACACGCTCTGCCCTGGATCGTGTTGAGCAAATCTGCATGGCTTTTGACCTGGGTAGCGCTAACCCAGACAACCGAGGCGTACGTAATGGCAGGTCTAACTACGGAAGTGTAGATCCACCAAAGCCGCTTTGGGGATAGACCCCAAGAAGTGCCAAGTGCTCGACGGAGCTGGGCCAGGATGGCTGAGGCACGCTTGGCTTTTGCTTCCACGTGGAAGGACCAGTTGAGTCGGTGGTCAGGTATGACCCCGAGACATCTGGTCTGGTGCGCGAAGGCAATATCTCTGCCGTATAGCTGCAGAGGTCGTATGTTCCAGCGTATTCTGCTGGTGAACATAATGGCAACAGTTTTGGGCTCAGAGAGTTCCAGACCGTTGTCATTGGCCCAGGATTCTGCTTTGCGGATAAAGCTCTGCATCAGATCCCTGAGCGTGCTGGGGGACGGCCCAGCCACAATAGCAGTGACGTCGTCAGCATACCCGACTTTGAAGACGGGATCAGGTCGGGAGTCACCCAGAAGAGCGTCCATGACCAGGTTCCAGAGTGTCGGGGTGAGGACTCCGCCTTGGGGTCCACCCTTACTGCCCAAGAAGTTGGGCAGTGACCGCACGGTTAGAGATCATGTACATGATCCACCGTATGAGGGTAGCATGAGCTTTGCGATTTTGAAGGGCCCTCTGAAACGCACCGTCACCCAGTACCGCCCGTTCAATTTTCTCGACTATCGCATGCAGGGCGCTGTCAGTCGACCTCCCGCTACGGAAGGCGTGCTGATGATTGCTGAGGGGCATTTCTGTCAGCTCGCATGAAAGCAGCCGCCAGAGAATAAGCCTCTCAGTCAGCTTAAGCATTGCTGACGTTAAGCTAATTGGCCTAAAGGCCTTGACGCTCTGGTAGTCACCCTTCCCAGCTTTGGAATGAAGACTACCCGAGCTTCGGTCCAGCACTTGGGAACGTATCCCAGCTGGATAGAGGCTGTCATGAGATTGCGCTTAAGTCTCAAGAACGAGGGTATCTTGGCTGCTTCACGAAGAAGAACAGGGTAGATACCATCAGGTCCAGGAGATTTGAAGGGCTTGAAGGTTCTGACCGCACGAGCGATTAAGTCTTCAGTGATAATGCCCGCCGCTAGGGTGGCTCCATCCATTGAATGGTTGGGTTCCGATCTAGCAGTGGGTACCCTCGGGAAGAATGTGCTGAGCATATGCTGAAGCACTTCTTCAGGGTCTTTAGTAAGAGAGCCATCATCTTTTTTGATCATGGCTAATTTGGACATTTTGTCCATTGTAAGGGCCTTGACAAGCCTAGAAGTACGAGGGTCTGTCTTGGTCCAACTCATTGCAGAATTGGCGCCATTTGCATTCCTTGGCCTTGCGCACTTCAGATTGGAAGTTTCGGGAGGCTTGTCGGAAAAGCTCCATGTCCTCCGGGTTTCCGGTCTTCATGGCACGGCGGTGAAGGCTTTTGGCCTTCCGCCTGAGTTTCCCCAGCTCCGGGTTCCACCACGGCGCCGAGGTCTTGCCTTTGTAGGCACGGACAGGGCAGGCCGCTTCATAGGCTGCAATAATGCAACCTGTCAGCGTCTCAGCCGCATGGTCCACATCCTCGCAGGTCTCAATCGTACGTGAGTTCGTGAGTTCCTGCAGGTGCAGATCAAGGGTAGCCTTGTAGGCTGCCCAATCAGTGTTGCGGATATTACGCCTCCAAGTGATCGGGGACTGGGGTTTAGTGTCCGCGATGTTAAAGGCGATAAAGCAGTGGTCAGACAGGGAGGGCTCCTCAGACTAGACTCTCCACTCCTCAACTATGTCAGAGTCTTGGGGTAACGAGTGTGGCATCGAGAACCTCAGTCCATCTGCCATTGTTAAAGGTAGGAGTGCTACCGCGGTTGCAGAGCATGAGGTTTGTGTTAGAGATAAGGGCCAGAAGCTCCTCCCCTCTAGTATTGGTGTCTTTGCTGCCCCAGTGCTTATGGTGTGCGTTGAGGTCGCCCCCTAAGCACAGCTCAGCGTTCTGGGACTCGCAGTACTGCGCAAGGCGCAGTAGACTCTCAGGTGCAGGGTCTCTGTCGCTTGGAATATAAATCGAAGCAACGAGACACGTCCGCGGAGAGAGATGATTAGATTGGATGACACAAAGGTCTCCATCTGAAAGATCAGTCCTCAGCCAAGCCTGGAGATGGCTAGCAGCGAGGATAGCCGCTCTAGGGCGGTTGTTCCACGGGCCACACACATAAAAATCAGAGTAGCCAGAAGGAATGTTGGGCAACTTACCGTTGCGCATCCAGGGTTCCTGGATCAGGATGAAGCCTGGCCTGTACAGCTCAGCAATCTTCATCAGATTTACTGACGCAGATACGCAATGCTGTAAATTAATTTTCAGACAGAATGTCGCTCCTTTGGCGGCGTGGAGCTTAGTCATACTGTATTAAATGCAAAATCTGATTAGAGCCCCGGGCCATCAAGGAGACTTGGACAGCAAATCGTCCTCATCCCAGGCCGTTGGGGCTTGACTGGGAGATGGGAGTTGGTCGATGTCCATGGCCTCCTCACCCCCACCAGCCCCCCCCCCCCAGCAGAGTCCTCGGGCTCCGATGACAGGATGGAGGAAGCTTTCTTCACCTGCATCTTTGCCTTCAGACCCCACCAGGGTGGCCGAGGAGAGCTCGGATTCCGAAGACCCGGCCTCGTCCTCAACTCCTTCTCCGGCTGGCAGGTTCGGTTCCCGGGGCTTGGTCGGAGCCGTCACCGCGGTCGCCGAATTGCTGCTAGCAGAGAGGCGAGACGCAGCTCCGGCTTTGGGATCGGCTTGCGCCTTTCCTTGGGCCTTAGACTGCGCCCCGCTCTTGCCGGAGATGCCGGGATTGGCAGAAGCCTTCCCTTTGGCAGACTTTCCTCGGCGCATCTTGAGCTTGAGGGCACCCAGCTGGAAAGAGGATCCATTAGGGTACCGACTCGCCCAAGCGTTGGAAAGGCCGAGGACGATTGATTTGCCCGCTCCCCCCCCTCCACGGTTATACACCAGTCCACTAGCAGGGAGGTCGGGATTCAGGCGCAGTAGGACCCGGCGAATAACGTCTGGTCCAGTTGCGGTGCTCTTTGCAGGGACAAAACCACATAGGGTATTGTCTTTGGACGCTGGCCTCAATCCGCTCAATGCCGATGGAGATTCCCTCCTCGACAGTCAGCTCAATCAGATAGGAGTCAATAGCACTCCACACTTTTTGAAGCTGATCAGTGGTCCAGTCCTGGTCGCGACCTTGAATGATCACTCCCGGGATTTAGGCCTTGGCCTTCGCCGCAAAGGTAGCTCCCGAAGGAACCTCCTTCTTGGCAGTGGCCATTTGTTGCACCGTGGTTTCGGCCTCAGCAGCCACAGCAGCATCTCCAGGGAGCGCCGCTCTCTGGAGCCTAGTCTGTCCGGCAGCCCTAGGGTCTGCCTTGAATACTCGCGGGGACGGGTACCCCTGGGTCGGCTTGCGAAACAGCGTGGGGGGGGTCTTCGGCTGCCAGCGGCAAATAGAGGGTGCAGACCTCCCCCGAGAGACTGAGCGAGAAAGCGAGAAACTGAAGCAAAGGAAAGGATTAAAGCTGCCATTTGTTGACCAACTTAACTTGGGGTGAACACAACAGACAACAGAATACGAATACGCATACTCAACAGACAGAAGAGGGCGCGCTTCAAGGCCAGGTCGCGAATGAACGCCACACCAACACTTTAACATATTTCCAAGTGTATTTTGTGAAGCCTTTTTGTTAAAATCAAACCGAAGAGTCTATACTAATGAGCAGTGTGCAAGTCTTTTGGTGATTTTTCCAGTATTATCTGTAGCTATACTCAGCAACATTGAAGTCGCCATCCTTTGCGCCAGCAAGCAGCTTCTCTCGGACCTCACTTTGAGAATGAGAGTGTAAGAGAATCCGCCACACAATGTCATGCAACTGCGCCAGGCCTGCGCCAAAAGTCTTCCTCAAGATTTTTGCGGTGCCTCATTCCGGGGATGCCGCGAAGAATTTCTGTCTTGCTCGCGAAGGACGCACTCGTTATTAAGGCCTTTTCTGAATTGGCACTGTAAAACAAACAACAGCACTAACAAAATACGCAGCTTGCTCGCATGCAGCCTCCCAGTGAGAGTAGGGCGCGTCAGATGGAGCGCCGCAGAGCCTGAGAGCGGACAAAGTTCGCCCCATTGGCAGTGTCGGGCGCCCCTGCTTTGCATAGCAGGCAGTCCAGGTCGGGCCTGACCCCGAATGAGCGGACCCTGCAAGGTGAGCAGCAGGACGTCCTGAACAGGTTGGGGGCAGTAGCCCTCGGCCTGGATCACGTGGCCCGCCAGTTGAAGTCGCCGCCGGCGCAGGATGATGGACGGGCGCCGCAGCTTGGCCCGATCGTACAGGGCCTCGGTCTCGACGCTCTCGTCAGCTCGAAAGGCCGCACGGAGCAGCCCTGGGTGTGCCGAGTCCAGCTGCCGCTCTAGCGTAGCCGTCAGCGTCCACGTCTCGGCGTTGTATAGCAGGATGGTTTCGACCATCGCCTACCATAGCCGAGCTGTCTGGCGGTCGGGCAGCGCTTCGGACTGAGGGACGGCTCGGATCGAACGGAAGGTCACCCAGGCAAGTCCTCTGCGCCGCCGGAGGACTTTCACCACGTGGAGTACCAGACCGCCGAGGTAGGTGAACCCAGTCCAGCAGCAGCACGAAGAGGAACGGCGCTCTCCGCAGCGCAACAGCACTGAGGTACCTCGAGGAGCGCGGCTCCCACCCGATTAGCGTCTGGACCGACTACAGCGGTGATCATCACTCCATCCTGGGGCCGGGTCGTCACCAGCGCTGCAGGGAATATCTGCAGCAGCACCCAGGCAGAGCTACAAGCCATCCTGCTGGCCATTCAGAATACTAGAGAACATCAATGTATCGACATTTTCACCGACTCCCAGGCGGCCATTCACAGCATCATGGCGGGCCAGCGCAGCAACAGCCGGCTCGTATCCGAAATTTGGAACCAGAGTAACGGACACTCCATCCGCATCACCTGGATCCCGGCTCACTGCGGCATCCCCATGAATGAACGCGCAGACAGGCCGGCTAGATTGGCGACCGCTGATCAGAGCAATCATGACGCGCCCCTCATGACAGCCAGTGCTTACCTGGCTGCCATGCCAAAAGACGAAAACTAGATCTCGAGCTTTGGGGCCGCAACGCTCGTGGCCAAAGCTCCCAGCCCTCCTGAGGAGACTAGAGGTCCTGGTCAACCAGCTCCGTGCCGGCTGCAGCAACCTCGCCGCCGCCACCAGATTCCGGCTCGGCCTGTCCGACTCCGACGTGTGCCCGGACTGCGGAGCACGTGACACCGAGCAACAACATCCTGTTTGGCTGCCCAAGAGGGTTCGCGGCCCGCCCCAGCGAGCAAGATGCCCTTCTGGCGGACGCGAAAACGACCATCGACCTACTTTGCAGGCTGGGGCGCATCTAGCGCCCCGTCCCTCGCAGCCCGGCTGACATCGGGACGTGCGGTTCAGAGAGAGAGGGGAACAGCGCTAGCGCGTCGCCCTGCAGAACTCCTGATGAGGTGTCGAACAGGTCAGACAGGCCGTCCGCCGTCACCACAGCAGCTCGAGTATCTCAGTATCGACAGCGTCGATTAGCTGCTGCGGGACTCGTTCTGCTCGAAGGACAAAGGTAAGCGCGTCTCTCAACACTGAGTCAAACGCTTTTCGAAAGTTAACGAAGACATGATCAGCGTAGACTGGCGGATGCGCGCCTCTTTGATGATACTGCGGAGTGCGAGGATCTGTGTCAGTGTACTGCGTTGCGACCGGAATCCGTTCTGCTCGTACCCCGCAGGTACGGGTCCATCACAGACTGCAGACGATCGAGCAGCAGCCGGTTGAAGAGCTTCGCGGTGCAGGACATCAGCGAGATCCCGCGGTGGTCTTCTTTCCGCGTTGTCCCTGCCTTCTTCGGGATCAGCATGTTGTGCGCGACAGTCCACTCGGTGGATGCAGGGGCGCCGGCGAGCACGCGGTTCATGACGCTTGCGACCTGGGAGGCCACACAGCGGAGCCGAGCGCCTTGCCGCTTGGTGATTTCCGAGCGAACAGCACAACGTCCTCTTTGGTGACTGGGCTTGTGCAGAAGTCCTCCTCAGCTGGGACCGGCGTGTCCAGTGGGAGCGAAAAGCTGGTGGGCAGCGGCGACGCAGGCGCGTTCACGATGCCGGCGAAGAAGTCGCGCAATTCATTCCTGCGCTCCTCCGGGGTGTCACCGACCAGATTCAGTGCCACGGGCTTTCTGCACCCGTGGCGTTAGAGTCCGAAAGGCTGTCCAAACTGCACGGCTCTTCACTTCGGGGCCGGCTGCAGTGATGGTCCGGACGGTGTCGTCGATAGCGGCCTGCTGCCGCTCGTCTAGAAAGCGCTCAAACGCATCTTCAGCGTCACTGCCTGAGCGCGCCTGCCTGATGGTCGGGTCGCTCTGCCAGACAGGCAGCGATTTCTGCGCTTGCCGCATCAGCGGGACCGTCTGCTCCGCAGCAAGCGAAGCAGTTAATGTTTTATGACATTTACATGTTGTTATTTGTGTATAACGCTATGCTCGTACTGGAAACCGGCACATAAGCAAAGCTCAGCAAAACTTCTGTTTTCTGCTAGCTGCCATCTCCTTATTTTACTTTCTTCAAGATGGACCCTTGGAATCCGGCTCCCTGCGCCCCTGCGCTTACTGATAAGCAGCTCGTTGCAGCCAACATTTCTGTAGCTGGCGCCTCAACCCTTCTGTAGCTGGCGCCCCAACCCTTCTGTAGCTGGCACCCCAACCCTTCTGTAGCTGGCGCCCCAACCCTTCTGTAGCTGGCACCCCAACCCTTCTGTAGCTGGCACCCCAACCCTTCTGTAGCTGGCACCCCAACCCTTCTGTAGCTGGCACCCCAACCCTTCTGTAGCTGGCACCCCAACCCTTCTGTAGCTCGTCCCGCTTAGAAGATGGGCAGGCCTAACTTCGGTGGGCTATTTGTTGGCAAGAGCGTGAACTGTTGCTGCCATGAAATTTTCGACCATCTCTAAGATCTGCACTTGACTGCGTTGGCTGGTTCAAATTCAGATGCATAAAATATTTCTTCAATTCAGTATCCAACCTGGAAACAGAGCCAGCTATCAGTTATGCAGTCCTTTGCACAGTCATGATTATGCAAAGTCTCGTTAAGCTTGTGCATACCAGCTTGAAGGACAAGCGGAAACAGCAGTCTTGCTAGATGCTGAGTACATGCATTGTACATGCATACATCGTAGTTAGTGGCAAAGCTCCAGATCGATTCGTCAGCTCACTGTATGTTAAATACAGCACTAAAATATTATAACAAGCAAGTGCTGGAATTACTGTCTTGTTTATCAGCACTAACTGTACCGACAACCTCAGAGTGCTGCATCTTTGCTGTACACTGCAGCTCCTATCCTGCCCAGACCGCTAGCAGACCTGATAAAGGAGGCCATGGTCATTTTACAGGACCCGCAGCTGCATGTTTAGACCGGTAAAGAATGAAAGCTTAAAATTGTCGTTCCAAAACGCATTAGCCATGTCGGATGTTGACTCTTTGGAGAAAGAAATTTCTGAGTTTCACATCAACCGCGACCTGATCCGTGAGCAGCTGGAGAGCACCCAGGCTCTGCTGGATGGCCCCATCGCCAGCAGCCTGTCTGTGGAGTCATCCGAGGAGCTCAAGCAAAAGCTTCAACTGCCGACACTGACGAAAGCCATCAAGCGGCTGTACCGAGGCAACGAGACCGGCTCCAAGGATGACAGCAAGCCGTGCATCATCATTGTTGGGCAAACCAAGTCGGGCAAGAGCTCCTTCATCAATGAGCTTTTAGGTAAGTTGAGAGTTAAACCCAGGATACAGACTGGCAAAATATGTTCGCATGATAGGAAGCTGAATGCTCCCATCTAGAACACACTCAGCATATAGCCCGAACTAATGTGTTGCAGTTAAACATTGAGACCAGGTTTATGTTTTTTATATACATTGATTCAAGTATTTCCTAGGCGGCACCTTCGTGGCCCAGTCGCAGTCCCCGTGCACCGCCCGAGTCACCCGGCTCACCTACTCCGACCGAATCTACGTGCTCGTGCGATCCAAGACCGGCGAGCAGATCGGAGACGTCCAGTACCTCGAGAAGCCGACAATCGAGGAGGACCTCGTCAAGCTGAAGGACGAGGACCGCGAAAATGATGAGCTCATCAGCTCGACTGTCGAGGCCGGCATCAAGTGCGAGTTCCTGCGACACGGCATCGACATTATCGACTCGCCAGGACTGAACGAGAACTCGTCTCTGGACTCGCTGACGCTGGGGGCGATCGACTCGTTTCTACCGATAATCATCTACGTCATCGACTCGAACTCGGGCATCACAATTGCCGTAAGGTCTTTTGTTCACGAGGCACTTTCAAATACCCGTAATAATACAGTGCAAATCAAATTCGCACTTTCTGCGAACTAAAATACATGAAAAACATTCCTAGGTCCAGAAAGATTTGAAAGCAATTCAACTCCCAGAGATTGGAGCTGAGGTTTTCTATCTAATTACCAAGATGGATGTGTCCAGAGAAACAGCGGTAGAATCATCAAGCACAACGGAGCAGATTGAAGAAGAAAAGGCTGAGCGCGTCTTCTCTAAGCTGCAGCGTCTCGGCTACATCAGCCCGAACGAAACCAGAGACACATGCAACAAGTTCCTTTGCGTCTCGTGTTGGGAAGTGAGGCGATTCCGTCGCAAAAAGGAACTCATGATCAAGAAGAACAAGCTCGACCCTGAGGCTCTCAAGGAGATGGAGAACTCAAAGTGGGTCAGACGATTCGAGGAGGTCAAGACGAGAATTCTCAAGTTCGCTCAGGATCAATTTCGAAACCTCATCGTGAGTTCTGGTGGCGGCCTGAGGCGCATTCAAAGCGAGATTCTCACACTGTTCATGGACAAGGCCACCAACATCAAAGAGTCGAACTTGCGCAAGAAGAAGGCGCTCTACCAAGTCAAGAGCTTGGAGCAGAAGACCTACCAGCAGTCGATGAGCATCGTGGAGAAAAATCGAGACGAGCTGTTGAGACAAGCAGGTCTATTCTTCGCCGAAAGAAAGCCGCTCATTCTCGACGAAGTCAGAGCGCTGAAGTACTCGGAATCGGTGATTTCAGCCGATATGTCTCAGAAAGACATTGAGAAGAAGTGCGTCGATGAGATTCATGCTCTCATCAACGACAGAATAATTGCGTCATTCTGCGACTTCCTCAAGGATGGGGCTCTGAAGACTTGTCAAAACGATTTCGATCGTTTGAAGCAGGTAGTCGCAGAGTACGAGAAGGATGTGGAACAGACGCCTGCGTACCAGGTGTTGAAGAAGACGCTGCTCGTGGGCTACTCGTTGTCTTCGAAGGACTTTATGCTGGGTCCTTTTAGCATTATCCTCAGAAAGATGAAGCACTTCATCAAGCTAATAGTGAAGAATCCAGGTCTTGTACTGTCAATGTCTACTCCTGTTGAAGATGAAAGGTGGAAGGAATATCAAGCAGATGTCTATCTTAGTGAGTTTTTTCACATCTTTGAAACAATGGGTTTTCATGGCGTGCTTTGCTATTCGCTCTTGGGATCTTGATTTTATTGTACTTTTCGATTGCCTTTCCATGATAAGTTACGTAAAGAAATGATTGAAGCGCTATTTTTACATGCAAATGTATAATTGCAGGTTCAGTCAGCAAGGAAAATCTCGTTGACTGCCTCATCACTTCACTAAATGGGTGGTTCGAAAACCAGCACAGGGAGTTCGTCGAAAAAATCACGTCATCGGAACAGCTGGTCGAAAAATCCATGAAGCTGACCGAGAAAGAGCGATCCGATATCAAGGCTCTTTACCCGAGAGTCGCTCGACTTCACCTGCTTACGATGGATGTTACCTCAAAGTACAAGTTTCGCGGATTTCGAATTGACACGGAAGGAAAGCTTGGATCTGCGGCTCAATGCGATATGTTTCGAGTTTTGAATGAGATCGGCGAGCCAACGCTCGCAGCTAAAAGGATAATTTCCTGTGAAACTAGTCTGGACGACATTGCGACAGAGGTGTACCACAGCAGGTAATGCAGCTTCATGTATTTATGGTAAAAAAAGCCTGTTTTGGAATGGTCGTTCGAAGACGTGCTTAAAACGAAACGAGTCAAAAGTCGAAATTAAAAAGACTTACTCTTATTTAAAGAACTGTGTACTTCGGGCGTCCATTTCAAATAATCTCACAAATGAATAACTTTTGACAGGTCTTCTTATGACCAGTTTAAAAATAATAAAAATTCACAATTTTTTTCTGAACATTGCAGTCTGCATTATGCATGAATATCGATTTTTATGCCGTATCATTCCAGCGCTTTTGAGCATCCAAATCTGGTTCATGTAGTCGGCGTGCGGCTGCACAAGAGACGGCCGGAAGAGAACTGGTACACGGTGGAGATCTACATGGAGCTGATGCTCTGCGACGCCTGGACTCTGATGCAGCGCTACAGCCTGCCCGTAAAACAGCGCTTGAAGATCGGCTTACGGATTGCGACGTCTCTGCAGTTTCTTCACTCCAGCGAGCTCGTTCATCAGGATGTTGCACTGAGCAATGTTTGGGTATGAAAATCGACGAGCTATTTTTGTACATGCGTTAAAAGCTTGGCTTTCTTGCTTTGAAATTGGCTCGAATTATTCTTCTAGGTTAACGAAGATTTGAACAAGGTGAAGCTAGCGCCGTTCGGGATAGTGAAGTGCTACAGCCATAACAACCAGCAAACGACCAGCATTCCGGTCTACTTAGCGCCAGAGATTGCCACAGGCAGGTCCAGTCCCGACGCGAGCACTGATGTCTTCAGTCTTGGAATTGCTCTTTGGTATTTGTTGTGAGTAAGGTGCCTCTTTGGAGGGTAATAAGTCGTAATAATTGATTACACCTGCCCTAATGGCCAGATGTGCAACCACTCAGCCGCAGCTATTGAGCGGCGCATCTGAAGGCTGCGTACGGCTGTTCAGTCCAATGTATATCATTATGGGGTCGCCACACACACCCTCAATTACCCCAGCTAATGCTGGCACCCATTTTACAGCTGGGTGAACTGAAGCAATGCAGAGTTAAGTGCCTTGCCCAAGGACACGTATTGTTCCGATTGGAGTCGAGAATCGAACCCCCGACCTTTCAGTCGTGAGTCAGACGCTCTAACCACTAGGTTAAAACTCCTTCCACTAGGCTACAAACCTCTTCTAGGCAATTTGAAGGGTATGTCACACCAAGACTAGCTAAATAAATGCATAGCCTTTTTAAACATCCATCTACTATGAAAATCTTGAGGTTGTAAGTAATAACCACTAAAAACAGTGCCGGAGGGAAAACTTCTTGGCCTAACTAAATAGCGTTTGCGTTTGTTGTCCATCCTACTGTGCAGCTCTCTATACACCGATGCCCCCCATTTACCCCGATTCCCGCAGCGAAGGCACTGGCAGGCGCCACCCGGAGTACGTTGAGCTCCTGCCCAGCTTCGGGCCAATCCAGCTACCCGGTGCCCAGGACCGCCGACCCAAGCGGCTGCCGGGCATGCCCGACCAGCTCTGGAGCCTGATGGAGCGCTGTTGGAGCGGCACTCCAGACTCCCGTCCGAGTGCAGAGTCCGCTGCGGACTCCCTGCGGCAAATTGTGGATTCGCTAAATTAAGTAGTGCCCCTTGCTAGCAGGACTTTTAACTGCTCAACTTCATAGCCATTTCAAAAGAAAATTTTATTTTAGTCATCCATCCACTACGTGAAACGGAATAATTGAAACCTTAAAAAAACTGAAAACCTGACATAATTCTAATTGCTTTGTTCCAATTCTATTGATGATTCGAATTTTTCAAAGTTTAAGCCTATTTGTACATTTACTTAAGTTTGCCACTTCGATGAACTTTTAAGAATGATTCTGGCAAGTAGCCATCATAACATCAGACAAAACGTTACTAATTCGCTAATATTTGCGTGTTCGATAACTGTTTATTTAGTTTTATATTTTCTTGTCACTCGGATAGAAGCAAAAATTGACGTCAATAAAAAATCATGCCATCCTTTCATTACTAATCAGGATAACAAAGCTGAAGGATTCCAAAGGCGCTTTGAGGAATACTTAAATTTTTTGTGCTTTAAAAAATCTTTTCACTTTGTAATACCTATAAAAATTGTTGAGGTAAAAAAGCGGAAACAGACTAGTCAGAGTCAGGCTGCTCAATGCAAGCCAAAAATGAACACAAAATCAATGCAGGTGGAGACCTGCGTATTTAATGTCAGCCGTGTGCCAACCGTGTCTCATCATTACATGCTACTAATGGCAGTTAAACTTGCACAATGGAAGAGAAAACTTCACTACGAGTATATAGATCGTGACTAATTTTGTTAGTAATCGACAACAAAAAGTTTAAAAGCTCAGAAACATTTTGTTTAAACGCGATAATTCGATAAGTGAACTAAGCTTAGGTATATAGTAATTAATGAATGCCTGCTAAATGTAGATATAGATGATAAATATCGAATAGGCGACTACAATAAACAGAACAGTGAGAATACAGGAAAAAGCAGTACAAAACACTGGAGTTTGCCGTCGAAATTCTGTTGCCGAAAGAAAGTTTAATTAAACTTTAATTTTTTGTTGGTCTATCACTGCATTTTAAGGTGAAACAAAAAATTAATAAATTAAAATTTCTATCTCCGATACTGCCTATTATTTAACGTTTGAATTGATTGCCTAGGGCAATTATAAAGGCATACATTTTTCTATTCAGTACGTAAATGAAGCTTTGGATAGCAAGCAAGCAGACTGCAGGTCCAAGACCTGTTTGACAAAGAAAGCATGCTTTTCCACGGTAAATATCATAATAATTGCTAAATTGGGTTTCAAAAGGTAAGATTTATATGACCAATAACATGATTCAGCATCTAAATATCTAAAACTCTTTTGTACGCTTGTACTTGGGCAATGTTACTTACACAAGTCGAGGCAATGTCTATAGCATGACTGCATCGTGACTGAGTGTGCATCGTGACTGAGTGTGCATCATGACTGAGTGTGCATCGTGACTGAGTGTGCATCGTGACTGAGTGTGCATCGTGACTGAGTGTGCATCATGACTGAGTGTGCATCATGACTGAGTGTGCATCGTGACTGAGTGTGTATCGTGACTGAGTGTGTATCGTGACTGAGTGTGCATCCTGACTGAGTGTGCATCATGACTGAGTGTGCATCCTGACTGAGTGTGCATCGTGACTGAGTGTGCATCCTGACTGAGTGTGCATCATGACTGAGTGTGCATCCTGACTGAGTGTGCATCATGACTGAGTGTGCATCCTGACTGAGTGTGCATCATGACTGAGTGTGCATCATGACTGAGTGTGCATCATGACTGAGTGTGCATCCTGACTGAGTGTGCATCGTGACTGATTGTGCATCATGACTGAGTGTGCATCGTGACTGAGTGTGCATCATGACTGAGTGTGCATCATGACTGAGTGTGCATCATGACTGTGTGCATCGTGACTGAGTGTGCATCATGACTGAGTGTGCATCATGACTGAGTGTGCATCGTGACTGATTGTGCATCGTGACTGATTGTGTATCATGACTGAGTGTGCATCATGACTGAGTGTGCATCATGACTGAGTGTGCATCCTGACTGAGTGTGCATCATGACTGAGTGTGCATCATGACTGAGTGTGCATCATGACTGAGTGTGTATCATGACTGAGTGTGCATCATGACTGAGTGTGCATCATGACTGAGTGTGTATCGTGACTGTGTATTATGGCTATAGACACAATGCCAAAGGATTACTAAGGATACATTAGCGCTGCAAAATGCTTTCCACAAATTCATATTACCCCACCAATGATCACTGTACTCGTAAGTCTTTTGTCCTTCAACACTTTGCTCACATGCGCAGCTCAGCCATGATGGAGCTGAAATCGGACAGCCTCTGATAATCTTCGTCTGGCGGCAGTCCCAGGCCGTAGGGGCAGCCGACACCATCCTGCTCGTCGCTGGCCGTGGTGGCGCCGCCCAGAGCCCGGTCGTCGGTGTACACCGGGTTGTCCTCCTCCTGGCGATGGCGGGGCAGCCGCAGCGGGCAGGGCAGCAGCTCCGGCATCACCGACAGATGGCACACCAGCGACTGCAGGCCGGGCCACTCCTGGGACAGGCACCAATGCATTATCAGTTAATCACCCGGCCTCATCATGTCCTGAGACTGGATCAACAATCCTTAGACTTGACCGTCCGTGCGTAGACTAGATCACCAGTCCTTAGACTAGATCAACAGTCCTTAGACTAGATCACCAGTTCTTAGACTAGATCAACAGTCCTTAGACTAGATCACGAGTCCTTAGACTAGATCACCAGTCCTTAGACTAAATCAACAGTCCTTAGACTAGATCACGAGTCCTTAGACTAGATCAACAGTCCTTAGACTAGATCACCAGTCCACTGCAAACCAAACTAATCCTAATAGAAGGCTACAAGCTCCTCACCTTGGCAAGGCCCTTCAACCGGACGCAGCCGCGCTGAGTCCGCTGGACCAGGTAGTGTGCGAAGCCGCTCGGATTGTCCGACCGGGCAACCCGGACAGACAGCGCGTAGCAGCCGGGATGTGTGCCGCTGTCCCGCACTATGAAGGCGCCGACCTCCTCCCGGCTGAGCAGGCCCAGAGCGGTGTCACGCGGCATGTCGGCCTGGTACCAGTCGGCGTTCACCGGCGGCTCCTCCACGCCGGCCTCCTCCGAATCCTCAGCGGACAGCGGCGGCGGCTGCGACGACTGCGCTGATGTAGACGAAGCCGACGCTGGCGAAGATCTGTTGGTGATGTCCGGTGCGCCAAGTTGGCCGCTGCTACGGTTGAAGCCATCCGGAGTGGGGGACACAACCGACTGGGTGGGGAGACACAACCGACTGGGTGGGAGACACAACCGACTGGGTGGGAGACACAACCGACTGGGTGGGAGACACAACCGACTGGGTGGGAGACACAACCGACTGGGTGGGGAGACACAACCGACTGGGTGGGAGACACAACCGACTGGGTGGGGAGACACAACCGACTGGGTGGGGAGACACAACCGACTGGGTGGGGAGACACAACCGACTGGGTGGGAGACACAACCGACTGGGTGGGGAGACACAACCGACTGGGTGGGGAGACACAACCGACTGGGTGGGGAGACACAACCGACTGGGTGGGAGACACAACCGACTGGGTGGGAGACACAACCGACTGGATGGGGAGACACAACCGACTGGGTGGGGAGACACAATCGACTGGGTGGGGAGACACAACCGACTGGGTGGGGAGACACAACCGACTGGGTGGGGAGACACAACCGACTGAGGTGGAAAGACACATCAGAGAAAGTTCTTCCAGACTCACCGTGCTGGCAAAGGCGGCGGTGGCGGCGAGGGAGTAGTGTCACCAACAGTACCCGCGGCTGCAGCAGTTGAAGCTCCATTGCCTGCGATGCCTCCGACGGTTGCGAGATATTCGCGGCCTGACCTGCGATTTCGTCGAGGCTGTTGCTGCTGCTGCTGCTGTTGTTGTTGCTGCGTGACAGTTGATTCAGGTAAAGTTTGATCCGTAGTTGACCACTGCATGTTGGCCAACGAGGAGCTGCTGGACACTGACTGGTCCAAGCAGCAGCTGTTGTCCCTTGGTGGCGGCGGCGGTTGCTGCTGCTGCTGCTGGGAACCAGCCGACGAACTGCCGAGCTGCGAACAGCGTCGAGTCGACTCATCAGCTAGTGGCGGTGGCGTCGTTTGCTGGGCTGCCTCTGAGCGACGGGCTGGGCGTTGCTGTTGTTGTTGTTGTTGTTGTTGTTGAATTTGCTGCTGCAGTTGCTGCTGTTGCTCCTGCTGTTGTTTTTTTTGCAGTTGCTGCTGCTGTTGGTACATTTGCAATTGCTGTTGTACCTGCTGCTGTTTATTGATCGGCTGTGGCTGTTGTAGAGGTTGCTTTTTGACGTACTGTTGTTGCTGTTGTTGTAACAGAATCTGCTGCTGCTGTTTCTGCTGTTGTTGCTTCTGCTGTTGCTGCAGGGTGTAGGCCAGCTTAAAACAGTCGCCAACCAAATTGTTAAGCTCTTCGGCTAAGTCCGGGTGCACAGTGACGAATGCGTGGCAGTATTGGAGATTGACCTGAGCCTTGGGCTCGCGAGCCATGAAAGCGAACTGGCAGTGGTCCGGGTTGCAGCTGGCGTAGGAGATTCGCCTCAGCGCGTGCGCCATGTAGACTGTGCGCCCGAACTCGTCGCAGACCTTTAATCGAATATTAATGCGTTTATATTGGCTTTTTATTACTAAATATCCGCATTTGACATGGAGAAACATCTGCTGTCTGACTTGGTGAAAACAGCTGATTAATAATTAATAAGCGTAACATTTCGATCTTGTCGGTAATACAGGAAAACCTAAAAAGCCATGATTGGACTTTATAAGGGCTAGCGGGAAATTCCCGAGGATAATTCTTATCTCCCAGGCCCGAATGGCAACACCTTAATGCCGGACAGCGCCAACCAGAGCTGAACCGGTTTGGACCGGTTGTAGTTGCGCATTCTGTCCAGCTCGCGGTGCGCGAATTCTGAGCGGTGCCGCGGATCCGCGCCCTCAACGGCAAAGGAGCCGATGTAGGCGGCCGCGCGGACCAGAGTCTCGCCGCGTTGCAGCGCAGTCACGTGATCCAAGGCGGGCGCGGCTGGCACAGATTCCATTCGAGCTGGGCTGCTGCTTGAGGAAGGCGGGGGTAGCGCTGGCGGCTGCTTTGAAGCCGCGGTTTACAGAAGTTAGATGACAAAGAGGGTATGGTTTAGAAAACTGAGACGATGTTTATGCCTAATAGCTCAATTTTTATAAAAGAAATTGTATGACAAAACCATAGCCTTTTGCTCTATTATTAGACCTCAATATCTAGTAGGGAGCCTAGGATCTAGTTAAAGATAATATCTAATTTTGGGGTGGGAGGGAATTAAAAAGCAGGTTATTTTTAATTCATCTTTTCATTATTTGTACATAAATAAAATAAAGCATGCTCTTGAGTTATAAACAAAATTTTATACTATTATATAAAACTTAAAATCACAGTATCTAAAAAAATAATAAGAAGATAAGTATTCAATTTATGATAATGAAAACCCACAAAAGTATAATTCTATAAATTTATAATTTATTTTAGCATTTTTATATTAGAATATTATTATTAGATTTTGTGAGGTACTAAGTCTAAACTTTACAGAAAATCCAATGAGTTGTAAACTCACAGGATGTACAAACAATTTATTTAAATCATTTCTTCTGCCTAAATAATAAATATATGAAAGTAAAAACATATTAAAATGTACTTTTTAAAAAAGTTTAATTATAAACAATCTATTATTATGAATTCAAAAAGCAACTGCAAATCTAAATAATAAAAGACTTAAAAATGAAATTTCCGCCCCGAATTAAACCTAAAACTACTGATGAATAAAGAATATACAATATATATATATATATATATATATATATATATATATATGTGAATTCATTAGTCATGTCTTGATGTCTATTTATTGCGTCTAACAAAAATATTTCGACTCATTGTTACTGCTAGCGGAACGAAAAAAATAAATAAGCGCTATATCCTCGGCCTTGAAGCTTGAATATTTCGTTTTATTTTGAAGTGGAAAATTAACTACGGAACAAATTAAAAAATCAACAAATTATTGCACTGTGGAGCATTGAGCACTTACGCTTTAAGATAGTTGTTTCTTGGAAAGTCTATACGTTTAATTTTCGTTTTATTTTGGTTTCGACCCATAACAGTAAAACAAGTAGTATGCAGACGTAAACAGAAAATGGAACCAAAACTAATCCAGTTGAAATCATTGGTAATGCATACTAAAAAGTTACTGAACGAGTTGCTACAAAGTTTTCATAATTTATCATGCCCAAACCGAGGACGACTGCTAGAGGAAATAGGGTACGTGCATTGCTTCCTCGAGGTGAGCTCCATGTTATTTTAGTTTTTTGATTTCTCGCGGAGGTTTCACTTACTTTAGTAAACCAAATTCGACTCAGTGCAATTAAATTGTCACTTATAACACTTATAATAATTGACAACTTAAATTGTCAATTATACTTAATCAGTAATTCTGCATGCATAAAATTTCACAATTAAAAACTTACATGTAGTTATGCTACTTACATGTATCTCTAGCTTGAAGCTAAAGATAAGTCTAACCTTTCTGCTGAGAAATTGTAAATAAAAGAAATACAGTAGGCTCAAAACAATACGCTCTAAAGCGTGGGCTTTTTTCTCTCTATTCTAACCTGTACTGTAGTCGAGTATTTGGACGACCTGATGTCGGATTTATTTTACTATATGAAACACGTCTACGTTACATACATTTATGAGCGTACCATTTCGACGCTACCGAAGTGCATGTACATGTAACTGACACAAAGACCACTGTATTTAGCTATATACAGTGGTCCTCGACATTGATAAATGTAAGAGTAGGCATTTGCTATCAACGTCGATCGAAACCAAAAAAGGCTACCGAGTCAACGACGTCAGAATTTGCGCAGCATGCATGGGGGAATTTGTGATCGAGTAATACTGCGTGTATATATTTTGAATCGAAACTTGCGCGTGCACGAAGAAAATTGCGGACGCAAAATACATGTGTAACCACAGCTAAGCTTCATACCTTGCCGCGAAGTATAATTATATTTCGTTTCTTTTCCTTTTTCTCATATGATAGCTCCGGCCGCCATCCACTGTCTACGGAAGCTTTCAGACTCATGAGCTAGCTATGGCAAATAATTTCACTCTGTGACCGAACAGAATACCAAAGCTGCTTGATTGAATTTTCCCTTCTTTGAGCTTCTAATCTGAGTCATGCAGCTTTCTTAATTGAAGTCCAATTAATCATTTTGATGGACTGAGCTGCACGGGGCCGACGAAACTGATGCAGAGCAAGACTATGCTGAGCGTAACAATTTTACTCAGAATTTTAATCTAAGATCTCAGAATTAGAATCGCCGACGTACATTTTGGAGAAACGATTTATTTTTATACATTCCAATCATATTGTACGTGTACGCTCGGAATTGACAGTGTTTAAATTGATAAACTGACTCGTTGCAGAACTTGCAGCACCGTGTGTAAACTCCTTATAAATTTTCATCGATCGCATTTGAAGGCAGCATCAATCTCAGCACGGTGTTCGTCCAACCCAATTCCGCTCTCTGGGGGCATCATTATTAGTTTCATTGTTGTCGCTGTAGCCCGCGGTTAGTCAACAATTTGGAGGCTTAAGCCCAAAAAGCCAAAACTTTTTTGAGTCATCTTAGCGCGCGTCTCCTACTTCAGGCATGACTGACAGGCACCCTCTCTCCCAGCTGTCCGTCCATTGAGCAGGCGACTTTTCCCTATTGAGCTATCCCTTACTCAGCTACCCGGAGCGTCCCGACTTCCAAAACCCGCGGTGCCCCCCCCCCTAGGCGTGGCGGGGTCGTCTTTCCTTTCGCTCCGGCACACCGGCCCCGGGCATTGCTGGACGACACTCCCCCCGTTTCTTCAAGCCTGAGCACCCTAACCGCTCCTCCCCGGCACTCCAGCGGGATTTGCTCATCCGAGATCCAGTTCTCTCATTATTCTAGCTTATATTCTGTCTCGCCTCATTCTGTTCTTTCCATTACCCGCCTCTCTCTACACACAAACCACCTCTGCGACCAAACGACTTGCCGGGAGGAAAGTTGGACCACACGCGGAGAGCGAGAGCAAGATGAGAGAAACTCTTCCCTAACACAACGGGGCGGGTGGGCTGAGTTAGTTAATCCGCCTCTTAGCATTTGCTAAGTCATGGCCCGCGGTAGGTGGGCCCGCATTTTGCGTACTAGTCAAGCTAGATAGAGAGGAGGGAGGTTGAGGAGGCGATGTGCAGCACGCTTAGCCGCTGCGCCACTTTGACCTCCCCTCTCCTCTTCTCCCCGTCACCCCCACCCTTCCACCTCCCCTCCCCCTGTCCCTGATTCGCATTGTCTGAACCAAACCAAGTTGTCCCCTGCCGCTAAACACAACAGAACAGACGCCAAGCAAAAAGTGGCGCGCCTTGCGAGCGCGAGGCAAAAGCACTATTGAACTATCCACTGCTCGCTAAGACAGCGGAGCAGTGAATTTGGGCACGCAGTCGACCATTTTTGACAAGCTGCCAATGAAACCGGCATCGAGCCGCTGCGGTTCCGCCATCGACCGCATCATCGGCTCGCCGTCCACAGAATTCGACAGTCTGGAAGCAGACGGCCTGCCCGGCCTCGCCGACTTCAAGGAGGATTCGCTGTATCCCGAGGAGCTCGCTGACGACTATGTCGGCGATGCCGCGTCGGCCAACTGCACGCCTCGCTCGACCAGGCGAAGCACCGCCGCTGAGGACGACGATGTGGACGCGGACGCGGAGGCCGAAGCCCTGGCCCGCGAGTCCGAGGACCACCTCACGGCGCTGCCAGTACCGTCACGGCCGCCGCCTCCACCGCCTCTACCATCGGCGGTGCCGCCGCCACTGCCCAGTAGGGCACACCTGGGACCTGGGCGACCGCGAGCGGCTATGACCGCCGGCAGATTCGACCGGTGAGACCCCAACCCTATTTGATTACATTTTCCTTCTTCTGTTTGTTTCAATCTCTACTCTTACCTGTAACCCCGAATAATTTGAGTCTAAAATAGAATACCAATGCTCTGCAGGCATTGATGGTATATTTAGACGCGAAATAGGAATATAGGAAGAATAGAAATAGGAAGTGGGCGGCAGAGGAGGAAAAAAATTCCATGGAAGAAATTTTCTTCGCTGCAGCCTCTCAGCACACAGATCGTCTGGAAAAATAGCTTACTCACAACAGGCTCATCTTTTTGCTTCGACTCTCTTGCTGCACATCTTTCTCGGGTGAGTGGGCTGACAATCCGCGCATAATTCTGAGGAAATGTAATTCCCACGGAGCATCCTGCTGCTAATCTGCTCATGATAAGCCTACCGATACATGATTACTTGCAGAAGAAGGATAAGCGCCAGTAATTGTAGTCGGACCTCCAATTCTAAAGTGATTATTTTGGATTATTTTTACGCTCGTAACTGTAGTCGCCCGAATGATCGCATTGTCAAGCACTGCGGATTGCCTGTGGATTGCTTGTACGCTCGTAGCAAATTGCTCAATATTAGGTGCTGGATGAGCAGCTAGTGCTTTTAAATATCTTAATCAACGCCCGGATCTAAACATGCACTACCATCCCCCATTAACATTCACATCAATACACACATCAACATCCGCATCAACATCCGCATCAACATCAACATAAACATCCACCTCAACATCAACATAAACATCCACCTCAATATCAACATAAACATCCACATCAACATCCGCATTAATATCCACATCAAAATCCGCATCAACATCCACATCAAAATCCGCATCAACATCCACATCAACATCCGCATCAACATCCGCATCAACATCCACATCAACATCCACATCAACATCCGCATCAACATCCGCATCAACATCCACATCAACATCCGCATTAACATCCACATCAAAATTTGCATCAACATCCACATCAACATCCGCATCAACATCCGCATCAACATCCGCATCAACATCCGCATCAACATCCACATCAACATCCACATCAAAATCTGCATCAACATCCACATCAACATCCGCATCAACATCCGCATCAACATCCACATCAACATCCGCATTAACATCCACATCAAAATTTGCATCAACATCCAAATCAACATCCACATCAACATCCGAACCAACATCCGCATCAACATCCGAACCAACATCCACGATCATTCAATTCATTGCTGAAATTAAAGAGGATAGGCATCGAAGTGATCGATGTGGCTACTGGTATTCATCTTGGTCAGTTTTTTTCAGTTTCCAGATCGTCGATATATAGTAAAACGTATGATATTTTCCAAAGTATAGTTAGAACAAATAACAAGTTTATTTAGTTCTTAGTACAAAAAAGCTGAACTGAACGAGCTTGGACAGTGAGGACTGGGACTAAAGGCGGCCTTGAACCGTGCGGCGCCTGTCTTCAGAGAGTTCCCAGCCTCGCCAGGCAAATCGATAATTAGATGTTGAATTTGCGTGCGCGCGTGCTGAGGCTGCGAAGGGTCGCGGAAGGGCGAGAGTGGGCAAAAATTGATGAGGAACAGACAGCGCCCGAAATGAGGGCGGAACTGAACTCTCACGATATCCTCAGCTCGCGCACTCCCAACGATCAGTTCTACGCTGTCTTTTGCCACTCCTCTTGCTGTCTCCCTCTTCTCTTTTTTCTCTTTCGCCACACTCTCAGCAAACCACTTTGCTCGCTGCCCCGCTACAGATACACGTACGAGTACTTGGGCATTTCTGCAGGTTTGAACATGGTACCAAAGATTATTTGGTAAAGTAAAGCTCCGTCGTACTTTTAGGCGGATAGTTTTTTTTAACAAATATTGATTTTTTGCTTTAATAATAAGTAAAAGGGATCGCATTGAGCACATCGAGCCTGCCAAACAAATGTGGGAAGAGCCACCTGCTGCTGGAGGCGCGGGGAGTAGGCAGCATTCTTCATCAGCGAGCATAGTTATGAGTTTAATGAAGCTCACTCGCGTGGGAAAAATGCAGATTAAGCTAACTCAGCTTTCCATGCCGTCCCCTTCTATTCCTTCCTTTTGGGAGCAATCTGGGCTGGGCCAGTCGCCCGTTCGACTTCAAAGTGTGCTCTGAGCAGCGGCGATAACCGGATTTCTGTTCCGGCGTGCTAGCTGCTAGCTAATTAAGTAAGTCCCATCTCGGGGCCGCAGCCAGCTTCGTGGGCTTCTTTATAGCGAGGGGGAACTCCGACAGTTTATTTTAAGCAGGCATTGCTGATACTGCAAGCCTCTGTTTCTTTCTTGGGAAATACTTTCAATTTGTTTTTTGTTTTAATTGAAGTTGACAGAGCCGTATTTAACTTGATTGAATCTGCTGGCTATCAGTTGGGCCTAACTCTTGCTCAATAAGTGCCTGTCTGGGTTCCATTCCACAAGAACAACAACAACAAATACGCAGCCCCCGCGTGCAAGGCAGTTAGAGCAGGGCGCGTCAGATGGCGCGCCGCAGAGCCTGAGAGCGGACAAAGTCCGCTCTGTTGGCAGTGTCGGGGGCCCCAGAATCGCATGCAGGCAGTCCACGTATCGACCAGTTCGGGCCTGACTCGTTGAAGTCGCCGCCGGCGCAGGAAGCGATTCCATGCTTATATCGACATCAATATGAGATAGGGGTTGTCGTGCGACTAATACCGATTGAGTGTGCATGCTGAGCAAGTCAAGCACCGCTGTACACCCTGTGTGTCCGAAGATGTCGGTCTTGCTGCACCTACAGGCTCTGAAAACTTAGAACGACTCATAAGACGCATACAGAAGCATCACGCCAAGACAGCTGCTGGGCTAGTCTGCAGACTCGCCACTTGGTGTCTTCAGTAGCATATGCCGCGCATGAGTGAGCAACTCCCGAGTGCGCCGGAGGTTAGAAAAGCAATCAACTAAAAAACAGAGAAAAAACACGAGGAAAATGAAGCCCCCGAATAATTTAATATTCGATAACGCAAACGGTTGCAAAAGCTGCTAGTTGGTCAGATTCAACGGCACCCGCGGGATACCTTCAGCAAATTAATTAACCTAAAGTTGGGACACTGGCTAGTCCCCCCCCAGCCAGTGCATCGCATAGACTAGCTGCAAGGGAAGGGGCAGACAAGGGGAGAGCAGCAGATGGGGACGGCGGCTGGGAAGCTACGTACGCCGAGTTCCGGTTCAAGCGGCGCGGCGCCAGTCACGCTGACGGGTCCGGTGAGTCATAAATCACAGGGACCGGCGCCACGCTTGAGCCTCTTAATTGGAATTGGGGGGGGGGGTTGATTGAACTGCCCAAGCTGTTAATTATGAATGACCTGGCGTCCTCATTTCCCATCTCTCATCCCTCAATCAGTGGCTAAGTCTGCTTAGCGACAACTTGCCGCAATGCCGCCCCTACCTGCGGACAGGAGGTGCCCGGCTGGATTCATTTCAAGTTTTTAGCGGCGATGCCACTGCCACCCACGCAAGATGGCTTGGAGTTTAGCAGCTCATAGGTTGGCGGGGTTATTAAAGAGATCAGCAGACTAGATAGCCCGGCTGTCATCGTTTTACAATGGCAATAAATTCCCCATTGCTGGCCGCTTGACTTTGCGACTCATAATTTTAATTTTCCTAATAAAACTGCCGTACTGAATTGAGCACTCTGAGGTGTAAATTTTCGATTTTTATGGCAATGTTGGCATGCAGATAATAGGCAGCAGAGAGGTCGTCCACCCTGAGATCTAAAACTGAGATAAAAGTGTCTGGAGTACTTAAATGTGTCTGGGGGTCGAAATGTGTCCATGAGTTGTCAAATTGCTTCTTGGGGTATTGTCTGGGACGCAGAAGATTTAAGCCATGATGAACTGAGCTTGTAAAATGCGCTTTATAAAGTGATGGTAGATATGTTTTGCAGTGGACACACAATGGGTCCGTCCGACACCGTAGTGCACCGTAATAATAACGCTGGTGAGATAAGAGATGAGACGAGAGATCGGGTGGGATGAAAGATAAGATGCGAGATGAGATGAGAGATGGGATGAGGGATGGGATGAGGGATGGGATGAGGGATGGGATGAAGGATGAGATGCGAGATGAGATGAGGAATGGGATGAAGGATGAGATGAGGCATGGGATGAGGGATGAGATGAGAGATAAGATGAGAGAAGGGGATGAGAGATGGGATGAGGGATGGGATGAGGGATGGGATGAGGGATGGGATGAGGGATAGGATGAGGGATAGGATGAGGGATGGGATGAGGGATAGGATGAGATGGGATGAGAGATGGGATGAGAGATGGGATGAGAGATGGCATGAAAGAAGAGATCAGAGATGAAAACTGAGAGAAGCTATGAGAGAGTAGACAAGAGGAGTGAGAAGAGGGGGAGAGGAGATTAGAAAGGGAGCTGAGAAGAGACACAGACCTGGAGCGGGCCGGATTGCTGTTGTGAAGTTGCAAAGGACCCGAGGGCCGGAGTTCGCTGACCCCCGCGTATACAAGGGAGTGGATTTTTCGGGAAAGAAGGCAGGCAGAACAGGGCATGTATCCTCCCGTTTCCCCGGTCACGATTGGCTGGCTGGGGGGAAGAGGGGGCAACGGGGACACCTCCAATTTCACCCGCCACCCCAACCTCAGGACTCTGAGAGAGAGTGAGAGAGAGAGAGAGAGTTGAGAGACTAAAGCTAGACCTGAAAGAGTGAGTGTACGCGGTTTGCATTTGGCGAGATTTGCCCCGGCGTACAAATACCCGGCACCGCCTGACCCGTGTAGCAACCGGCCCGACTCTCTCTATTAAGTCGCTCTCTTGTTACGCCCCGTCCTTAACGCACCCGACAACTAAAAACAGACCGGCAGCAAGCATGATGGCCCAACTGGCTGAAGAGGATTTCGCAACCGGATCGGACGAAGTCGACTACGGCAGCTGCGGCGACCCCAAGCGAAGTGTGCTCAACGCCTCTTCCTGTCAGGTGAAATCTGTGACGGTGTACCTGGACCGGGCCGAGGTCTGTCGCATTGTCCGGCCTCGGGTGCTGGTTGGCGAATGCGAAGTCATCGTCAGGGATGTGACAGCTGCGATTGACAAGGACTCCATCAGGTGAGATCTTGGCCGTGTTGTCTATGAACCTGGATTGGAAACTGCTTTTCTATATTTTTTCTAACTTAAATCGTTGTTAATTTAGTCTATAAGGATATAATAGAGCATATAAAAAGCGTCCATAATAATGAATGCCTAGAAAAATGAGCGCCCAGAAAAATGAGCGCCCAGATAAATGAGCGCCCAGATCAATGAGCGCCCAGATCAATGAGCGCCCAGATCAATGAGCGCCCAGATAAATGAGCGCCCAGATAAATGAACGCCCAGATAAATGAACGCCCAGATAAATGAGCGCCCAGATAAATGAGCGCCCAGATAAATGAGCGCCCAGATGAATGAGCATCCAGATAAATGAGCGCCCAGATAAATGAGCGCCCAGATGAATGAGCATCCGGATAAATGAGCGCCCAGATAAATGAGCGCCCAGATAAATGAGCGCCCAGATGAATGAGCATCCAGATAAATGAGCGCCCAGATGAATGAGCATCCAGATAAATGAGCGCCCAGATGAATGAGCATCCAGATAAATGAGCATCCAGATAAATGAGCGCCCAGATAAATGAGCGCCCAGATAAATGAGCGCCCAGATAAATGAGCGCCCAGACAAAATGAGCATCCAGATAAATAAGCGCCCAGATAAATGAGCGCCCAGATAAATGAGCGCCCAGATAAATGAGCGCCCAGATAAATAAGCGCCCAGATAAATGAGCGCCCAGATAAATAAGCGCCCAGATAAATGAGCGCCCAGATAAATGAGCGCCCAGATAAATGAACGCCCAGATAAATGAGCGCCCAGATAAATGAACGCCCAGATAAATGAGCGCCCAGATAAATGAACGCCCAGATAAATGAACGCCCAGATAAATGAGCGCCCAGATAAATGAGCGCCCAGATAAATGAGCGCCCAGATGAATGAGCATCCAGATAAATGAGCGCCCAGATAAATGAGCGCCCAGATGAATGAGCATCCGGATAAATGAGCGCCCAGATAAATGAGCGCCCAGATAAATGAGCGCCCAGATGAATGAGCATCCAGATAAATGAGCGCCCAGATGAATGAGCATCCAGATAAATGAGCGCCCAGATGAATGAGCATCCAGATAAATGAGCATCCAGATAAATGAGCGCCCAGATAAATGAGCGCCCAGATAAATGAGCGCCCAGATAAATGAGCGCCCAGACAAAATGAGCATCCAGATAAATAAGCGCCCAGATAAATGAGCGCCCAGATAAATGAGCGCCCAGATAAATGAGCGCCCAGATAAATGAGCGCCCAGATAAATGAGCGCCCAGATAAATGAACGCCCAGATAAATGAGCGCCCAGATAAATGAACGCCCAGATAAATGAACCCCCAGATAAATGAGCGCCCAGATGAATGAGCATCCAGATAAATGAGCGCCCAGATAAATGAGCGCCCAGATGAATGAGCATCCAGATAAATGAGCGCCCAGATAAATGAGCGCCCAGATGAATGAGCATCCAGATAAATGAGCATCCAGATAAATGAGCGCCCAGATAAATGAGCGCCCAGATAAATGAGCGCCCAGATAAATGAGCGCCCAGACAAAATGAGCGCCCAGATAAATGAGCACCCAGATAAATGAGCGCCCAGATAAATGAGCGCCCAGATCAATGAGCGCCCAGATAAATGAGCGCCCAGATAAATGAGCGCTCAGATAAATGAGCGCCCAGATAAATGAGCGCCCAGATAAATGAGCGCCCAGATCAATGAGCGCCCAGATAAATGAGCCCCCAGATAAATGAGCGCCCAGATAAATGAACCCCCAGATAAATGAGCGCCCAGATGAATGAGCATCCAGATAAATGAACGCCCAGATAAATGAGCGCCCAGATGAATGAGCATCCAGATAAATGAACGCCCAGATAAATGAGCGCCCAGATAAATGAACGCCCAGATCAATGAGCACCCAGATAAATGAGCACCCAGATAAATGAGCACCCAGATAAATGAGCACCCAGATAAATGAGCACCCAGATAAATGAGCACCCAGATAAATGAACGCCCAGATAAATGAGCGCCCAGATAAATGAGCGCCCAGATAAATGAGCACCCAGATAAATGAGCACCCAGATAAATGAGCACCCAGATAAATGAACGCCCAGATAAATGAGCGCCCAGATAAATGAGCGCCCAGATAAATGAGCGCCCAGACAAAATGAGCATCCAGATAAATAAGCGCCCAGATAAATGAGCACCCAGATAAATGAACGCCCAGATAAATGAGCGCCCAAATAAATGAGCGCCCAGATAAATGAACGCCCAGATAAATGAGCGCCCAGATAAATGAGCGCCCAGATAAATGAGCACCCAGATAAATGAGCACCCAGATAAATGAGCACCCAGATAAATGAGCGCCCAGACAAATGACCACTGAGATAGAATGGCGTCTAAGTAGAATGGCGCCTAGAAAAAATGGCGCCCAGATATATTAGCGCCCAGACATAAAAAACCGCGACAACCCGGCCTGCAGAGTGGAGGTGAAGGGCCCGGCCACCATAGCAGACGTGGCCTACTCGGCCCGCAACAATCGCCAGAGCGAGGACGCGAAGGCCGCTCAAAAGTCGGCTGCTCAGAAAGCCCTGCAGGAGGAGCAGCGGGCCCTGGAGAGCCTGACCAATCGGCAGGCCAGGCTGCGGAAACAGCGCGACGTGTTGAACAGCTTCGCCGATATGCTAATAAGGAAGCCGGAGCCGTCCGTGGCCGCAGTGGCCGCTGCCGCCGCCGAGATCAAAGCGACTGTCGGGGTGAGCGATTTACCTGCTCTCTGCGATTCTCATAGGGGCGATTCTCATTGGGGCGATTCTCATTGGAGTGATTCTCATTGGGGCGATTCTCATAGTAGCGATTCTCATAGTAGCGATTCTCATAGTAGCGATTCTCATAGTAGCGATTCTCATAGTAGCGATTCTCATAGTAGCGATTCTCATAGTAGCGATTCTCATAGTAGCGATTCTCATAGTAGCGATTCTCATAGTAGCGATTCTCATAGTAGCGATTCTCATAGTAGCGATTCTCATAGTAGCGATTCTCATAGTAGCGATTCTCATAGTAGCGATTCTCATAGTAGCGATTCTCATAGTAGCGATTCTCATAGTAGCGATTCTCATTGTAGCGATTCTCATAGTAGCGATTCTCATTGGAGTGATTCTCATTGGGGCGATTCTCATTGGGGCGATTCTCATAGTAGCGATTCTCATAGTAGCGATTCTCATAGTAGCGATTCTCATAGTAGCGATTCTTATAGTAGCGATTCTCATAGTAGCGATTCTCATAGTAGCGATTTTCATTAGGGCGATTCTCATTAGGGCGATTCTCATTGGGGCGATTCTCATTGGGGCGATTCTCATAGTTGCGATTCTCATTGGGGCGATTCTCATAGTAGCAATTCTCATTGTAGCGATTCTCATTGGGACGATTCTCATAGTAGCGATTCTCATAGTAGCGATTCTCATAGTAGCGATTCTCATAGTAGCGATTCTCATAGTAGCGATTCTCATAGTAGCGATTCTCATAGTAGCGATTCTCATAGGGGCGATTCTCATTAGGGCGATTCTCATTGGAGTGATTCTCATTGGGGTGATTCTTAAATGGGCGATTCTTATTGGGGCAATTCCAAGTTCAGGACTCGAACTTCATACGACGATTCATTCTAGGGCGATTTTTATCTAGAAAACTTCATAAGGGGGATTAAGAGAAATTGGGAGATTTTAAATGGAGTTGGATTGGACTTCATTGGAGTGGATGAATTTCGACTTTTCTAGGAAAGGAAGCTCTTGTCATTTTTTATTTGTTCGGGTTTTTAATGCAGTGTCTTTCTGAAAGTTTATCCCTCTTTTCCATTGATTTCTACGAATAGAAGGCCTGTATAAATCCCCGGGCCTAGATTTGAATTCATGAAAATCCATAAATAAAATCCCTGCCTTAAAATCCCAAAAAATGATTCCTCAGAACCCAAAAAATTCCGACATGCTTAATGCTTCCTTGCCAATTTTTTTATTATTTGCTTTTCACACCGACGCCGTGACCCCAGCTGACCCCGGCATCAGCTGTGGCGTTTAGGGAAGTCGGGGACACGAAGAGAGAGTGAAAGTTGGGAACTCTGCTGATCCATGACTTTGGCGCTTCATAACAAACTCGATTGAGGCACTAAACAGAGTGTGCACTTTACGGTGGGGCACAGAACTGCCAAGAGAGCAAAATTCTAAAGGAGACATTCTACGGGGGCTGGAGACATTCTACAGGGTAGGAGGCATTCTACAGATGTAGGAGACATTCTACAGGGGGACGAGAAATTCTACAGAGCTTAGAGACATTCTACAGGGGTAGGGGACATTATACAGGGGTACAAGATATTCTACAGAGGTTAGAGACATTCTACGGGGGCTGGAGACATTCTACGGGGGCTGGAGACATTCTACAGGGTAGGAGGCATTCTACAGATGTAGGAGACATTTTAAAGGGGTACGAGACATTCTACAGAGGTTAGAGACATTCTACAGTGGTTAGAGACATGTTAGAGACATTCTACAGTGGTTAGAGACTTTCTACAGTGGTTAGAGACTTTCTACAGAGGTCAGAGACATTCTACAGGAGTAGGGGACATCCTACAGGGGTACGAGACATTCTACAGGAGTAGGGGACATCCTACAGGGGTACGAGACATTCTACAGGAGTAGGGGACATCCTACAGGGGTACGAGACATTCTACAGAGGTCAGAGACATCCTACAGGGGTACGAGACATTCTACAGAGGTCAGAGACATTCTACAGTGATTTGAGACATTCTACAGTGGTTAGAGACATTCCACAGAGGTCAGAGACATTCTATAGGAGTAGGAGACTTTCTACAGTGGTTAGAGACATTTTACAGAGGTTAGAGACATTTTACAGAGGTTAGAGACATTTTACAGAGGTTAGAGACATTCTACAGAGGTTAGAGACATTCTACAGAGGTTAGAGACATTCTACAGAGGTTAGAGACATTCTACAGAGGTTAGAGACATTTTACAGAGGTTAGAGACATTTTACAGAGGTTAGAGACATTTTACAGAGGTTAGAGACATTCTACAGAGGTTAGAGACATTCTACAGAGGTTAGAGACATTCTACAGAGGTTAGAGACACTCTACAGAGGTTAGAGACATTCCACAGAGGTCAGAGACATTCTATAGGAGTAGGAGACTTTCTACAGTGGTTAGAGACATTTTACAGAGGTTAGAGACATTCTACAGAGGTTAGAGACATTCTACAGAGGTTAGAGACATTCTACAGAGGTTAGAGACATTTTACAGAGGTTAGAGACATTTTACAGAGGTTAGAGACATTCTACAGAGGTTAGAGACATTCTACAGAGGTTAGAGACATTCTCTACACGGGGTAGGAGACATTCTACACGGGGTAGGATATATTTATCATGTGAAAACCCAAGGGGCAGAGTAGTTCGGCCGTAAACGCGTCTGACTCTCGCGCCCCAGGACCCCTGGTTCGATTTCTATTTAATTTAGGGTTTGTGCACGAAAAAATTGTCCAGGGGTTGTTGTGCGATTCACACACATCAGGTCCAGCCCCCAAGACACAGACAGTGTACATGCCTGATGATGAGAAAGTCAGGGCTGCTGTACACCCTGTGTGAGCGAGTGTATGGAAGAGTGAGCGCCTGCATACAGATCGGCGAAGATTTATTTATACGTCCAAATCAAGCGGGATAACGCCACGTCTATGTAAAAAAACGATATTTATTAATAAACGCAGGATGGAGCTACGCAGCCGCAGGCGCCGGCCGCAGCTTCGATTGACGCCTTCGATCCGAAGCACATGGACACCTTGAGCAGCTTCTTCAACCTGTACGACAGGCAGGCTGGCCGGCTGGATGACGACCTGCTTGACACTCGCGTGGCCATCCAGAAGAAGGAGGAGGCCGTCAAAGCTTTGGAGAAGCAGCTGCGGGATATCGAGGCCAGATATAACGAGATGCAGAGCCGGTGAGGCTGGCTGGCAGAGGGGATGCAATTGGTGCCAGGTATTGTAGCTTGAGATTCTTAGAGGTGTGCAATCGGTGCCAGGTTTTGTAGCTTTGAGGTGTGCAATCGGTACCAGGTATCGTAGCTTGAGATTCTTAGAGGTGTGCAATCGGTGCCAGGTGTCGTAGCTTGAGCTTCTTAGAGGTGTGCAATCGGTACCAGGTATCGTAGCTTGAGATTCTTAGAGGTGTGCAATCGGTACCAGGTATCGTAGCTTGAGATTCTTAGAGGTGTGCAATCGGTACCAGGTATTGTAGCTTTAGATCCTTAGAGGTGTGCAATCGGTGACAGGTATTGCAGCTTTGAGGTGTCCAAATCTTGCTTTCAAAAAGGTCTATGAAGCCTCCCTTAGAGAATTTCAATCAGTATTTTACAACCGTAGTCAAAAGCAACTGGAACAACTTAAAATCGTCCCATGTTGCTCAGTGTTTAGTGGCGTGGCTGCTGAGTCAGAGTAGGACATCCACCCCGGAGTGCAGTCGTTTTCATTTAACAGGCTCAATTGACGCCTCGGCATTTTTGTGTTTTGAAGCGAAAGCCCGGATCTGCAGGGTGCTTTTAAAAAGCCAAACCATTGGGGAAGGGTGGAAAAGGGGAAACCAATTCCGGAAACTGGGTCCCGGATGCTGGGGAATGCGTTTCGGGAGGGTGGAAATTGGAAGGATGGGAGGGGACAGTCGCGAATTGAAGTGCCTGAACTCTGAGGTCAGAGAGACAGAGCGAGCAAACTACCGCGCGTGTCCAGGAAGTGTTTCTCCAGTGCTGGGTGTCAGCGGTTTCCCTGTGGCTGCGCCAAAACTGACCAAGCCTGAACGATCCTAATCGGGAGACGCTTAGGGGGTAAATGACTGACGGGGGTCTTGGTGGGAGCGGGGCATTATGGCGATAGATATATGGTGTTAGAGAGGCATCGTGATGTTAGAGAGACAACCATGCATAGCGTCAGAGGGGGGCGCTAATAGCGTCAGAGAGGTTCCCATGGTGTCAGAGAGGTTCTCATGGTGTCAGAGAGGTTTCCATGGTGTCATAGAGGTTCCCATGGTGTCAGAGAGGTTTCCATGGTGTCAGAGAGGTGCCCATGGTGTCAGAGAGGTTCCCATGGTGTCAGAGAGGTTCCCATGGTGTCAGAGAGGTTCCCATGGTGTCAGAGAGGTTTCCATGGTGTCATAGAGGTTCCCATGGTGTCAGAGAGGTTTCCATGGTGTCAGAGAGGTGCCCATGGTGTCAGAGAGGTTTCAATGGTGTCAGAGAGGTTCCCATGGTGTCAGAGAGGTTTCCATGGTGTCAGAGAGATTCCCATGGTTTCAGAGAGGTTTCCATGGTGTCAGAGAGGTTCCCATGGTTTCAGAGAGGTTCCCATGGTTTCAGAGAGGTTCCCATGGTGTCAGAGAGGTTCCCATGGTTTCAGAGAGGTTTCCATGGTGTTAGAGAGGTTTCCATGGTGTCAGAGAGGTTTCCATGGTGTCAGAGATGCGCTCATGGTGTTAGAAAGGCGCCTATGGGGTCAGAAAGGCACCTATGGTGTCAGAGAGGCGCTATATTGCAAGAAAGTAGCCAACATACCGAAATGCCTGAGAGCCACTTGGTTCAGTGAAGTGGCCTCCGAGTGGACCTACATACAGGCCTCGCTCTCTCCGCAAAATGAAGTCTAATTGAATTTTAACAAAATTGCAAGCCAAAATCCAATACCACTTAAAAACTGTATAAAATTTTTAGCGAAATCTCCATCGTACTGGAGTGTCAGGAGACCACGCAGCTGGAGCTCTATCTGTCCTACGTGGTCAGCCGGGCCAAATGGTCGCCGAAATACGACGTCCGAGTGTTCAGCAACGAGTCCGCCATGAAGGTGAGGCTCGCTATCCATCTGTCCACTGTAGGTTAAAATCTATCAGATTCCCTTAAGCCAGGGGTTGGCAAACCTGTTTCACCTCAGAGCCAAATTAAGTATCCAGCTCATGGCTGCTCATGAGAGAACAGAGAAGTGAGGCGAGAGAGGAGATGAGAGGAGAGGTCAGATGAGCGATGAAAGAAGAGAGATGAGGCAAGAGAAGGGAGATGAGAGGAGAGAAGAGAGATGAGGCAAGAGAAGAGAGATGAGGGAAGAGAAGGGAGATGAGGAAAGAAAAGAGAGATGAGGGGAGAGATGAGAGATGAGGGAAGAGAAGAGAGATGAGGGAAGAGAAGAGCGATGAAGGGAGAGAAGGGAGATGAGAGAGAGAAGAGAGATGACGGGAGAGAAGAGAGATGAGGGAGAGAAGAGAGATGACGGGAGAGAAGAGAGATGAGGGAGAGAAGAGAGATGACGGGAGAGAAGAGGGATGAGGGGAGAGAAGAGAGATGACGGGAGTGAAGAGAGATGAGGGGAGAGAAGAGAGATGACGGGAGTGAAGAGAGATGAGGGGAGAGAAGAGAGATGACGGGAGAGAAGAGAGATGAGGGGAGAGAAGAGAGATGAGGGGAGAGAAGAGAGATGAGGGGAGAGAAGAGAGATGAGGGGAGAGAATAGAGATGAGAAGAGACACAAACCCTGAGCGGGGCGGACTGCTGTTGTGAAGTTTCAAACTTCAAAGGACCCGATGGCCGGATAGAGAGGCTTCGAGGGCCGGAGTTCGTGGACCCCAGGCTCAAGCCCTTGTTGTACACTCCATGGCATTCGTCGGGATTGAATGGATAGAGAAAGTATATACTATACACTATACACTGTGTTAAGTATATTGGAGGTCTCTTAATTTGATTTCCACTCCACTATAAGAAAGCATTTCTGCTAAGTAAGGATCTGAAAGGAGGACAGAAGGAGGTACAGAGAGGGGGGAGGGGTCCATGCCAAGGAAAAGAAAGTATTGGCGTATAAACAGAGAACGGCTTGCCTGTCATGCCTTAACCATGAGTCACTGCTGTATCAAGCTACTGCAGAGGGCCGTGACGGAATAATATAGTCTCTGCAGTTTAAGGCATTCTACTGTAAACTTTCAATCCCAATATGCGCTGCTGGGGCTGCATCTAATAGAATGGGGCGGAAAGGCTGGACTATACGGTACTGCCGAAGGCTGGCTTAAGTCCCCGCACTTCCAGTTCACTTGTGTGGCCAAAGCGCTACGACGATAATGGGAAAAGGTTCTGCTTCATCACAGCGGGAGAAGCTTACTCACTCATTTCGATGGAGTTTGGAGTGAAAGCTGATTTTAATTGGGCTTCGGTGTGCCCGCAGTGCGCCTTGGCTCTTGAATTTTTTCCGCCTAAAAAGTTTTTGTACGAATTCCCGGCTGAAATGTAAATCAAATTTAGTTTCCAATGCCTAATGTAGTTTGTTATAATGCTATGCATAAATTTGCATCCAGATCGAGTTAGTGCATTGTAAATGGTTGAATTAATTTCTAAGCATTACCGAGGAAGTTATTCACTTGACTACTATTTGTCATTGACAATTTTGGTCATTGATAGTTTTCGAGGGAGAAGGTCATAGACACCTTAGGTCATAGAAAGTTTAAGTCATAGAAATCTCAGGTCATAGACAGTTTAGATCATAGACTGCTAGAAGGTAATAGAAGGTCATAGAAGGTCATAGAAGGTCACCGAAAATTTAGGTCATAGCAATCTCAGGTCATAGACAGTTTAAGTCATAGACAGTTTAGGTCATAGAAAACTTAAGTCAAAGATATCTCATGTCATAGTTTAGGTCAATGACAATTTAGGTCATAGACAGTTTGGGCAGGTCTTAGATAGTTTAGGTCATAGACAGCTTAGGTCATAGAAAATTTAAGTCATAGAAATCTCAGGTCATAGACAGTTTAGATCATAGACAGCTTAGGTCATAGAAAATTTAAGTCATAGAAATCTAAGGTCATAGACAGTTTAAGTCAAAGACAGTTTAAGTCATAGACAATTTGGGTAGGTCTTAGATTGCTTAGGTCATAGACAGCTTAGGTCATAGAAAGTTTAAGTCATAGAAACTTTAGGTCATAGATAGTTAAGATCATAGACAGATTAAGTTATTGACAGTTCAGACCATGGCCAAGGAGTGGATTCGGACGCCTCTAATCCCGCAGATCATCTACTACGGCCTCGTGCAGCAGAGCACTGGCGAGGACTGGGTGAACTCGCAGCTGTCCCTGTCTACAAGCCAGCCGGGAGTTGGCGGCACAGCTCCGGCGCTTGGAGTCCACAGGGCGCATTTTAAGGCTGGCAAAGTGTGAGTGCATGCAACTGCTTCAAGCCCGTGTCATTGTTAGAGAATTTTTAGCATTCGGATCTTGGCTCTCTCAACTTGTATAGTTTTTCTTGAGCCTCACAGGAGGCATCGCAACAGCATCCGTGGACTGGTCAAAGAGACTAAAGGCGAGCATTCCCTCCCCGGGGAAACATTAATTTGAGTATAGGGTTGCATGCAGACTTCGTGGCCCCAGGTGATCAATAGCATTAATTATGAGCAAATTGGCCCGGGCGGGATGGACCCGGGGCAACAGGGCGCAACAAACTTCAGCTAGCTAGTAGGGAGACGGACAAAAACTGATGAAGGCAACTGGGAAGATAAAAGAAGGCAGCAAAGTCTCCCCAAGGGTATATTGTAGTAGGGAAGGCCGAATCGAGGCAGGGCGAGCTGGTGAGTCATTCCTGCTTGAAATTCGCCCTCATCAGACTCGCTCATCATATTTTCTTGCTTTGCTGTTGCGACTCTCTTGCTTCTGGCGCGTAAGAAGACTCTTGCAATTCTAATCTACCCTACTGGCCCCGCTGCTTAAAGGCTCGCGTCCGGCTCAGGCGATGCGGGTCGGGACCGGCTTTCCTGAAAAATCGCATTTCAAATTGCCGCCGCCGCCGCCGCCTCCGGGCATGGGATTTTTTGTGACAGCTTAGCCTGAAAAGTCATTACTTAGCTGGCGAGTAAATTGGAGATGGAGGAGCTCCAGCTGCATGCATCTGATGCCTTCCAGGCTTGGGGGGTAAAGAAGGTCACGCTAGAGCATTCATCGGACAGCCTGAGAAGAGGGCGAAGGCCCTAAAGGATGGGTAGAATCTCGCGCCCAAGCAACCCACGTTCGATTCTCTGCGCGGACTCATTCAATATGCACCCAAGGACTACTAGACTAGACTACAACGAAGTGTTCCTAGTAGTCCTTGTGTACACCCTGTGTGAGCGTGTGCATGTACGAATTCAGGGACCAGAGGAATTCACATGACTGTTTGCCTCCTCGATCTATGGATTTCACTGCTTAATTAACTCAGTGCAATTGGTTTCACTTTTCCCGCAGCGAGCCAACCGTGACGCTGAGGAAAACCGCAACCAAGGCGCGCAAATCCAGCCGGGTTGTCAAGGCGCTCAGCTTCCACGCCAACGACAAGGTGGCCAGCAATCTGGCCAGGATGTCTTCGGCCGATCCCGACGGAGGCGCGGGCGGCGGTGGCGGCGCCGCGGCCTCCTCGGACGAAGCGGCGATGACAGCGGCGGGCGAGGATGCCGGCAGGACGCCGATCGAAGGCACCCCGATGCACGGAGCCAGCTCGTCAGCCGCGGCTGCCGCAGCCGCCGCAGCTGCGTCAGGCTCCGCTGTCACCAACGGGCAACAGGAGGTGAAGGGCGCTTTCACAGACACTAAACTTCACAAACCCCAAACTTCACAGACCCTAAACTTCACAAACCCTAAACTTCACAGACCCTAAACTTCACAAACCCTAAACTTCACAAACCCCAAACTTCACAGACCCTAAACTTCACAAACCCTAAACTTCACAAACCCTAAACTTCACAAACCCTAAACTTCACAGACCCTAAACTTCACAAACCCCAAACTTCACAGACCCCAAACTTCACAAACCCTAAACTTCACAAACCCTAAACTTCACAGACCCTAAACTTCACAAACCCCAAACTTCACAGACCCTAAACTTCACAAACCCTAAACTTCACAAACCCCAAACTTCACAGACCCTAAACTTCACAAACCCTAAACTTCACAGACCCCAAACTTCACAAACCCTAAACTTCACAAACCCTAAACTTCACAAACCCTAAACCTCACAAACCCTAAACTTCACAAACCCTAAACCTCAGAGGGGGGCCGTAGCCCAGCGGTAGCGCAGCTGCTCTGGTGTGCCAGCGACCCAGGCTCGATTCCAAGTGCAGTCACATTAATTTGGGGCTGATTTGGAATCTCGGCTTGGCTCTGCTCGTGCAATTAACGGCCTTGAGAGCCAACCCCCCAAGGCGCAGTAAAGTGTACATGCCTAACGATAAAATAAAGTTAGGGCCGCTGTACACTCCTGTGTGAGTGTGTGCCTGCGTACGTATCCGCGCGCTTGTATGCCTGCTCAGGGGAGTCGGCGGAATGGGCAGTAATGCCTCTCGCCGGTTGTGTGCCAATATCGCTTAAATTGCGCCAGGGTGCACACAACCCCCCTGCCTCTAAAAAAAAAAATAAAAAAACCCTAAACCTCACAAACCCTAAACTTCACAAACCTTAAACTTCACAAATGCTAAACTTCACAGACCCTAAACTTCACAAACCCTAAACTTCACAGACCCTAAACTTCACACACCCCAAACTTCACAGACCCTAAACTTCACACACCCCAAACTTCACAGACCCTAAACTTCACACACCCCAAACTTCAAGACCCTAAACTTCACACACCTCAAACTTCATAGACCCTAAACTTCACAAACCCTAAACTTCACACACCCCAAACTTCACAGACCCTAAACTTCACAAACCCTAAACTTAACACACCCCAAACTTCAAGACCCTAAACTTCACAAACCCCAAACTTCATAGACCCTAAACTTCACAAACCCTAAACTTCACACACCCCAAACTTCAAGACCCTAAACTTCACACACCCCAAACTTCAAGACCCTAAACTTCACACACCCCAAACTTCATAGACCCCAAACTTCACAGACCCTAAACTTCACACACCCCAAACTTCACAGACCCTAAACTTCACAAACCCTAAACTTAACACACCCCAAACTTCAAGACCCTAAACTTCACACACCCCAAACTTCAAGACCCTAAACTTCACACACCCCAAACTTCATAGACCCCAAACTTCACAGACCCTAAACTTCACAAATCCTAAACTTCACAAATCCTAAACTTCACAAATCCTAAACTTCACAGACAATAAGTTCTATAACGCCTAAACTATTCGTCATCCATTTTGTCCTAACTGAGTTTTAGGAGTCACAAAATAGAGGATATATGAGCTCTCTTTAAAGATTGACTCTTTTATGATGTGCTCACTTGAGCAGCAAGGAACGAGCCGAGATATAATCCGACCAACCCAACAGCGAATTCTGAGACTTTGCGCCGGTTCAGAGACCTTGCTGCTCCGAGCTGCATGCTGCATGCTCGATTCGGGACAATGCTCAGAAAATTCGAACCATCCCGCCGCAGCACGTGACGTCTGTCTCACGCTTGAGCAGGCTCACCCTGTGGGACTGGCGCCAGATTTCTCCATCTCAGCGCTGCCGCTCTCAGTCACTTCCTCATCCAAATCCCCGATTCGATCCCAGCAACCGGAAACCTCTTGGCAACCGTTATCCGCGATTAGGCCTGTGGGATTTGGGACGGCGATTGGGTTGGGTGGGGGGGTCGAATAAGCTCAAACCTAAACAAAGCTTTCACCCAGGCCTCATCCAGCCTCAGCATCTCAACTCTCCATCTTTCTGTCCCGCCCCTCATTTCTCTCTCTCTCTCTCTCTCTCTCTCCATCTAATCGCCCTCGAAGCTTCGAAGTAAAAAGAGTCGGGCTCGCTGCTCAAGTAAAAAAAGTCAAAACTGCTCCCTCAAGATCGAAGAGTCGGGCGCGCCAGAGGGCTTCAGGGGGGTCGCCTTCTTTATTCTCTCTTGCCCTGGGAGCGGCTCGGCAGAAAATGCAATCAGAGAACAGGCGATAGCCAAGAAGATAAAAGCGGATGACGACTAGGAAGACGGAGCGGAAAAAGAAGGAGAAGACGGAGCTTCTTTCAATTCCCCTCCCTCTACTGCCTGGACTGCTCAGCAATCGTGACTCAGATCCCCAGCACTGTTCCCGACCCCTGCAAATCCTATCTCTCTCCCAGGCCCAGCCTCTCCTCTTCTTCATCTCGTAAAAAACGCATCGCCGCGGAGTTGCTTGCCCGACCGCAACCCTCCCCCCGCCGCCTTCCCCCCATTTCCTCCGCTCCGCGCCCCGCGCGCGAGCGATGGGAGGAAGAAAAACACAGCAAGGAGGAATGGGAGGGAGCCAAGAGAAGAAAGGCAGTGGGGAGGAGACCCAGGCAAAGAGATAGGAAGGAGGCTGGGAGGCTTCCCAGTTTACAGGGATGCGGCTTTGGCTTTGCTTTTTTGCATTGTCGCTAGGGCCTGAGCTGGGCTTGCCCGGGAGAGCGCTAGACAGAGGCAGAACAGGGGGTGAGTCACGTGAGGGAGCTATGCTGAGTCAACGGGGTTTACTCCAAGCCCTAACGGATTAGGACTTGGTCACTCGCTCACACAACAGGCACTTAATCCTGAAACTTTTTTGCTGCTTCGAGCAAATTCTAGTATTACCAGGGGCTGTACCGAAAATAAAGACCGAATACTAATGGAAAGTAGCATAATGGCAGTTTTTCGAGTAACAAAACTTTCGGCTTTATTAAAATATACGCCAGAAAGTTTGTTTGTTTTCTTCCTGAAGATTTCGATTTGAAGAGAAATTGTAGAAACTCATGAACAATGATCCTGAATTCAGGAAAATAAAAATCATGATAAAGCCTATCTAAATATATCCCAACATCCCCAAAACGGGTGAAACAACGTGAAACCAAATTGAAACTCGTCCGAACCCGAGGGTAACTATATAATCAGAATCCAAGGGTAACTAATCCGAATTCAAGGGTAACTAATCCGAATCCAAGGTTAACTCTTCCGAATCCAAGGGTAACTAATCCGAATCCAAGGGTAACTCGTCCGAATCCAAGGGTAACTAATCCGAATTCAAGGGTAACTAATCCGAATTCAAGGGTAACTAATCCGAATTCAAGGGTAACTAATCCGAATTCAAGGGTAACTAATCCGAATTCAAGGGTAACTAATCCGAATTCAAGGGTAACTCGTCCGAATCCAAGGGTAACTATATAATCCGAATCCAAGGGTAACTATATAATCCGAATCCAAGGGTAACTAATCCGAATTCAAGGGTAACTAATCCGAATTCAAGGGTAACTAATCCGAATTCAAGGGTAACTCGTCCGAATCCAAGGGTAACTAATCCGAATCCAAGGGTAACTAATCCGAATTCAAGGGTAACTCGTCCGAATCCAAAGGTTAACTCGTCCGAATCCAAAGGTTAACTCGTCCGAATCCAAAGGTTAACTCGTCCGAATCCAAAGGTTAACTAATCCGAATCCAAGGGTAACTTGTACAGAAACTTTCTATAGGAAACTTTGGGTTCGCACACTCCATACTTCAATACGCGAGGCTATCGCACTAAAAAACCCTCTCATAATTGACTAACTAATTCAGGGCACCCAGATCCGCCTCATGGAGACGCTTCGTTCGTCGCTGAACGTCCAGAGCACACAGTTCGAAGTGCCGCGCCTGTTTACCATCCCATCCGATGGCGAGCAGCACAAGGTGACCATCGCCATCATTGATCTGAGCCCTACCTTCAGCTACGAATCGGTGCCGCGGCGAGCTCCGTACGCCTACTTGAAGGCCAACGTGACCAACACTTCGGCGTACGCACTGCTGGCTGGCCCGGCCAATATCTACGTGGATAACAACTTCATCTCCAAGGTAAAGTTCCAGCTCCTAGCTACAGTTCCAAGCTCCTAGCTACAGTTCCCAGCTCCTAGCTACAGTTCCCAGCTCCTAGCTACAGTTCCCAGCTCCTAGCTACAGTTCCCAGCTCCTAGCTACAGTTCCCAGCTCCTAGCTACAGTTCCCAGCTCCTAGCTACAGTTCCCAGCTCCTAGCTACAGTTCCAAGCTACAGTCCCTAATGAATACAGTTGATTCGCAACATCCCTATCTCCGCTTCCAACACAGTCTGAGTTGAAGGCGGCCGCACCCTTAGAGGAGTTCAGCTGTCCGCTTGGCGCCGACCACGGCATCAAGATCAATTACAAGCCAATGTTCAAGAAGCGCGACACTGGCCAGTCCAAAACCGTCAGCTTTCTACACCGGCAGGTCATCGAGGTCAAGAACAATCATCAGAAGGCACTTCGGGTGCTAGTGATGGAATCCTATCCACTGTCTGTTGAAGACAAGATCAAGGTGAGCATTTTAAGGGTGGTGCTTGGTTAATTAGTGAGTGCTGGAGCGGTGACGCGTCTGAATCTGCCAAAGTCTCTGCATGGGTGCGATTCGTCGAACGACCATGTTAATTTATCTATCGGCTCGTGCACGGAAATCCGCGATTCACGCCTATGAAGGCCAATGCCAAGGCGCAAAGTGCGTACTTGCCTGAGCGCGTGAGCATGTGCCTGCGTACATCTCAGTGGAATGAGCTCGATTGCTTGCCTCCTCGCTAGCTGCGGGTCGGCTGTTGTCTGGATTAGCAGTACAAAACCCGGGCGAGCGATCTAACTTACTAAACTATGGCTATTTCTTCAAACCCAGGTGAGCCTGATTGAGCCACAGGTGAAGCATCCGGAAAAGTACGACAGGCAGAAACCAATCCGCGTCAACAAGGCCAACAATGTCGAGTGGGACATCGACCTTGAAGCTGGTACGCTCGATTTGAGAGGTTCGATGGAATTTAGCGCCTTCCGGTTGGAAGCCTTCCAAAACCTGGATTAGAATATCCAACAGTTCACTCTTTAGCGGCAAAAGTACATTCATAAACCTATGCTCATATGTATGGGATTTCTGAGTATAAAACCCGAGCGTAGCTTAATGAAATCAGCATCAACATTGCTCTGGCAAAGGCTTCTAGCAAAGTATTCCCCCCTATCTTCTACAAGCTACATAGTTACAGTGCCAGACCAAACCGAGTAACACTTAAGTGGTTCGGAATGGCCTCCACTGGCTCGGCTCTCAACATGTCGACTCGAATTCCCATCCAGAGCTTCTCTCTTTGTAAAGCCTAGCGCAGTGACCAGGACAGCTGCGAGTCTATTTCTCAGCCCATTGCATTCCGCCACGCCTTCCTCATTAGGGCGATGGAGACCCAGTTTTAGCTATCTACTCCTGAGGCTAGCCAACCTCGGGTTTTTCTACAGAGCATTCAAGCCTTTGTTCCAGTCACGAACTGAAGAACCATTTTGATTAAACGTTTGTTTAAAATCGAAGCGCACCAGAAAAAGTTTCTTTGTCTGGCTAACAGAACTAACAGTGAACAGAATCAGTATAAAAGACTATACTGACAACACCAAAATAGTGTTGAACATTGCTAGAACTTTCGGAGTTTATGATATTTTGGGGTTTATGATATTTCGGGTTTATGAAGGGAAGCGCTTTTCGGAGTAGAGATTTCTCGGGTTTGTGTTGCCCCCCCCCATAGCAGAGGTTTAGAAAAAGGTGAGAAAATCAGTTTAAACCATGCTCAGAAGTTATAGCTCAGACGGTACTTATACTATACTTTCCACCAATCTTTTGTCGAAGAATATTTCCACTGTATTATTTCCCTGCCGTCCTGGTTGCTTCCAACACACCAGGCGAGTCCAAGGAGCTGGTGCTGCGGTACAGCATTGAGCACCCTGCTGGCGAGATTCTGGATTACACAGTGGCCGAGGCCTAAGATGCAGCGCCGAGTTCGAAATATATGCGGCTGACTTGACTCACGCAGTTTAAAATTTTAGATTCTTAGAATTGCAAAATACCAACAACAGCTTAAAGCTTTAACATAAGTAAGTGTATCTTGGAGCAATCTTTGCCAGCTCTTGGTTTTAGGATGCAATCGTACAAGTAGTTAATGGGCTTTACGGAGTACTGATGCAGACAATTAGCAAGCTTGCTGTGCGTTTCTATCGGTTTTCATAGAATTCCAAATTCAAGCGACATTGAGGGGGGGGCATTTTTGTAAAACTCAAACAGCTTTGATGTGTTACCAATAACTACGTCAAAGGCTACTGACCTTTGGATATTGCACTATAATTGACTATAATTCTGGATATATCTCATATAGATAGTATTTAGAGAGCTACAGTGACAGGTTTTAGAAGTTCATTGTTTTCTTCTCGAATGTTCACATAGCCATAGGGATTTTGCTTGCCATCCATGGAGCAAGGACTCATAAGGATATCATAAAGTTTTGCCCAGTCAATCTGTAACATATATCATCTTCTAACAGTTTCTATTTGTATAGTAAACTACGTAATTTCCTGTCGTAAGTAACCAACTGCTTTTTTAAATAAGCCCCATCGAATTGTCAGACAATTGCAAACCCCTCTCAAACGTCTTAACAGAAATTTGGTTTGCATCGTCAATAATCACTTTAATGGCGTCTTTGTATTGTAATTCGCCTTCTGCAGTAAGCTATTTTAAACCGTAATTCCAATTACTGCTTTTTTGAGTCTGCTTGTGCGGCATTGGTCATTACTACATAGTACACTATACCAGCCCGCAATAGGTTCCGTCTGGCATCCTGTTATTCGTTTATCAATTTATTCTCAGCTTAGATAACTCCCCACCCCTCTCTTTGCCTGTTAATGACAATTAACTTGCCTGCGCATCTCTAATGCGGATTCTGCATCCTGATCTAGGAGGGCCCTAAGCTCCCATCGCCGCATCTCAGAGAAACCTATAAATTTATCCATGGAAAAACACATAAGCTAAACGCTCGCAAAATTCCAAAACTCCTGGCAGCTGATGTCATTTTTTGTACATAGTTTTACTTCTGGCTCGAGCTTTTTAACTATAGTGAGCTTACGGTAACTTTAAGTCCTTGCTACCAGCATTCATGTTTAGTGACTTAATAGCAAAGCTGCCCATGCTTTAATTGTGCGTCCGTAGTGCTCTGTTTGGCTAGTTAAAGGCTTTGAATTGTATGTGTAAGACAAATTAAGTTTAATTATGATGATATTATTGAAAATAAACAGCTTTAGGGATTTAAACAGCCGAAAATATTGTTATAGCTGACTATACTTATGGTTTCACTTTTTGCTATTTTGTTTAAACTTGCTATGTTTGAAAGATAATACATACATAATTTTAGTTTCATCGGGAGGTTAAAAATCAAACTTACAAATAGTATAAAGTATATATTTTTGTACACGTTTTTTCACTAGCAGTAGAAATATGAACATTTTGCTGTCTAAATTTGGGTAGGCGGCTCGATTTCTAGAAATTTCCAGAATGAGTCAGTGGGCAAGAAAATTCGAGAAGCTTCCTCAGTGCCAGTCTATAAAAGCGAGACAGCTGGATCCGAGAGTGAGGCAGGATTCGAGCACACAAAGCAACCGCAAGCAAAGCAATCTCAAGCAAAGCGAATCAATCGCCAAACTCTATCATTTACAAGCGACACAGCAAGCATGTCTCTGTGGATCGCACCGAGCAACGTGTACACGCCGTTCTCGCACTCTCTGCCGCTCGTGGCAGCCATGAGCGAGCTGGACGACTGGCTGACGCCGGAGTATGACCCGCTGGTGCAGCTGCTGCGGCACAGAGGTCCGAGGCGACCGCGTCAGTGGAGCCGGACTGTGGACCTTCGCGGCTTCTCGCCGAAGGACGTGTCGGTGAAGCGGGAGGAGCGGAAGGTGCGGGTGGTGGCGCGGCTGGAGAACGGCGAGGACGTGACGGAGGTGAAGCGGACGGTGGAGCTGCCGGAGGAAGTGGACGCAGAGAAGCTGAACAGCGGCTTCACCCGGGACGGCATGCTGGTGCTGCAGGCGCCGTTCAAGGAGCAGCAGGAGCAGCAGCAGCAGCAGCCCGTTGATTCCCATAGGAGTCGAGCGCCTCCTGGCGCGGTCATGGGGGGTGCCTCTTCGCGGCGACCCGGACGTAGCGCCAAACCCCCTTTCCATAGGTCACCTCACTATCACCTGGCTAGAGCCCTCGGCTCTGCCAGGTCGGTGATCGCTCAAGTTGCTCCTCTGCTCGTGCTGCTTCTTCTTCTGCTGGGCTGCGTCGAACTCAATCCGGGCCCCATCTGCACGACCTGCTCCAAAGCGATTCGCACCACCAACTCTCCGCAATGTGCCGCTGCCTCTTGCGCTGAGCGTTGCCATCTACAGTCGCGCTGCAGCGGTCTCTCGCGGCTCCAGCTGGCTGACCCCGCGCGTATCTGGCTGTGCCCCAGGCACAGCGCTGCCCCCGCGGGGCGCGTCCGCGGGCAGGCCCTCCCGGCCGCCCCGGCCCCCGCCCCCGGCTCTGCGCAAGCGCCAACGATCGACTTCTGCGCGGCTTGCGGCACACGCATTCGTTCCGGCACTGCTCCGCTCAGATGCTCCCACAGCGACTGCCCACTCCTTGTGCACCGTTCTCGCAATTGCAGTGGCCTCTCTCGTTATCTCGGCGCCCCTGCTTGGACCTGCCAGGCGCATTGTCCAGCCCCTCAGCGCTCAATTGCCGGTCGCCATCCGGCCAGGCCCCACGAACTGCGCCCCCTCGCCCGCACCACCTGCTCCAAGTGCGGCACCAGCATTCGTCAGGGCGCCCCTCGCCTCACCTGCTCCGTCTGCGGCGGCACTAGCCACAAGAGCTGCTCTGGCCTCACGCGCGAAGGCGCCAACTCAGCTCTCCGGGGAGCCTGGCTCTGCAAATCCTGCTCCCCCGCGGGCACTTCCAGCCAGTCGATCCGTCACCTTGGAGATCACTCCGCGTCTTCTCGTGTACGCTCCACTGCCCTCACGGTCTGCTCCTCTACGCTTCCCTCGGCTAGCAGCATTCGCTTTCTGCAATGGAACGCCGACGGGCTATGTCCCAAACTCAGTGAGCTCATGGACAGACTTAAAGAGCTCCACATTGACGTCGCTGTCATCCAGGAGACGAAACTCAACTCCAGAATTCAGCTCCCGTCGACCCCCGGCTACTCCCAAGTCAGAGCGGACAGGCCAGGGACTCAGTCTGGAGGCGGTCTCCTCTTCCTCATCAACGAGCACCTCTGCTTTCGTCGCGGACCGTACACCTACTCGGCCCCGGTTGAGGTCCTACAGGTTGACATCCAAATCTCCAAGCGCTCCTGGCTCAGAGCTGTTAACCTGTATGCGGCGCCGCTTCGCTCTTGCGAAGACCCTGTTCCCGCTTCGGAATGGAACTGCGTCCCAACCGACAGCAACACGATAGTTTTTGGAGACGTCAACGCGCACTCTCCGCTGTGGGATGGCTCCCAACCGCCCGACGCGCGTGGCGACTCCCTCGTGGACTGGAGCACTTCCCACAACATGTGCTTTCTGAATGATGGTTCCCACACCCGGGTGAACAGAGCCACTGCAGGCCTCAGCACCCCGGATGTCACGGCTGCCCCGCCGGGCTGGGCTGAGAAGGCCGACTGGAGCGTCGATGAAGATCTCGGGGCGGATCACTTGCCTATCATCGTCCGGTTCCACACGGCTACCATCCAGCACAAGGCTCCTGGCCGCATGGTTTGGCGCAAGAAGGGCGCCGACTGGCAGGGCTTCAGCGCCGCCACCGAGGAAGCCTTCCGCAACCTCCCTAAGTCCCGCCTGTCGGTTCACAAACGCATCCTTCGCTTCAATCAGATCATCCTGGAGCAGGCGCACAAACACATAGGCAAAATCCGGCTTAAGAGACAATCCAAGCCCTGGCTTACCCAAGAAGCTAAAGCTGCCATCAAGCGCCGCAACCGCCTCCGGCACGAAGTGCATCATAGGCGTCAAGAGTGGCTCGACGCTTGCATCGAAGCTTCCCGGCTCACCCGCGACGCCAAAGACTCTGCCTGGAAGGAATACCTCGCCGACCTGCACCACAGCCATGATTCGAGCCAGGCGTGGAAACTGATCAGGTCCCTCAGCGGCTCCCCGGGCTCCTCCGCGCCCAACGAGGCTCTGCTCGTGGGTGAACGCTCTCTCACTGACAACCGCAGCAAAGCCAACGCCTTCGCCAGCCACTATGCTTCTGTCTGTCGCCTCAAGATCGACAGTGACGACCGGGCGGTCGTCAGGCGCGCCAAAGCCATTCTGCGGAGCAACGCGCCGGCTACCGCGGAGACCCCACCCATCACCATGGAGGAGCTTCGCGGAGCGATTGCTCATCAGAAGACTAACGGCGCCGCCGGCCCGGACGACATTTCCCCGCGCATGTTGCAACACCTGGGGGACGCAGCCCTCTTAGAGTTGCTGTTTATCTTCAACATGTCGCTGCACACCGGATCCCTGGGCCACATCTGGCGTTGCGCCATTATCATCCCGCTTCTTAAAGCCGGCAAGTCGGCCAGAGAGATCTCCAGTTTCCGCCCAGTGAGCCTCACCTCCTGTGCCGTTAAACTTCTGGAGCGAATCATCGACACCAGACTGAGACACCTCGCCAACTCTCGTGGCTGGATCTCGCCGGCCCAGGCTGGCTTCCGTGCGATGTACTCGTGCGAGGACCTGTTACTCAGAGTTGTGCAGGACATTAGCGACGGCTTCCAACTCAAACCGGCCGAAAGGACCATTCTCGCCCTCCTGGACTACTCTAAGGCGTTCGACAAAGTGTGGCGCGAGAAGCTTATCACCATCCTCGCTGATAAAGGTGTCCCGCTTGCTTACATTCGCTGGATTTCGTCCTTCCTCAGCGACCGCCGCGCTCGGGTTTCCTTCAACGGGTCCCTCAGCAAGTCCAAGCCGATGCGCCAAGGCCTTCCGCAGGGATCCGTCTTGGGACCGCTGCTATTCACGCTTTTCATTGACCCTGTCGTCTCCGTTATCCCTGAGGATGTTGGCATCACGTTATACGCTGACGACATCTCTCTCAGATGCAGGCACCGCAACAAGCTCACGGCCGCCTCCCGCCTTCAGGCCGCCCTCAACGCTGTTACCGCCTGGAGCTCCTCCAACAAGATGGTGCTCAACGCTGACAAGAGTGAAATCGCCTTCTTTTCTACCGACCCCAGCGAAGCGAGCTGGAGCCCCTCGCTCTTCATCGGGCATTCCCAAGTTCGGCACTGCAGCACTCCTAGACTCCTAGGCATTACCCTGGACCGTACGCTCAGCTTTAACGCGCACGTCAACGACATCTGCAGCAGAGTCCTGTCCCGCTGCCGCATGCTGTCCTGCCTCGCGGCTCGGGACTGGGGTTGGCGCAAGGAGCGCCTTCGCGGCGTCTACCTGGCTATGCAGCAGAGCCTTCTTAACTACGCGGCCCCGGCTTGGCAACCTTGGCTTTCCAGCACCTCCTTCGAGCGCCTTGAGCGCGCGCAAAACCAGGCCCTCAGAATCGTCACGGGCTTGCACCGCTCGGCGCCGCTTGACGCTGTGCACCTGGAGGCCGGCATCGGCAGCTACAGGAACACCAGCGACCGCCTTTGCCTCATCGCCAGGGAACGCGCGCTCAGGCTGCCCAACGACCATCCTCGCGCCATCGCCCTCTCGGGCACCGTGCAACACCGGCTCGCCCGCAGTAGCTGGAGACTCCGCTCGGCTCAGCTTGCCAATGGCCTTGGCATTGATCTCACGCCGCGTCTGCCGCTCACACCGGCCTTCCCATGCCCCTGGCTGGACCAACATCTTCCGGCGATCCTAGCTGACAATCCTTTGCCTCCGGCCACCACGCCCCCGTTGGAGCGCTGTCTTGCCGCTCTCGACGTCATCCGGTCTCACCCGGCTGAGCTCGTCATTTACTGCGATGGTTCGGCGGCCGGCGGCTCCGAGGCTGGCGGGGCGGCCGCTGTGGTCACCATCGGAGACCCGGCAGTCCCGACGACCGTGGAAGCCCGCACGTCCGCTGGCAGCCGCTACACCAGCTCCTTTGAAGAGGAACTCCGCGCTCTGGTCCTAGCCCTCGACTACCTCCGCTCGCACCCCACGCGCCCTGCCATCATCTGCTCTGACAGTCAGTCTCTTCTGCGCGCCCTTCAGCGTCCCTTCAGCCGCCTGGCCTCTTCCCTCCGCTTCCCGCACAACTGCCGCGCTCTCCTGTGGGTCCCGGGTCATGTCGGCATTCCGGGCAATGAACTCGCGGACCGCGCTGCTAACTCCGCTGCCGCCAACGCCGATGAAGCACCGCGCCCCAGCATCAGTTTTCCCACTGCCGCCTCGGTGATCCGCCGCACTCTGGTTGACAAGCCGGTCACCCACGCGAGATCTCGTCTCACCTATGCCTCCGCCGACGCCGAAAAGGAACGTCGGCTTATTACTAACCGCAAAGACGCTGTCCTTCTTGCCCGGCTGCGCTCCGGCCACTCCAGCCTCTTCGGAGCCTTCCGCGCCCTCATGGACCCCACGGTGGATCCGACGTGCCAAAGGTGCTTCCTCGAACCAGACACCCTTGAGCACTGGACAGCGTGCCCTGCTCTCGAGGCCGCCCGCCGTCGCTTCATTGGAGCTCCGCTCTCCCTCAGCAACTTGTCCGATTACCCTGATGGTTTGGTCGCGCTGGCCAGGTTCTGCATGGATCCTGGGCGCGTTTGGGCCAACTAACAACAACAACAACAACAGCAGCAGCAGCAGCAGAAACCGCAGGGCGACTCCGTGTGGGACGAGCTGCGCGGCCTGCTGCGAGGCGACCTGCAGTCTGAGGGGTCCGGCCAGCTGGTGGAGGCGGACGATGGCAGCAAGCGGTTCAAGGCGGAGCTGTCGGTGCGCGAGTTCAAGCCGGACGAGATTCGCGTGCGACAGCAGGGCGACTGCGTTCTGGTGGAGGCGGAGCACAAGGAGGAGGCCGGCGGGCAGCGGGTCCACAAGCGGCTGGAGCGAATCTACCAGCTGCCCGACGGCACCAAGCTGGACCAGGTTGTGAGCAAGCTCAGCCACGATGGCCGACTGTGCATCGAGGCGCCGTTCGAGGCTCCGGCAGCTCGGGAGCAGCCGCAGCTGAAGGACGTTCCCATGGAAACAGAGAAGGCTAATGAACAGTGAACTCGCTGTGGGGCATTGATATCCTCCTGTACTCCACTTTTACTAAGTCGCTTTAAGACTGGGACAGTCATTTCAGCGTGAAAATACAAGTAGTGACATATTGCATAGATTGAATAAATATTGTTTCAGTATTGTAGTTGAATATTTGTATTCAATATTTGTATACTTTTGGTACACAGTATTTACAGTATTGTGTCCATTGTTTTGCATGCTATAATAGCACTATTACTTGTTTAGATTCTCTGCAATAAACCATGTTCTCTCTGTACATGTAAATGTGCTGTTTTTCATGTTTGCTTCCTGTGTGTACTACTTAAACGATAAGGTTAGCTTGATTCGTTTTCTTATAGGACCTATTTGTAATCACCATTTCGTTAAACTATCGTTAGTTCGTTAGTCGTAGGATCGTTAGTCATTATACGATCTTAATTTACTAATGATATGAAAATAGCTTATAAATTGAGAGATAAATTATTCATACATGTACATGGAAATACCTCATGGTTATATAATTTTATTACGTGTATATTTTAAACGCAAATACATAATTTGTTTTACTTTTGATGTTTAATGCTTATTAGAAAATTAATATAATTTATACCATAGATACTTGTTAAACATAAATTTTTATGTGAGATAGTAGCTCCATTTTGCTTACATGGCTTCTACACCATTTTACCTCCTATGGTATTTTGAACAAAGTCTTGTTCAAAAGAAACAAGCAGAACTTCAGTTCAAACACTTTAAGAAACATTAGCGCTTGCGGAACTTCAATTCAAACAAAGTCCCTTTCTATTGAAACAGAAGAAATTCAATTCAGACTGTCTGTGGCCAAAATTGTCCCCGAATTACGCGCATGCGCAGATTTAAAATTCAAAAGAAACAAAGTCACATTCTATTTCGACAAAGGGATAAAATACAACATATCGACGAACATAAGAGTAAAATGAAAAACAGGAATAAGACAGTGTCAGTTGGCCAACTTGAGACACCTGACCATCAGTTGCCAAGGCAGCGAGCGAAGCATGTAAACACATGGTTGAACCACTCAATGCATTTGTTCACAGAGATGCAGCCAATGGTTCTGTCCACCATGCTGTACAGAATGTCTCGCCGATAGGCCGCCATCGACTGATTGCGGTGCTACTCAACTATCGGAGCGATAAAATTTTGCTGGTCTGCTCTCTTCAGAGCGGCCTTCCAACAGGAGATTAAGTTCTCCACAGGAGTCAAAATGGTGGAAGCCGCTTGACCTGAATGGAGTCCGGAATCTCGTAGGCTGCTTTTCCGCTCTCCCTGACCTCACAATCGTGTACGCTGTTGACCTCTTGACTCCAAGTTGGCGCGCCAGTTCCACAAAGTCATCTACGATCAGCAGCCCTGATGATACGGTCTCTGTCACTGTTGCTTACAATTGCGTACTGCCGAGGCTGCTGTTCCATGATATCTTCATCGAATTCTGCTTTAAATTCACCGATTCCCCCTTCTTCCAGCAATTGATCGTCTTCTTCAATCTGATCTTCAGCATTCATATCGTTTCTTATTGCGCAACGATTGTACAGTTATGCAGTACAGGAAAAACAAAAAAATAGATTAATGTACTAAAAATGTACTTTCGTATCTAAATGTATGTGCAAAAATCTCTGTCGAAATAGAATGTGACTTTGTTTCTTTTGAATTTCAAATCTGCGCATGCGCGTCATTCTGGGACAATTTGGGCCACAGACAGTCTGAATATTTGAAGTTCTTCTGTTTCAATAGAAAGGGACTTTAATTGTTTGAATTGAAGTTCCACAAAGGCTGTTATTTTTTAAAGTGTTTGAATTGAAGTTCTGCTTGTTTCTTCTGAACAAGACTTTGTTCAAAATAGGAGGTAAAATGGTGTACAAGGAGCAGTAAATGACCTAATGTTCATGTAGTATACACATGTAATTAAGACAAACACGACTGTAGAAATACTCAGATGCTTAATAGAAAATGCTTCTATACACTCGTATTAGAATTATTTTGATTATAAATTATTTGACAGGCTGTGGCATCTTATCCGAGGAAATTTCAGCGTCAAAGTACGCTTACTGCGCCCAGCGGTGCAGGTTTTGGATTCGCAAATTATCAAGCTTACCAGCCACTGTACATAAACAAATTATGTACTTATAATTCAGTTCTGTTGAAGGCTTTTGTAAGAAATGTTGCAAAAAGGTATAAAATATTTAAAATTTAAAATAAGAATGGGTTGCATACGGTTTTTCTCTTTTAATTTTAGAAATAACGATACCGATTGAATTTATGTACCTTACATCAGTTCAAGCGCATCATCTGACATGGTTTAAAAGTTCAACCGCGAATGGTGATGCATGCATGAAAGCAATAGCAATTCTGTTCTCTAGGTCTCAAATAAAGTCTTAACGTCCTTGTTAATCGACAAAATATTAAGATTTTTTGCAAACCCTTCAGAAATTTAGAAATTCTAGATAGGCCTTAGATTAGAAATAGAAATTTATTTCTAGACCTAATTCGAACATTACATTACCTTTAAAAGTAGATACTATATAGGTAGTCTAGGATAAAAATTTTAATTCTTGAAGCCTAAGAACAAGCAGAAAATCTTGCAGTTCTTCTATTAGAATCTATTTGAATTATTCTTATCTGTCCAGTTTTTCTGTGTTACTTTTATAATAATACCATTTTAATCATTTTCAAAGTTCTTACTTCTTAGTATGTCTGATTTCTATTCAGGTAGTTATTTGTTGTCACCATTTGTACCGTATACTGGATTGACTGTAGACAAGGTAAGTTTAAATTTCAAAAAGATGTTTTTAATTGTTTTTGCATAAATTGATAATATAAATATTTACTAGTTGCAGATACTAGTATAGTATTAAACATTCTTGTCTTTATTGCTTGAGTCCCTGATTCTAGGGTTTTGAAAGCTTGCCTCACATTAAAAGTGAAAACATTCATCTTAAATTTAGCCTTTATCATCCTAACCCTATCTTAATCCTTAATTCTAGGGATTTAAATTTTCTTTAAAGGCATACATGTGCAACCTCCAAAATTTGGTCAGCTATGCGACTTAGTTTTTGGCCAAAAATGCGACTTACATGTAAAAAAACCCTAAAGCAAAATTAACGCAACTTTGGGTAAACAGCAGGAATAACTATGACTGTCTCATTAAGTCAGAATGCCTTGTTAGCTACTTGGCGCATGACCAAGACCGCCACACACCAAGACCGCCACAGCTCTTACTGGCTACTGGAATTGAGGGGGAGCTACCAATCTTCCAGCATTGCTATTGGTTGTGATGGGTTGTGGAGTTAGATGAGGAAGAAGCGTCCCAAGATTGGTCAGGAATAAGATGAATAATTAAGTGGCCCAAAACGATTGCAAGTCAACAAGGGCAATTTTAAAAATATCTTTAACAAAAGCACAATTTGTTACTTTTAGCAGTGGATGAGCATGAATAATGCTTTTGAGGGCAAAAGCTTGAGTAATTAATTTTAACTTCACTTTCAAAAAGCCTCTCAAAAGTTCAATTGCAAGTTGCTGTAATTTGAAAAGTTTTTTTACGAGCTCGCACGATTATTTGAGTGTATATTCGGCGTCTGGGTGCGTCTAGTGCATTATTACGGACAAACAAATCTAGCGGCTTGATATTGTGCTATGGTACGTGGATTTAGAGGTGCCATTCATTTTGACGAAGGTTTACATGTACTTTGACGAAAGCAAGTTAACCACTATCGTTCACTCACATAACAGAAAAAGCGCATCTTAGGCCCAATGCCTATGAGAATGTCTGTGTAAATGTACGAGCATTATTGTGTGTATTTTATTGTGTACTCAAAGCGAGAATTTTGGTGAAAGCAAAGGGAGGGGATGAGAGTAAATGTACATGCACATGTAATTTGAGAGAATATATGGATCCGGGGGTTAGGAGATCTCTCACTCACTCACTCACTCACTCTCTCTCTTTCTCTCTCTCTCACTCACTCACTCTCTCACCCTCACTCCTATATTCTCGCTTTCTCTCTCACTCACTCTCTCTCACTCACTCACTTACTCACTCACTCACTCACTCACTCACTCACTCACTCTCTCACTCACTCACTCACTCACTCACTCACTCACTCTCTCTCTTTCTCTCTCTCTCACTCACTCACTCTCTCACCCTCACTCCTATATTCTCGCTTTCTCTCTCACTCACTCTCTCTCACTCACTCACTTACTCACTCACTCACTCACTCACTCACTCACTCACTCTCTCACTCACTCACTCACTCACTCTCTCACTCACTCACTCACTCACTCTCTCTCTTTCTCTCTCTCTCACTCACTCACTCTCACCCTCACTCCTATATTCTCGCTTTCTCTCTCTCTCACTCTCTCTCACTCACTCACTCACTCTCTCACTCACTCACTCACTCTCTCACCCTCACTCCTATATTCTCGCTTTCTCTCTCACTCACTCTCTCTCACTCACTCACTCACTCACTCTCTCACCCTCACTCCTATATTCTCGCTTTCTCTCTCACTCACTCATTCTCGCGCTTTTAATTCATTTCTGAATTTCAGGCACTATAATACACAAATTACAGCATTTTTCACACATTTGATCTTTTGCCTCCGATTTTTAAATGCAAATATAGTTTACTCTCGCGCACTGCGGCAACTTTGCACAGGTACAGTGTGAGCTACATGTACATGCATTTTTTCAAAGGGTACTGATCGATAAATACTGATTCTGACATTCTGACATCTCTCCAAAATATACATGTACCAAACTTCTTGATACATGTAATATAATACATGTAATACATGTGAGATGCACGTATGTGCATATAAGTGCAAGATACATGTACATGTACACGTTATCCATTCTATCTGTGACGTTTTTTCTAGCCGATCAGGAATTATCAATAGCAGTCAAATTTTTTGAAATTTCCGCAGCTGAAATCACATTCAGTGTTATGCAAAAGGAAATATTTGCGAAATCAAAGCCGTTTTTACGAGTAAAGCACAAACTGCATGTAGCCTTGCCGCTCGCAAATAAGTAATGTGGTGTGATGTGATATATTAGAAAGATGTGATATTAGCGAAGAACATATTTTTCTAAATCTTGCCAATCAACTTTGGGAAGGGCACCGGCATAAACTCGTATAAGCTGCTCGCTCCGTTTATATTTCAGGAGTCCATGCGGTGGAGATGCTGGAATTTGGTGAAAAAACCTGCAACCTTGAAGATATCAGTGGATAGGGCAGATGGAAGGGAGATTTGCGAACAAATTGTGAGAAAACAATGGTTGCATACTTTTGCAAAATGCTTGCATTTATCTGTTAGTACAGTAGTACATGTAGCTACTATGCGGACATGCGTTCGAAATATGCAAAATACCATAAGATCGGACCAAAGGCATAATCATTTTTTTATTTTACATAGTCCCATCTGGAATGCAACTTTTAGTCCCATCAAAGTTTGTATGTTATTCTGAGGTCATGACCTCATGCTCATGCTGCACTTGGCAGATCCGGGGGCCTTGTTTGGTTGCACTTCTACACATGGGAACACCAACTACAATATAGATGCCGCGCCCACATACGTTGCTCGGAAATTCAATTGCATCACACTAATATTTATTACCTGCAGCTATTTTGGAATATTTGATAGCTATATCACTAACGCCGGCCCCTCGTAAAAAATGCGTTACTATCCAAATCTTTTTTGTGCCCTCCTCTTGAATTCAGTACGTTAATTGGAACTCACAGTTATGTATACAAACAGTTTTTTAAGCTCGACTCGAGTCCATGCAGTTCAGGGGTTGCACCCAGAGGGGGAGGGGTCGAGGGAGGAAAATTCCGGGGTCTGCCAGTGCCACCTCTCTCCGTAACAACCCCCCCCCCCCCTAAATTTTTTGAGTACGCCCCTCGTTCCGTTCAAGATTTATGGCTTGGTATTAAAAATGCACGGCCGTTGCATGTAGCTATAGCTATAGCGATGAAGTCAGAACCTATAAGAGATAAAAGTCAAGTACAGCTGTTTTTTGTTACTATTCGATCTATTCGTGGTAACTGGGTGGAGTATTTGCTTTTTATCTTGATTTAATAACAACCCTGAGACAGTTGGCTGACCAAGCCAGCTGTCAATGCATTCATTCTAAAAAAGTGATAAATTTTTGTTACCTTGCCCGACAATATGCTATTGCTGGAGTAGCTAATTTATGCAGATAGTGTTATGCAAAGCTGGAAAAGAAGTCGCTTTGATTTAAACTATCAGAACTTCGATGCAGGAGAGACAAAGATGTAGTAGAGAGGGGTCACAGACAGAGATGGGGTCGTGTATTGAAATTAATTTGAACTTTTTTGCGCAGGCTATTCTGTGTGCAGTTTGAACAGTGATTGTGCAATCTAGTTCTACCTCATTAGTACATGCAGATATAGTAATTTTAGCATACTACTAGAGCGTTATGGACAAGCAAACATACAAACCTTAGAGATTTAGTATATTTGGATTAGAGATTAAATATAAATAAGTGCCACATTGAGTTAGGGCTCGAGATGACCTATGGAGCTGGCAGCACATTTCGCTTTAAGCACGGTGTAAAAGTTGAAGATCTTGTTATTAGCGCTCACAAGCCAAATGTGCCCCCGCCTCCACAATCCAGCAGGGGGTGCAGAGAAATAAAACTGAAGGTGCAGTAAATAAGATGCATGCAAATTTAGCGAATGCGCAAATTTTTTCTTTTTTACCTGTGCGCCGCATATGGACTGAAATAAAAGTGCAGAATATAATGGCGTGCGAAAAAAGATGGCATTTACCTGTGCGCCGCATATGGACTGAAATAAAAGTGCAGAATATAATGGCGTGCGAAAAAAGATGGCATTTACCTGTGCGCCGCATATGGACTGAAATAAAAGTGCAGAATATAATGGCGTGCGAAAAAAGATGGCATTAGTTAGACGGTAATAATTAATGGCTTTACCTGTGCACTATTTGCTAAGCAAGCAATGAAATGAGATTTATAACTCGATTTAAGTAAAATGGTTAATTATTAGAAGTTGCCACTTGAATCAGGCAAAACGGAGAGATCGCGATCAATTCTGCTGCGCATCATCCTCGCCCTCTTGTTGCCATCCAGGTTGCGCATGAATATGGCTGCAGGCCCGGAGAAATGCGGCAATCGACATAGTGCCCTCTCTCAGGTGTCGGCAGAATGTCTCAAAGCTGACATTCACTCGCGCGTACCTAGCATGCACTTGCTGGTGGTGCGTGACAGCTTGGCCTTGATGAACTTGCTGCAGCAGACGTTGCACCCGCTCTGCATCACGCTGAAGCAGGGTCAGCAGAAGATAGAAATTGAGCGCTTTCTCTCCACGCTTGTTGAGCTGCGCGTGCCAAGCCTCCACGGCATTGTTCGTCCTTGTAAACCGCTCAAAGACCGCTGAAAGAGACTGAGTGAAGAGAGGATGAGAGTGGAGAGAGGGTGAGAGTTGAAAGAGACTGAGAGTAGAGGGTGAGAGTAAAGAGAGGCTGAAAGTGGAGAGAGGCTGAAAGTAAAGAGAGACTGAAAGTGGAGAGAGGCTGAGAGTGGAGAGAGGGTGAGAGTGGAGGGAGGGTGAGAGAGGAGACAGTGTGAGATAATTAAAGAGAGACCTCGAGAGATTATTTCCTAATCCAATTTAGCTGTACAGAGCATGGATATACATGTACCTGTATCTATCACACAATGCGCATACTGTATACCAGGTCGATCATTGCCAATTGATTGCATGGTAAATTAAAAGCAAGTAGTGTAGCGACATACTGTCCGGCTGTTGTATGGTCAGAACGGCGTACAAGCACGAGTATACTACTGGTACCCAATGTGATGTACAAATGTACATTTATAGCTATTATACGTTCAAATAGTTTTAGAACGTATTTTTTAATGAACAGGGAGAACATCCGAAATCAAAGTAAACGATTACATGTACATGTGATGTACATGCATTTTCGTGCCATACATTTTGATTGTATTAAGAGCGATCACAGTAACTTTTGAGTGAGTGATCATGTGTGCGAGTGAGTGAGCGAGTGAGCTAAATGAGAGGGTGAGAGAGTGAGTGAGTTATATAGTGATTGAGTGATTCAAAAGTGAGTATATGAAAGCTGCTTACCAGGCCTCGGTACAACTCGATCGAGGCCCAGCTAGTACATATCACGGACTACTTGAGTGTCGTTTTATAGGAAGCCTGTACATGTACACGTAATAAAAACGGTATGGCTGCACGACTCACCAATGGCACATTGGCAATCGAACATGCTCGAATCACACATGAAAACTAACATTATAACAAATTATAACAATGACAACCAACTCAAGGACCACATTCAAAACTGCGAATTAAGAATGTAGTTAAGTCAAGAGCCTTTTTTCACAGCTTTCTACTAAAAGTAGCTGTTTATTTAGGATTGATAGTTCCTTTACAATTCAAATTGAATGAAAAAAACGAGGGCTCACTCACGGTCTCGCACCCACCCGGCCCGCTCACTCACCGGTTCCTCTCTCGCGGCCTTGTCGTCCCCATCTCACCCCTCCCCAGCACCATCCAATAACATGACGAGCCAAATTCCTCCCCCCTAGCTCCCCCAAGTGTGGCGGTCTTGGTGTGTGGCGGTCTTGGTCCTACACCAGCTACTTAGTTCTACTTGGGTTTTTTGGTGGGAATTTTTGCAACTTCCTTGGTTGGCCACCAAATTAGTTTGTCAGATTGGCCAACTTGGCCAATTGTTGCGTATGTATGTTTAAAAGTGAAAACATGCATCCAAATTTTAGCCCATAGTCTGGATCATGCTAGGTACATGCCTAAAAACATTGAATAATTATAAATACATGCCAAAAATTGATTGACTGCTCACACTCTTAAATTGATGTTAATATTGCAATAATAAATGACCTTTTTATATTATAACAAAAAATAATCTTTTTAGTAGTATAAAAAACTTTTCTGGCTAATAATTTGGTTAATTTTTTGGCTTTTTTTGCTTATATTATTTATAGCAAAAATGATACACAGAAAGATTTGTTCAAATACTTTAATATAATCTTTCAAGACCTAAAAAGCTTGAAAAGCTTGAAATTTATGCTTAAATTAAACTTTTTAAATTGTTTTTTATTTAGTATTAACTTTTCTGTGTGATTCTACAAGGTGCATACAAGGTGTGCACATCTACTATTTTCTTAGGATTGATGCATGCCAAGTATGCACATTTATTTTTGACATTCAAAGATATTGCAATAATTTTTGGGCATATAAATTTTTAGGTGTATACTACATAATTTAGAGTGTCATTTGTTTTGCTGCCTTGTAGTAAAGAACTCTGCAGAGCAAAACTACTTACTACAACTCCAAATAGTATTAGGGTTATTCCATGATAGGGTCATCAAAGGTATAGAAATTTTTTTAAAAATTATTTGCAAATGTGAATATTTCATTTTGCATATAATTATGAATTAATCAACCAAAATATCCATAGAAATTTCCAATATAGAATTAAGGTATACACCTATCATAGTTTAAATTAGCAAACCATATATTAGCCAATAAAATAATGAGGACTATAAGACCAAGGATACCTTAAAAGAATAGAACTTGCCTAAAGTGCTATGTGGGTATAGAAAGTGATGTGTATGCAATAATAATAATAAGAATAACAAAAAATAATAATAAAAACATGCTATAAAGCTAGCTATTGCCTTGCAATTTTTAGTTTAAAGTCATGAGACCATTCAATAAGTTTGTTGGATTGCTCATAATTGCAAAAAATTCTATTTAATAAGCAAGTTATATAGCATAAAAATTAAATCTTGATTTTATTTTTTCAAATTTTCAAATGTTTATCTACAAGATAAAAACATTATGAAAGGACAGTTGATCATATTAAATAGTGTCTAAATTGCTTGTAAATGCAATTTTAAACCTTAGATACTTGTAGCTTGTAAAATTATTCTTTGGTATTATTGCATTCAGATATTGATTTTTGTGAATGCCATAAGACATTGCTAATCTAATTAATATTTTAGTTGAACTTCATTGTCTGCCAGCTAGTAGCCATCGCACTTGGCAGGCCATTTCAAAAGTACTTTGCTGCAGAGCCAGGCAGCTCCAATATGGCCAGATATGCCGTGTCTTTTGTGGTTGGCTGCCTGCTCTGTCTGTTCTGCTTTGGACAGTGAGTTGGAACCAATATTTATCAATAATTCAATCACTGCATCCTGAAACGAGCCTCGCTCAATTTGCCATTCGTTTTTTAGTCAAATACTGCATGTGCTGTTCCAGGGCACAGTCTGCCTGCTAATCATGCTCTATGCTGATAGGCGCTATGCCAGGTTTGCCGCCTGCATATTTGCCATTGCCTACCTGTCCGCTTGCCACCTCATGCGCCAGTTCTACGACTATGGCGGCTACACTCTCGATATTACTGGGTTGGTAGAATAACTTACTGCGATCGGTATTAAGTATGTTTTGTACTTTTATAGTCAAGTTTATTAAATTATTGGAAGTAAAGTAAAGGTCTGGCGGGAGCTCTTAGACACAATCACCCTGTAAAGTTGTTCAAGCAACATGAGCCAGCCATCTGACACAACCACACTGACAACCCTGACACAACCACTCTCTGACAACCCTGACACAACCACTGTCTGACAAACCTGACACAACCACACTGACAACCCTGAGACAACCACTGTTTGACAACCCTGACACAACCACTGTTTGACAACCCTGACACAACCACTGTTTGACAACCCTGACACAACCACTGTCTGACACACTCCAGAAAATCGCCCCTCTGACACAACCGCCCCAGAAAATCGCCCCCTCTGATACAATCGCCCCGGAAAATTCGCCCCTCTGACACAATCGCCCCGGAAAAGTCGCCCCTCTCTGACACAACCACCCCGGAAAATTCGCCCCTCTCTGACACAATCGCCCCGGAAAAGTCGCCCCTCTCTGACACAACCACCCCGGAAAAGTCGCCCCTCTCTGACACAACCACCCCGGAAAAGTCGCCCCTCTCTGACACAACCACCCCGGAAAAGTCTCCCAGACAAAATGGCATCGCAAGCCGACCAACCCGAAACCCCAGGCCGCTGATGATCTCCACCCAGCGACTGTCAACCCTGGCTTTCAATATTCACGACGGCATCGTGGTGAAGGCAATGGAAGAGGCTGATCGAAAAAAGAAAACGGACGATCAAACGGAGCAGCAGGAGTCGGATAAGAGCAGCGAGAAAGTTAAGCCGAATTTGACCGAAAGGCAGATGCAGCACTTTGTCAGGTGCGAATTAATTTATTATTATTCATGCCGCTACTAATTTCTGTTGTGCTCATATTGCCCCCCCCCTTTGCGTCATGGACTCGCGATCAGGGACTTCCCAAGCCTGCTGCAGTACTACACCTATCTGGTGCACTTTCAAGGCATATTAGTTGGCCCGTTTGTGTTCTACGTCGACTTCAGGAACTACATGGACGGTACCATACCGATGCCATCGGATTTGACGGTAGGCTATCCGACTTGGACCAGTTGGAACACGTGTGATACCAGCAGTAGCATTAGCAACAAAATGATTAGCAACAAAATCATTCTCATAGCAACGACATCATCCTCATAGCAACGGTATCATCCTCATAGCAACGGCATCAGCCTAGCAACAAAATCATCCTCGTAGCAACGGCATCATCATCATAGTAACGGTTTTATCCTCATAGCAACGGCATTATTCTCATAGCAACAACATCATCCTCATAGCAACGGCGTCATCATCATAGCAACGGCATCATCCTAGCAACGAAATTATCCTCATTGCAAACGGCATTATCTCAAAAAAATCACATCATGGCAATGGCATCCTCATAACAACTATATCACTCCACAGCAACTGTCACTACTAATTTTATTAGCCACTATATTGCTCAAGACAACTGCATCACCATCTTAGAATCTTAATTGACCCGTGGTAAATATAGCATAACTACCAAATCAGCTATTACCTCCATAGCAACTATTTACAGCCAGCTAAGTATATATGTACTTTTGCCTTTCAATTTGCAGAAGGAGCAGCGCGAACACTACCTTCGCGGCACCTCTCGCATACTAGTGGTAGCCAAGTGGACACTATTCTTTGCACTCGTCACCCTCACTATGCAGACCGTGTTTCCGTTGAACTTTTTAGCCGGTAATAAAACTTGCACTGTCCTAGCTATTCTACTTAGGGATGGTGAAGTTAGAGATGGTGAAGTTTGGGGATTGTGAAGGATGGGGATTGTGAAGTTGGGGATGGTGAAGGTTGGGGATGGTGAAGGTTGGGGATGGTGAAGGTTGGGGATTGTGAAGGTTGGGGATTGTGAAGGTTGGGATTGTGAAGGGTGGGGATTGTGAAGGGTGGGGATTGTGAAGGTTGGGGATTGTGAAGGTTGGGGATGGTGAAGGTTGGGGATGGTGAAGGTTGGGGATTGTGAAGGTTGGGGATTGTGAAGGTTGGGATTGTGAAGGTTGGGGATTGTGAAGGGTGGGGATTGTGAAGGTTGGGGATTGTGAAGGTTGGGGATTGTGAAGGTTGGGGATGGTGAAGGTTGGGGATGGTGAAGGTTGGGGATACCCAAAGTTACAGTGTGCAACACTACCTGGCAATGAGGTACTCACGGCCGCTGAACACCTTGTGTGAGCGTGTGTCTGCGTACGTATTGCGTGCTCGTCTGCTCGCTGGCTGCTGTTCGACAGTTGCATTGATTTGCGGCAGCGCTCACAGCCCGGCCCCTTATATTAACTGACTGATTGCTATTTATGAATTTTTATTACGTTAATTTTACAGAGGACGGATTCCAGTCCTATTCACTGATTAGCAAGTGGTTCTACATGACTTTGGCCTGCTTTGTCATTCGTCAGCGCTACTACTTTGCCTGGAGTCTGGGTGAGCTGAGTTTATCTTCATGGCAATCAATCGTTGATGGTCAAAATAGAAATTAAAACAAAACAAAAAATCTGCATTACTCCGAGCCAGAAATCGTCGCAGGATAATCCCCAAAGGAAATCACCAAAATAAAATTATCACAGAAAAATCACCACAGAAAAGTCATCAAGAAAAATAGAAAATAATCTCAAGGAAATCACCACAAAATTCGTCACAAGGAAATCACTACAGATATCATCACAAGGAAATTACCACAGAAATCATCACAAGGAAATCATCAAAAAGAAATCATCACAAGGAAATCACCACAGAAATCATCACAAGGAAATCATCAAAAAGAAATCATCACAAGGAAATGACCAAAAATCGTCACAAGGAAATCATCACAAGGAAATTACCACAGAAATCATCAAAAGGAAATCACCACAGAAATCATCACAAGGAAATCATCACAAGGAAATCACCACAGAAATCATCAAAAGGAAATCACCACAGAAATCATCACAAGGAAATGACCAAAAATCGTCACAAGGAAATCACTACAGAAATCATCACAAGGAAATTACCACAGAAATCATCACAAGGAAATCACCACAGAAATCATCACAAGGAAATCACCACAGAAATCATCACAAGGAAATGACCAAAAATCGTCACAAGGAAATCACCACAGAAATCATCAAAAGGAAATTACCACAGAAATCATCACAAGGAAATCACCACAGAAATCATCACAAGAAAATCATCACAAGGAAATTACCACAGAAATCATCAAAAGGAAATCACCACAGAAATAATCACAAGGAAATCACCACAGAAATCATCACAAGGAAGTCACCACAGAAATCATCACAAGGAAATCATCACAAGGAAATTACCACAGAAATCATCAAAAGGAAATCACCACAGAAATCATCACAAGGAAATCACCACAGAAATCATCACAAGGAAGTCACCACAGAAATCATCACAAGAAATCACTACAGAAATCATCACAAGGAAATCACCACAGAAATCATCACAAGGAAATCATCACAAGGAAATTACCACAGAAATCATCAAAAGGAAATCACCACAGAAATCATCACAAGGAAATCACCACAGAAATCATCACAAGGAAATTACCACAGAAATCATCACAAGGAAATCACCACAGAAATCATCACAAGGAAATCATCACAAGGAAATTACCACAGAAATCATCAAAAGGAAATCACCACAGAAATCATCACAAGGAAATGACCACAGAAATCATCAAAAGGAAATCACCACAGAAATCATCACAAGGAAATGACCACAGAAATCATCACAAGGAAATCACCACAGAAATCATCACAAGGAAATCACCACAGAAATCATCACAAGGAAATTACCACAGAAATCATCACAAGGAAATCACCACAGAAATCATCACAAGGAAATCACCACAGAAATCATCACAAGGAAATTACCACAGAAATCATCAAAAGGAAATCACCACAGAAATCATCACAAGGAAGTCACCACAGAAATCATCACAAAGAACTTATCAAAAGGAAATCATCACAAGGAAATCACCACAGAAATCATCACAAGGAAATCACCACAGAAATCATCACAAGGAAATCACCACAGAAATCATCACAAGGAAGTCACCACAGAAATCATCACAAAGAAATTATCAAAAGAAAATCATCACAAGAAAATTACCACAGAAATCATCAAAAGGAAATCACCACAGAAATCATCACAAGGAAATCACCACAGAAATCATCACAAGGAAATCACCACAGAAATCATCACAAGGAAATCACCACAGAAATCATCACAAGGAAATCATCTCAAGGAAATCATCACAAGGAAATCACCACAGAAATCATCACAAGGAAATCACCACAAAAATCATCACAAGGAAATCATCTCAAGGAAATCATCACAAGGAAATCACCACAGAAATCATCACAAGGAAATCACCACAGAAAATCACATGTTCAAAGAGGGCCACCTATTTCACTAGCAAGCAGTTTCACAACCAACCTTACAGGCGAGCTGTCCTATCTGTCCTCTGGCTGCGGCTTCACCGGCATCAACAAGGACACGGGCAAGGCCGAGTACAAGACTGTGCAGAATTTCGACTTTAACGGAGTTGAGGTGCGCTTTGAAAGTTAAAATTATTTTGCTAATTAATGTCTTTGTAACACCTTACTTTAGTAAATAGCGGATCTGGTCACCACCCGCAGCTGTCCACCTCCATGAAGATGGCCATAGACAACTGGAACATCAGCACAGTGCACTGGCTTCGCGAATGCGTCTACGAGAGAGTGCCGAGCAAGCACGCCACCTTGGCCGTGTTCATCGCCTCCGCCACCTGGCACGGCTTCTATCCAGGCTATTACCTGCTGTTCATCTCTGTGGCCTTCTTCACCACTGTGGCTCGGCTGGTCAGTGGGGTCTTTGGTGTGATGTTGTGCAATGGTCCTCTCGGATCCTCAGTTGCTGGGCCAGCCTCCCAGATCCTCAGTTGCTGGGCCTCTCAAATCCTCAAAAGTTTAAAGATCTTAGTAGCGATCGAATCCATTCTTCAGCTCAATTTTTTCTCTTCTGCACATTTCCAGGCCCGGCGGCATCTCAGGCCGCACTTCCAGGGTTCTGAGACGGCTAAGCTGGCCTACGATGTGGTTACCGGCTTAGCGAGCCTGACAACGCTTAACTACGGTGCCGGGGCTTTCGCTCTGCTGGATCTATACAAGGGCCTCAGGTTCTGGTGGTAAGTGACACTGGTGAATTGTGTGTGTCTAGTGACACTGGTGAATTCTGTGTGTCTAGTGACACTGGTGAATTGTGTGTGGCTAGTGACACTGGTGAATTCTGTGTATCTAGTGACACTGGTGAATTCTGTGTGTCTAGTGACACTGGTGAATTGTGTGTGGCTAGTGACACTGGTGAATTCTGTGTGTCTAGTGACACTGGTGAATTATTTTTATCTAGTGACACGGGTGAATTCTGTGTGTCTAGTGACACTGGTGAATTGTGTGTGTCTAGTGACACGGGTGAATTCTGTGTATCTAGTGACACTGGTGAATTCTGTGTGTCTAGTGACACTGGTGAATTGTGTGTGGCTAGTGACACTGGTGAATTCTGTGTGTCTAGTGACACTGGTGAATTGTGTGTGTCTAGTGACACTGGTGAATTGTGTGTGGCTAGTGACACGGGTGAATTCTGTGTATCTAGTGACACTGGTGAATTCTGTGTGTCTAGTGACACTGGTGAATTGTGTGTGGCTAGTGACACTGGTGAATTCTGTGTGTCTAGTGACACTGGTGAATTCTTTTTATCTAGTGACACGGGTGAATTCTGTGTATCTAGTGACACTGGTGAATTGTGTGTGTCTAGTGACACGGGTGAATTCTGTGTATCTAGTGACACTGGTGAATTCTGTGTGTCTAGTGACACGGGTGAATTCTGTGTATCTGGTGACACTGGTGAATTCTGTGTATCTAGTGACACTGGTGAATTCTGTGTATCTAGTGACACTGGTGAATTCTGTGTGTCTAGCTTGCAACACTGGTGAATGCTGTGTGTCTGGTGACACTGGTGATTGGGATCGGTGAACGGTGTGCCCAGTGACATGGGGATCGGTGAACGGTGTGCACAGTGACATGGGGATCGGTGAACGGTGTGCCCAGTGACAGGGAGATCGGTGAACGGTGTGCCCAGTGACATGGGGATCGGTGAACGGTGTGCCCAGTGACATGGGGATCGGTGAACGGTGTGCCCAGTGACATGGGGATCGGTGAACGGTGTGCCCATTGACATGGGGATCGGTGAACGGTGTGCCCAGTGACATGGGGATCGGTGAACGGTTTGCCCAGTGACATGGGGATCGGTGAACGGTGTGCACAGTGACACGGGGATCGGTGAACGGTGTGCCCTGTAAAATGGGGATCGGTGAACGGTTTGCCCAGTGACATGGGGATCGGTGAACGGGCTATCCAACAGCAGTGCCGCACCAACCCCAATTCAACAAACAGGTCAATGTACTTTATCGTGCACGTGATCGCCGGCCTGATGTACCTGGGATTCGTGACGCTTAAGCCGGCTTCTTCCTCCAGACGATCCGCTCCGGAGGCGCCAAGGCGCGCAGAAGTGGCGCAGTAGTTGACAGTAGCTGACAGATCGGAGTAGA
>NIVC01000921.1:72500-215000 GCA_002269645.1 Macrostomum lignano | reverse complement strand
TAGATAGATAGATAGATAGATAGATAGATAGATAGATAGATAGATAGATAGATAGATAGATAGATAGATAGATCTACAGCTACCTCGAACTAACAAGAGGCATACTCATATTATCAATAAACCTTATTAACATTTTTTCAAAGCCTTACCACTCCTGGATTGACTTTTCCGGCGATAACATGTTTACTTGTTGCTGCGGTCGCTGAAACAGAAGGCTAGTCCTTGCACGACAATGCGAGTTCAAGGTTGGATAATAAACGTCTGCGTGTTGACGCAAATAAAACATCTGCTTTTTGCTTAGGCTCTGTGGGTTTAAATACGCGAATGCGAACCCGTGCGGTGAGAGAGGCCTCTGTCAGCTGCTACTAGCTAGTCAGCCCACCCCTGCACCCAACTCTCACCTCGTCTTCTCATCTCAACCTGCTGCCCGAGCTGAAGATTGTCTACCTCGGGGGTCAGACTCAGCAGCAGCACGAGAGAGAGAGAGAGAGAGACGAATTGTAGGGGTTGGATGCATCTGCCCACAAACTTCATAGCCCTGCAGCTATAACGCAGTTATAACAAATTAACCTTTTTTAATTCACTCAGACCACATCCCGGTTAAGAGCGAATAACCTGAGTGCAAATCCTGGATTACCTGGCAAGCGCCCGCATCCCTGTGCCAGATGAATCGCATTAGATTGAGGTGGCTCTTTTGTCTATTTGTGCTTTTCTCCCTGCATTACTCTTTCACGTTCTGCTTCTCTATGATTCAATAGAAACAGGAAAAACGTGCTTCGCTAACTTGGCCTTGTTAATAATTAGTATTCGCTTCGAATTATAACTGTTATTAGTACGCATTTGTAGCCATGGCGAGAGTACATGTGTCAGGGGTATTAATTGCGGGGTATAGGTGTGAATAAGGACCTGCTGAAGGTACATTCCCTGACACCAAAGTGCCTCTTTGGCACCTGACACTACATGTAACCCGTCTCTGACACCTAAACCTCTCTCAATCTCTCTGACACCACAATGTCTCAGACACCACAACGTCTCTGACACCACAATGTCTCAGACACCACAACCTCTCTGACATCACAGTGTCTAAGACATCACGTCTCTGACGCCACAATGTCTCAGACACCACAACGTCTCAGACACCACAACGTCTTAGACACCACAACGTCTCAGACACCACAACCTCTCTGACATCACAGTGTCTAAGACATCACGTCTCTGACGCCACAATGTCTCAGACACCACAACGTCTCAGACACCACAACCTCTCTGACACCACAACGTCTCTGACACCACAGCGTCTCTGACACCACAGCGTCTCAGACACCACAACCTCTTTGATACCAGAAGAACACTTTAAAATCATTGACCAAAGCCATACTGACGCCAAACTTAGAATTCTCGAGGCCCTGCACATAAAAGCTCAGACCCCGAATCTCAACACCCAATTACAACATAGTGGTGCAGGTCACGTTCTCCGCGTTTTCTGAACAGTGAGTGACACAGTCGTGCACGCTGTGTACACTTAGCTTGACGTTCAATTACTTAAGCTACCGCCCCTGATTCTGCCTTTTGACCACTGGACAAGAATTGTGTACATTTGGTTTAACTTTAAATCTCAATCTATAATTCTCTCTCCTACCTACTATACCTATGTATGTTGTTAAAGCCAAGTTGTAATCAATTGTTTTCAATCTTACCCTCCTTACCTGTGTACGTTGCAAAAACCAATATTTAATCAAACGCTTTCAATCTCAATTTCTCAAATCGTTCTAATAAAATCCTGACGATGCACCATGGCGTGCGAAACGCGTTGAAGTTGTTAGAAATTGCAATCATATTCAAATGTTGATATTAAGCTTTCTATTTATTCTTCTCGCCAAGCGAGCGACTCTACCAGCATACCACAACCTCTGAAACCACAACTTCTCAGACACCACAGCGTCTCAGACACCACAACTTCCCTGACACCACAGCGTCTCAGACACCACAACCTCTCTGATACCACGTCTCTGACACAACAGCGTCTCAGACATCACGTCTCTGACGCCACAACGTCTCTGACACCACAACCTCTTTGATACCACAACGTCTAAGACATCACGTCTCTGACACCACAACCTCTTTGATACCACAACGTCTAAGACATCACGTCTCTGACACCACAACGTCTCAGACACCACAACCTCTTTGATACCACAACCGCTCTGACACCACAACGTCTCTGACACCACAACCTCTTTGATACCACAACCTCTCTGACACCACAGCGTCTCTGACACCACAACCTCTTTGATACCACAACCTCTCTGAAACCACAACCTCTCTGACACAACAGCGTCTCAGACATCACGTCGCCGATGCCACAACCTCTCTGACACCACAACCTCTCTGACATCACAGCGCATTTCACACCATAGCTCGTAAATGTAGTCTCAACTTTTATATTTCAAGTAGATTATACATGTACAATGGAAGCGATAGCTAACACGTGTTACACAGGCATTCATACTTTTTGTGCAGATCTATAGTATAGTTACATGTACACTGCCTTAAGCATAATGAGTATTAAGTACATGTATACACGTAGCTAAGGCGACTGTGTCTAAGGCGAAGAAATTTCGCATAACTACTGCAAGCGGTAAACTAGTTTAGCTGTGAGAACTGCTGACTCATCTCTTCTCTCAGCTCTCAGCTCACACTCAGCTCGTGCGCGTACTTTCACAAATAGCCCCCCCCCCTCATCTGGATGCGCTGGCGCTGATGTACATTACACCAAATTTCACGCATCATTTTAAGTTGACGCGTCACCATTCCCAAGAAACAGCATGCAGCGATAGAATATTTTGCTCTAAAAATAGCCACAGTGGCACAGCCCAGCGGCCTTTTTGTCAAGGTCGTCTGGCAAGCGCTTCAAAGCAGTGCATTTTCACAGCGCAGATAGCTAAAGCAGTTGAAATTTTTCATGGTCAGCAGAGTTGTATATATGCATGTGACTCAATATGTACATGTACGTATATATACTCAGCAACATTGAAAAGTCGCCACCCTGTGTCCCAGTGAGCAGTGGATCTTTTGACCATGCGTCTATCATGCGTCTATTTTGATATTAAAAATGCTTGAAAAAACAATGAAAACCAGGAGGAAGCTTCAATCCATCCAATCTTCGCCCTCCGCTCTTCTCAATCCCTCCTCGCCCAGCCCAACTCTGCGTCGCGTGGCGCAAGTTGCGTCCCACTCAAAAGTCAGTTCTGCATGAGCTAGAATTTACTGCGCACTCCCTAAGGTGGTGACTTTTTAATGTTGTTGAGAAAACATATACAAGTTGACTGCTGCTGAGTATATTTTATCAGTATTATACAATATACGCATTTTTATTTATGTTGTGCCTCGTAGTGATAACGCTATACGTCTTTACTATACTCAGCAACAGTCAAAAGTTCCACCCTCCATGCGAGATGAAAATTTTCTCACTTATTGCGACAACTTCTCACTCACAATTCAACCCACAAGTTACGCAACTAAGCCGCCCGCGAGAGGAAGGGAAAGTTGATCGAATAATCGATGCCTAATAACGCGTGCGGGATCCCCTCGCACGCGACTGTGCGGGGCATCCCCCAGGATGAGGCGGCGCGTAGAAAGTCCTGCATGGGAAAGCTGCATGCTGCCAAGTGTTTTCAAAGGGCATGACGCGCAGCTCCGCAACATTCTGTGGTAGATTCTCTTTTTTAATGCTGCGTTTTAGGAAGTCCCAGACATGCTCGATGGGATTTATGTCTGGGGACCGTGAATGCCAGCGCAGAGTACGCATGCAGCTGGGCATGTAGCTGTAAATTAGGTATAGACTGAACATTTGTCCATGAAGTTACTATTACGCAGTTTAATTTGTATACCATTAAGTAGACCCAAGCCACTCCCAAGTGACAAGCTTCGCGCGTGCCGTATTTTTAGTTGCGTCATTGCGTAACTCACAACAATTGAAAAAAGTTCATCTCGCTTCGAGGGTGGAACTTTTGACTGTTGCCAAGTATACCTTTTTTCTAACACTAATATGATCGTTTAATTCTATACTATAGCCTCCCCGTCTGCTAGCATATTAGTGTGTGAATTAAAAATATAACTGGCTTCGAGGCTCCTGTACGTCAACGTCAAGCAATGTGCAGCAACACAACAAGATTATTTCTTTACATGCATTCAACATGGTTATGTGCCATGTAGTATATGCCTATATGCACTCAAGTTCTCCTACTTTTCATAGTCTGGAAGGTTGTTTTTATGCCAGAAAATTTTAAACAAAAGTAAAACAAAGAAGAATAGTTTTTAGCAAAAACAGTTACTTTAAAGTTTAGTGAAGCTCTTGTAATTTTAAAGAATATTTTCTTTAAAAATTATAGTGTTCAAGCTACTTTACACTTAAAGTACAACTTTCTAATTTACGTCGGCATAAGAATTGAAAAACTAGAAATTTCATTTTTTAGCGCATGGGCCCACCATGATCTGCATTAATAATGCAGCATTATGACGTTTTTATAGCCAGCGTGTGTGCTTACATGCTGCTCCAAAAATGTGTGCGCATGTTTTCTTACCCCCAAGCAAGAATTCTATCTTGGAAAATAGTAAAAGTAGCTTTTTAATTCTTTAAAAAATGTATCTTAAACAAATATACATACAAGTACAAATATATAAATAAATACCGCTACAAGTCTAATAGGCTCTAACCCTGTTGCCCTTTTGACTATTGCCCTTTTGATTGTCAAAAGCATTCCACTCAAGTGCTGCTGTGTACACAAACTCTGAGTAGCCAAGATTGGCCACTAGTTTTAAAGCTTCTCCCTGTAGGGACTGATACAATTATAATGATTTGTAAGCATTAAAGGAGGGTGATGCATTCACACATGCATAAAATGCCACTTTCCAACCTTGTATTGCCTTTTGTCACTGCTAAACACTGGAATTGACACTCGTAGCTAGCGCCACATGTCTTGTCCAATGCTTTTAGTTAATTCTTGGCCGTACACACTAGGCTATCTGCGCAATGATTGGTTAGCTAAATAATCCATTTGGGATTGGGGGGCTGTTGGACCCCTGCCTAGCTCAGCACTCGCTTTGCTAGCATTGTACACAGCTCCAGTTGGGGTAGGTAGCTGCCTCACTTTATTGATTGGCTTCTCCCTATACCTCCAACTCTCTGTGCGCAGCTGAAAACCCTCTGACCTATAGGCCTAACCTACACTGGTCTCAAAAGTTGGGTAGCTGCCAAACAAAGCAATGCACCAACTGGGCTCTTGTTGTTGCATTTGCTATGCTTGTAGTTGCCCTATGGAATGACCTTCAACATCTCCTGCAACAGTTGCCAACCTTTCCATCTCCTTCTCCAGCTCGCACTGCTAAGCTTTAAATTCTTCTTGCATTTTTCTCTGGCGCTCTCTGACTTCTACCCACTGACTCCATGCGGCCTCAACTTCCTTTTGCCTTATCTCTCTTTCCTCATAGCACACTGTTTCTTCTTTTGCTTGCCAAACCCTCTTCCTCAGCTCAGTCATCAAACTCACTACCTCACCAAAATTGCTTTCCAATGTCTCCAGTTCCTTGACAGCTTGCATTTGCTCAGGCAGATTTCTTCCAACCTCATGCAAAACTTCTTGAATCACAGTGTTCACCTTCTTGTAGCTCTGATCAAGCTGCTCCACAAGCCGCTTGGCCTCGTCCAACTCTGCTCCATCCAAGCTTAGGGTCCTCAAAAGTTTGTTGCGCAGCTTCGTGAAGACACACTTCTCAATAGCCTTTGTGGCCTTTAGTTGAGCCAGCTGGTTGCTCATATCCAGAGCTGCCGCTGCAGTCTCTTCATTTCTGTCATCCAACATTGATTGATTGTAATGAGTAAATAACCATGCTCTGCTACCAGATGTTCTTGCATTCTTGTCAAGTCATGCAATATGAACAAGTCTTCACAGAATCAAATTGACTTTACGGCTATAGCTCAATGCAAATCTAACTAACCAAAAACCACAGTTGTGCACTCTCAAGCAACTGAGACTGCAAATATATATTATAGCACTAGCACTAACATAAAAGGGGGTGGGTGCTAATTGCATATACAAGCTACATGATTCAAAAAGGAGGGTTGGACCTCAATGTATGCCGAAAGAAAAACTAAATAATAGATTAATGTCTAAATCAGAAATAAATAAATATACCTTCTCTTGCCAACACCCTTTTTGACTATTGCCCTTTCAATATGTAGCCCTTTTGATTTGTTCCCATTCACTGTTACATTTTGTCTTGGCCCTGGCCTTGGCCTAGGTTTTTTCCACTAGTACTAAAATGCAAATTTGCACCTAAAGATCCAATTTTTAGGATGCAATTTAAAAAGTTGGGATACTAGGCCCTATATAATATCTTTATATATTATATGATTTACATCAAAAACTAGAACACTTTTTCTAACTAAACAAAATCTACAATCTACAACTATGCCATTATTGTTCTAATTTGCTCATTAATAATTTCTCTTTAACTATTCCTTGGCAAAAAAAACTAGTTATGGTTAAAAAAGATCTCAATCTAATTTTAATTATTAAAATCTAAGTTTTTTAATCTCCATCTTAGTTTTAATATCTTTAGAAAACATTAGGCTTTATTACTATGCTATGTGACTAATTATAAAATTATCGTATTCATAGTTAATAATAATAATAATAATAATAATAATAATTAAATGCATATTGGGATTAGAATTAAGGGTTTTAAGTTAAAATAAATGTTTTTACTTTCAATACAAGGAGAGCTTGTAAGTCTTTGGGGTCAAGGACTTAAACAGCATTTTTGATATCAATGAATATTAAAGTTGGGATGGTAGGCCTTAAATTAAGATAAATAAAGCTAATAACAACACAAGAAGTTATGCCCCAGAGTCAGCAATGGGTGTCACAGGGTGTGCCTCAGAGCGCAGGAGCGAAGGAAGGCTAGGCCATTGGCTTGGTCAGGGGCGCCAGTAGGCAATCTGGGTAGGCGCCTGCCCTCGCCAGAGGGGCACTGGAAGCTTTAGCAGCGTCTCCTGTACTGGCTCGGGGCAGTATGTCTTGGCGCGGATAGGTGGCCTGCCAGCTAGAGCTGATGGCGTCAAAGCAGGTCGCTGGGGTAGGCAAGGTGGGCTCAGGCATACAGCGCCGCATTGGAGATGTGCTCGCCACCGCCAATCTTAAAGGTGGTGCACAGCAGGCCGGCGTGGGCCACATCCACCTGCTGCTCAAGTGTCTTAGTCAGCGTCCATGTCTTGGCGTTGTAAAGCAGGATGGTCTCAATCACCGCCTGGAACAGCGCCGAACGCTGGTGGTCTGGCAGGGCCGCAGAGTGTAGGACGGTCCTCACAAAGTTGAAGGCTGCCCAGGCGAGTCCGCGGCGACGCCTCAGGTCGTCGGAGGCATCGGGCACCAGACCACCAAGGTACACAAACTGCTGACAGCGTGGCAGCGGCATCGCCTGCCCATTGGCACCTCAGCAGATGTCGGCTTGGATGTCGGATGGCGTGGTGAGCACGACGGTCTTCTGCGTGTTGACCACCAGGCCGACGCTCGCAGCAACGCCAACCAGCCGGTCCAGCTGATGTTGGGCGCCTTCGACAGTTGATGACAGCAGGGCGAGGTCGTCGGCGTAGCCTAAGATGCTGAGGCGGCGCTCTGGTTGGCGGCGACCCACACGGCGCTGCAGGAGTAAGCCGTCCTCGGCCGTGGGCAAAGCAGTCTGCAGCACCCAGTCCAGCACCAGTACAAACAGAAATGGCGCCAGCGTGTCCCTCTGGAGTACTCCGGATGACGTATCGAAGGTGTCCGAGAGACCGTCTGGGGTCACCACCGCAGCTCTGGTGTTTTGGTACAGCGCCATCGTGGCATTGACCAGTTGCTGCGGTACGTTGTACGCTCTAAGCACCAGCGGAAAACGCGCTTCTGGCGACCGAGTCGAAGGCCTTTTTGAAGTCAACAAATACCACGATCAGGTTCGACTGGCGCGTGCGCGCCTCCTCGATGACTCGCTGAAGGGCCAGTATCTGCGTGACGGTGCCGCGCCTTGGCCGAAACCCGTTCTGCTCGATCCGCAGGTAAGGATCTAGCATGGGCTGCAGCCGGGCGAGCAGAAGCCGGTTGAAAAGCTTTGCGGCGATGGACATTAGGCAGATACCTCGGTGCTCCTCCAGTTTGGTTGTGCCTGGCTTCTTTGGGATGCCGACGATGTGCGCTAGGGTCCACTCAGTGGGCGCCGGACCTCCAGCGAGCACGCCGTTTATCACACGGGTGACCTCAGTGGCCACGCAATGGATGCGCAGCGCCTCGATTGGCACCTCGTCTGGCCCCAGTGCCTTTCCGCCTGGGGTATTAAAGACAAGTTTCAAAACGTCGGCAGTGGTGACTGGGCTGGTGTTGAACTGCTCCGCCGTTGGCACAGGTATTTCGGGCGGCAAATGCAGATCGGCTGGTAAGTGTGGTCGGTGGCGGCGCGTTGACGATGGCGGCGAAGAACGTGCGCAAGCTGTTCCTGCGTTCGTTCGAGGTGTCGCCTGCCAGGTTTAGTGCTGCACGCCGCTTGCGTCCCGTCGGGGTATTGATGGTGGCCCAGGCCACACGGCCCCTTGCGTCGGGGCCCGCAGCAGAGACGGCTCGGATGGCGTCGTCGACAGCGGCGAGCTCCTGCTCTTGGTAGACACGCGCCAGAGCCTCCTCCGCCTCGTGCGCAGGCTGGCCATTCAGCCGGATGCGTTTCATGTTGTCTGCCGCCTGTCTAACCTCCTCATCCTCCATCCAGGCTGGTTGTCCCCGCTGTGTTGGCCGCATCAGCGGTACCGACTGCTCCGCGGCGGTGCGGACAGCTGCGCTGACTGCTGCATACTCGGCGGAGCTACGCGCGCCCTCCAGCTCAGTGCAGAAGGCGTTTGCAAAGCGGCGGCGCGTCTTGGTGTTCTTGAGCGCACGTTAGTAGCGCCGCTGCAGTCGCTTTGGCGGCCGGTACAGAGGGTCCCGGACATGAAGGTCGCAGATGACAAGCCGGTGGTCGGAGCGTAGAGCCAGCGGCGTGATGATGCGGCAGTTGATGGCGCGGCCGCGCTCGCGAAAGCGCACAAGCACGTGGTCCCGCTGTGCTAGCCTCCGCGTGGCGAACCGACCCCGCGCGTTCCGTCGCCGGCGCTGGCAGCCCTCAAAGGTGGCGAGCCTGCTAGGCGGCCGGCGGAAGCGGCTGTTGACTGACACCAGATCGTGCCTGGCCAGGAAGTCGTCCAGCGCTCCAGTGTTGCCGTTCTCGCGTGGTGTGACAGAGCGACCGCTCGGAGCGGCGCGGCACAGCGTTGAGATCGCCGAGCACGATCACCGTGTCGCGCTGTGCCGTCGCTTCAACCTGCTCCGAAAGGAAGTCAAAGAAGGTCTGAGCTTCATCTGGGCGGGTGGCGGGCGGTGCGTACGCGCAGAACAGGCGGGCGTTCCAGCCGCGAAGCCGGACATCGACACGAAGCAGCCGGTCAGACAGAGAGACGCAGCAGCAGCTCTGCTGCAGCCTCGGCCCGATCAGCGCCCCTACTCCTCCTCGGCCACGGTGGTTAGCTGAGGTGTACCAGAAGGTCCAGCCAGCACCCAGGTCCTCAGAGTGAATTCCCGGGTCAGCCTTGATGGATACCTCCTGCCGTCGCAGCTGAGGTCGAGTGCTAGCTTCGCTAGCTGCCCTCTCCACCAGGAATCTTTCAGGGTCCGGCAGTTGAACGTCCCGACCCGAAGTACTCCCTGTGGTACAGCTGGGGCCCGATGAAGTTGGGCCTCACGGTCCCTGGCGCCACCCAGAAGATCCGATGGGACCAGTGCGGCGGCGGCTTGGCGGGCGGCGCCACGCAGCCGACCTCGCCGATTAAGCTCACGTCGACGCTCAACACGCCGGCGGGCGCTCCGCTGCCCCCCGCTTGGTCCTGCCGCTGTTGGCCGCCGCAGCAGTTAAGCGCGGCTCTCCGACTTGACCCCGTGGACTCGTGGAGGAGGCGGCATTTATCTGAACCGTGGTGCAGTCAAGTCTGCAAATAAAGTCAAGTCTTAGTCTTTATTAGCTAATAAGGAAGCTATCTAGCATTTGCCACTATCAAAGAAGACTAGATTGCAAAGGAGGCTTCTTAGAAACCAACTGGTAGTCCTAAACAGGCATTGCTTTCACAGATCTTGGTAATTGAAATGGAGCTTTTATTATTTTATTTAATAAAAATTATAAAAAAAGATTAATAAAGAAAAAGAGACAAAAGGGGGAAAGATGGGAGAGAGGAAAAAAGAAAGCAAAGAAAAGAGGGGAAAGAATAAGTAAAAGAAAAGAAAGAATAGTCAAAAGGTAATTTAAGTTGATATTCATTTAATATTACAGGTGCATTTTGTAACATACATGCGCAACCTTGGGAATCACTCAGTCGTTTCTATTGGCAACACACACACATGTAAGTCGCTATTGGCTGAGAGCAGTCACATGACTACTATTCTGTCCAATAGCGACTTACTTCCAATAGGTCCAAGAATACTTATATCTATATGGCAATTATATCTATATGGAAAAATGACAATTTTGGTGCAACTTGGTAGGCTACTTGCTGCTAGCAGAGCTGCTTGGTGTCTGCTAACCATTAGTGCAGCTGGTTTGTATGTGACTAGTGGACCGGCTAGCTGCCAAAGTTGCAGCAAATGCAGAATAAGTTGCTGCGCTGCTCAAGCACTGTCCAGCCTGCCCCCCTATGCACCCCAAAACAATCCACTCATGCTGGGCCCTGTGCTCAGAACTGGCCAGGGTTGTGGGCTCCACCCTGGTCAGTGCCATTTCCCAATGGCTGCTTGCAGTTCCTGGCAATGTGGCCACAGTGGTTGCCATTCCAGCAGGTCACCTCGTGCTGTCTCCTCGCACTGCGAACCACGCAGGAGTCTGAAGCCTCTGAGCTTAGCTTCGCCGCCAGGTCTTGGACTGTCGCCTGCAGCAAGTTGACCATAGCCCTCAAATCTGCAGTCTCAGCACTGCCGCAAGCAGTTCTGGCTGCTGCTGCGAGAGGCTGATTGGCTTTCATCCGTGGTGGCAGAAAGCACCTCCAGTAGCAGGCGTCTTGACTGACGCGTCAGTGCTGACATCCGCCGGCAGTCCGCGAATGAAGTGATGGGTCAGCATGCTGTCCGTGGCATTCTTGTTGCTGATTTCAGCGTCCTTGAGCAGCTGCCTCAGGCGGTAGAGAAACAGCCGAGGAGGTTCACCAGGCAGCAGCTTCTGGATCTCGAATGCCTCCAGCGCTGAGAAGTGAGAAATGCCTCGGTTAATCACTGCGTTAATGCTTTGGTCACACTTGACTGTAGTCGCTCTTTTCCTCGTCGCCAAGCTCAAAGAAGACTACCAGAGCCTCGCCATCCAGAATTGTTGGCAGATGCAAGTGTTTGTCGTTTGTCCACTTGTTGGCTGCTGCACACAGCTCAAACCGCTGCAGCCACTCATTAAAGTTGCCAGAGCCTAAAAGTTCTCAGAATCGCGCGGTGGCTGCCCTTTGTCATTCTGATCTCTGCTACCACTTGTAACACTTGCTATTTGGCAGTGCAAAAATCAGCATAGGCCCCGTGAGGCAGTGCTCGCTTTATTTATGCGAGTTAGGACTGAGTCAACGATGTACATAGAGAGCGATTGTACATTAAAAGCGATACAGTTATTCCGCAAAATCATGCATGCGCAACTTTGGGAATCACCCGGCCGTTTCTATTGGCAACACACACATGTAAGTCGCTATTGGCTGATACCAGTCACGTGACTACTTTTCCGTCCAATAGCGACTTACATGTGTGTGTTGCCAATAGAAACGGCCGAGTGAATCCCAAGTTTGCGCCCAAGCATGCGCAAAATAGTTGTCATAGTTTAATGCTACCTGTTCAATAAGTGCCACTAAGGCAAGGAATAAAACCATTGCACTATTGTACGAGTACTACTATTATGCTAATTTACAAATTGCTAGTAACAGGGGATAAATATTTAAAATGAAAAAATAAACCAGTAACTGAATTTAAACTAATAAATTGATTAAATTAATTGTTTCTGTACTGATGCACCATCTCTTTAAATTCATGAATCATGCTATCAAGTAAAATTACTGTCAATCAAGATAACCTTCGTGATCTAGAGCCTGCACCTATTGGTATGCCTTTTTCTTTTAGAATTACCTGTCTATCTATGTATCTGTTGATTTTAACTTTTTATTTTTTACACATTTCAGATAGCGGCTACTTCTCATATGCTTGCTGCAAATGGAAGGAAGACTCCACTGATCAGCGCTACTTTTTGAAGAAAATGAAGCCTACATCTAGTTCTACAAGCGTACAGATGTATGACACTTGCTCAGACTCTGTCAGCTTTATGATTTTTCCACTTTTCAGATTCTTTGTTTCTAATAAAAAACCAATTTGCTAACATTGCAGCACAACGGCCACTAAGCTGATAAGTAATCAGTTTAATATATTGAAAAAAATTAAAGCAAACCACTCAGCACTCCTCAGCTCAGTGGCTTTTTATATGGAGCAAAATGTCATGTTGATGGGCATTGTGATGGAGCACTGTGAGCATGGCAATGTTTTGGAGTTCAGCCTGGCTCAGTCAGATCGGGTGAGTGTACTTTTAAACAGTACAATTGTGAGCTTTTAGATTGTGGCACCGAAAACCTGAGATCGCGTTGTCAAATCCAAAATAGAAATGTCAAATCCTCAATGGGGATTTCAAATCCCCCATCGTCAAATCCTCAATCGAGATGTCAATTCCTCAATCGAGATGTCAATTCCCCAACCGAGATGTCAATTCCCCAATCGAGATGTCAATTCCCCAATCGAGATGTCAATTCCCCAATCGAGATGTCAATTCCCCAATCGAGATGTCAAATCCCCATCGGGATGTCGAATCCTCCATCGGGATGTCAAATCCCCAATAGAGATGTCAAATCCCCAATCGGGATGTCAACCCCCTCCCCCAATCGAAATGTCAAATCCTCAATCGGTAGGTCGAATCCTCAATCGGGATGTGAAATCCTCAATCGGGATGTCAAATCCTTAATCGGGATGTGAAATCCTTAATCGGGATGTCAAATCCTTAATCGGGATGTCAAATCCCTAATCGAGATTTCAAATTTTATATAAAATGCTTTACCTTTAATCTAAGATGGGTTTTATTATCTGTTTCGTGGCCAGTATTGCTCAATCAAACTTGTTCCCATTTCGCAGCGCCAGCCGGTGAGTCCGCTTCTGCTGTCGCTCTGGCTGCGCCAAATTGCCGAAGGCTTTCATCACCTGCACAGCGTTGAGAAGCCGCCAATTTGTCACGGCAGTTTTAGTTCCAGAAACATTTTAATAACAGCCAGTCTGCAGGCCAAGGTGAGAAGGCGTGAGAATTTCTGCTAAGTGAAGAATAGTTAACTGCTTGTTAGATAAACTGATAAAACTTACAAGACAATGAGGTGGAAGCTTAGGCAATTTGGTCATAGTTGATCCCTTTTTATTCAATAAACAAGATCAATAAGCAACTTATTAGCTGACGAGGCAACTCGTTCATAATTACTCCCGCCGTTTACCTATTTGCCCCCTACTAGATTGGCGGCTTTGACTCAGGCGTAATTGGACCGCAGCCGGCCTGCTTGGATCAGGATCGACTCGCCTACGGGCTGTCTTGCTTCGAAGTCTTCACTCTGGCCTGTCCGCGAAGACAGCTCAGCTCCAAACAGTTGACCAGCCTGCTTAGCAACCGAATCCGAGCTCGCTGGCCGGCGGCAACTCAAGCGTCCAGCTGGGCGAATGTCGCCCAATACGTGGTGACAGATCGGCCGCCGTTCGATCGGGCAATCGAAGCCTGGAACGGCTGCCTGCCCGGGGAATCCGTCAGTCAGCTGCTTAAGATGGAGCTTGAGACAACCGAGACGGACTCAATTGTCCCTGTCCCGGAGCCTGCGGAGCCCGAGTTCTCCTCCACCGACTTGGGCCCGGCCTCCATGACGGCCGTCAACATACATGCGCAACTTCTGAAATTACGCTGGCCGTGCGACTTAGTTTTCGATAAAAAATGCGACTTACCTATGAAAGAGCCAAGCAAAAACTTTAGGTAAACGGCAAGAGTAACTATGACCATATTTTTAAAGCTAAATGCCTCGCTAGCTAATTAGTGCTGCGTGCAGATTCCGCGTTTTTATAACAGCTAATCAGTGTCATCTAGTGGCGGCATGAAGCAATTAGTAAATTGTCAGTACAGTGTAGTGAGCATACTACAAAAGTCATGATTCATGAATGTCCAGAAGTAAGTGAAGTGAATACAGTGTGACCTATAGCTCAAGAACGATTTGCTAGACGATTTGGCATGGAAGATGAGAGCCCTGATTCAGATGGCTCATCAGATGCAGAATACGAATCCAGTAGAGATACAAGCTGTGAAAACCCACAGATTTTTAAACCACTGAATTCTAATTCCCGGAACTATTTTTGCATAGATTCTAAATTTGAAGTCATGCTCAAACAAAAACTTGTTAACAGTTAGGAAAAAGGCAAAGATGGGAGTAATGCATGTTAAACTAAGATTTGAGGCCTTTGCAAATTCTCTCCATTCCTCAATCTTCTCATCCTCTTTTTCTTTTCTCTCTCATCCCTTATCCCTTCTCTCTTTCCTCTCCTCTCCTATCTCTTCTGTCTCCTCTCTACATTCTTATCTCTCCTCTCGTCTCTCTCCATTCCACTCTACTCTCTCATCTTATCTTCCCTCTCGTCTCTCTCCACTCTACTCTCTCATCTTATCTCTCCTCTCTTTTCTACTCTCTCATCTCTCCTCTCATCTCCTCTTTATCCTCTCTTCTCTCATCTACTCTCTCCTCTTTCCTCTCTTCTGATCTCATCCATCATCTTTTCTTTCCTCTTTCCTCTCATCTCCTCTTCTCTCTCATCTCTTTTTCCTCCCTCAGCTTTTCTCTCCTCTTCTATCTTTTCTCCCATCGCATCGCTCGCCTCTCCTCTGTTTGCTTATCTCTAATCTTCTATTCCCTCTACTTTGAAGTAAGAAAATATGCACATATTTTTGCTGAAGATAAGAGGAGAGAAGAGGGCATTGAGGAGAAAGAGTAGAGAGAAAGGGGGAGAAGAGAGGAGAGTAAAAATGAGAGGAGAGAGAAGAGGGAAAAGGGGGAGAGAGAGAAGAGGGGAGGCAAGGTAGAGAAGAAGAGAGAGATGAGAGTTGAAGAGACACCAACCTTGCTACTCGTAGTTAGGAAGTTTCAAAGAACCCGAGGGGCGAGGGCCAGATAGAGGGGCTTCGCGAGCCGGAGTTTGCCAACCCCTGCTCCAGAGTTTAGGAAATCAATGGGAAAATGTTGACGCGGGCTTCTGATTTCAAAGATCTTGTCTGTGGTTGAAGGCTTCTATTCTGTTTTTGCTCTCCTGCCACACTTGCACCTACTACCCCCTGATTGCCTCTAATTGTGACTTACTTCCCTCTTATTGCGACTTAGTTGCTTCTTTTTGCGACTTACCTAATCCTTTTTGCGACTTACTTAATCCTTTTTGCAACTTACATAATCCTTTTGCGACTTACCTAACCCTTTTACGACTTACCTAATCCTTTTTGCGACTTACTTAATCCTTTTTGCGACTTACTTAATCCTTTTGCGACTTACCTAACCCTTTGTGACTTACCTAATCCTTTTTGCGACTTACCTAATCCTTTTTGCGACTTACTTAATCCTTTTTTCGACTTAGCTGATCCTTTTGCGACTTACCTAACCCTTTTGCGACTTACTTAATCCTTTTTGCGACTTACCTAATCCTTTTTGCGACTTACCTAACCCTTTGTGACTTACCTAATCCTTTTTGCGACTTACCTAATCCTTTTTGCGACTTACTTAATCCTTTTGCGACTTACCTAACCCTTTGTGACTTACCTAATCCTTTTTGCGACTTACCTAATCCTTTTTGCGACTTACCTAATCCTTTTTGTGACTTACCTAATCCTTTTTGCGACTTACCTAATCCTTTTTGCGACTTAGCTGATCCTTTTGCGACTTACCTAACCCTTTTGCGACTTACCTAACCCTTTTGCGACTTACCTAACCCTTTTGCGACTTACCTAACCCTTTGTGACTTACCTAATCCTTTTTGCGACTTACCTAATCCTTTTTGCGACTTACTTAATCCTTTTTTCGACTTAGCTGATCCTTTTGCGACTTACCTAACCCTTTTGCGACTTACTTAATCCTTTTTGCGACTTACCTAATCCTTTTTGCGACTTACCTAACCCTTTGTGACTTACCTAATCCTTTTTGCGACTTACCTAATCCTTTTTGCGACTTACTTAATCCTTTTGCGACTTACCTAACCCTTTGTGACTTACCTAATCCTTTTTGCGACTTACCTAATCCTTTTTGCGACTTACCTAATCCTTTTTGTGACTTACCTAATCCTTTTTGCGACTTACCTAATCCTTTTTGCGACTTAGCTGATCCTTTTGCGACTTACCTAACCCTTTTGCGACTTACCTAACCCTTTTGCGACTTACCTAACCCTTTGTGACTTACCTAATCCTTTTTGCGACTTACCTAATCCTTTTTGCGACTTACCTAACCCTTTTGCGACTTACCTGATCCTTTTGCGACTTAGTTTGCTTCTTTTGCGACTTACCTGATCCTTTTTGCGACTTACCTGATTATTTTTACAACTTAGTTTGCTTCTTTTGCGAATTTTTTTTCTTTTGCTTCACGATTTTCCCTGAACTGCTCTTTCTTTCGCTTTCCTCTTGCCTTTCTTGGTTCTTGTGTTTTTCTGTTTTTGGTTGACTCAATTTTGCGACTTACCCCTGGTCAGCCACGATTTACGGTGGCCGGATCGGCCAGGTCGGCCAGCAGTTGCGCATGTATGGCCGTCAATCTGGCCAAGCTGTCCATCTCGCCAGACAAGCTGGTCACACCGGAGCAGCTCGGCCGGCTCTGCTGCTGCCCGGCTGTTCAGGCGGTCTTCGAGCCGCTGCTGCTGCTGCTGGAGATGCTGCCTGGCGAGCTGCGTCAGCTGCTAGAACGCGGCCAGGCCAGGGGGCAACCCGCGGCAGGCCTACTGTATGAGGGACTGCAGCTGCTGCAGCCGCTGCACTGTCAGCAGCTGGTGCGGGCGATGCAGGCCATCGGCTGCTGCCAGGGCATCGCGGCGCTGCTTGGCGACTCGGCCTGATTTTACTTCCTTTGTTTTGCTGTTTTTGATCGCGCCTATCTCGGATTCGGCTGACTGCCTGCTCTGCTGGGGCTCGAAATGCCAACTCTAGATTGCTAATTTACTCGTAGGAACACGGCGATCCGAGGCTTGAAGCAGGCGCTGAAATACCTGTGTGTCTGTCTGTCTGTCTCTTAGTGTCTGTCTGTCTGTCTGTCTGTCTGTCTGTCTGTCTGTCTCTTAGTGTCTGTCTGTCTGTCTGTCTGTCTGTCTGTCTGTCTGTCTGTCTGTCTCTTAGTGTCTGTCTGTCTGTCTGTCTGTCTGTCTGTCTGTCTGTCTGTCTGTCTGTCTGTCTCTTAGTGTCTGTCTGTCTGTCTGTCTCTTAGTGTCTGTCTGTCTGTCTGTCTGTCTGTCTGTCTGTATGTCTGTCTGTCTTCCTGTCTGTCTGTCTGTCTGTCTGTCTTAGTGTCTGTCTGTCTCTTAGTGTCTGTCTGTCTCTTAGTGTCTGTCTGTCTGTCTGTCTGTCTGTCTGTCTGTCTGTCTTAGTGTCTGCCTGTCTGTCTGTCTGTCTGTCTGTCTGTCTGTCTGTCTGTCTGTCTGTCTGTCTGTCTGTCTGTCTGTCTGCCTGTCTGTCTGTCTGTCTGTCTGTCTGTCTGTCTTAGTGTCTGTCTGTCTGTCTGTCTGTCTGTCTGTCTGCCTGTCTGTCTGTCTGTCTGTCTGTCTGTCTGTCTGTCTGTCTGTCTGTCTGCCTGTCTGTCTGTCTGTCTGTCTGCCTGTCTGTCTGTCTGTCTGTCTGTCTTAGTGTCTGTCTGTCTCTTAGTGTCTGTCTGTCTGTCTGTCTGTCTGTCTGTCTGTCTGTCTGTCTGTCTGTCTGTCTGTCTGTCTGTCCTAGTGTCTGCCTGTCTGTCTGTCTGTCTGTCTGTCTGCCTGTCTGTCTGTCTGTCTGTCTGTCTGTCTGTCTGTCTGTCTTAGTGTCTGTCTGTCTGTCTGTCTTAGTGTCTGTCTTTCCGTCTGTCTGTCTGTCTGTCTGTCTGTCTGTCTGTCTGTCTTAGTGTCTGTCTGTCTGTCTGTCTGTCTGTCTGTCTGTCTGTCTGTCTGTCTGCCTGTCTGCCTGTCTGTCTGTCTGTCTTAGTGTCTGTCTGTCTGTCTGTCTGTCTGTCTGTCTGTCTGTCTGCCTGTCTGCCTGTCTGTCTGTCTGTCTGTCTTAGTGTCTGTCTGTCTCTTAGTGTCTGTCTGTCTGTCTGTCTCTTAGTGTCTGTCTGTCTGTCTGTCTTAGTGTCTGCCTGTCTGTCTGTCTGTCTGTCTGTCTGCCTGTCTGTCTGTCTGTCTGTCTGTCTGTCTGTCTGTCTGTCTGTCTGTCTGTCTTAGTGTCTGTCTGTCTGTCTGTCTTAGTGTCTGTCTGTCTGTCTGTCTGTCTGTCTTCTTGTCTATCTGTTTGTGTATCTGTGTCTGTCTGCATATATATACCTATGATATATGCCAGGTGGCATATCAAACCCACTGTCTATCTATCTACTGTATAAATATTAGTTCAATCAGCTACAAGGAGTATCTGAGAGCTCCGCAGTGTCAATCAGCTGCCAGTATCCAAGGCAACAGTCCTTTGTAATTTTTGTGCCGCAATTTTTTATTGAATGCACGCAGTTGTGAAATGTGGACGCCAATAGTATTTAATAACTGCATCGCTGCACGCTTAGTCTATTAATTTTTTAGCATAAATTTGTTGATTAGATAAACCGTACTATTTGTTGGTGGCCGCATATCTGCAGAGAATATTACCTCCCACCTTGTACAGCTTGGTCACAACGCCAGCCAATTCTACTACATTTGTGCTACATTTTAACATATTTTGTTTAATTGCTGATCTTCCAATTTTCCAGTGCTTTCACGCAGATATACTCGTATTTTGGCTACTGTAAGTAGTGTAGCCATTTTTTACGACATTACGGAATTTTTTACTTAACCAGAGTTTGCTAATTGATTGCCTACAATAAGTCTGTTGAAATTTGTAATTACGTTTTTACAGTATAACTACCGGTCCGTGGGAGTTGCTCAAAAAGATACAGAAAACAATAATTTTTGCTCACTCTACTGAAGTCTGTTACATTCTAGCAGCTTCAGGATTTTTTTTGCGCCATACATACTACTCATTCGTCTGCTGCACTAGAATGTGGAATAATAAAGCCTATTTAAATTGAGTCATGCGCTCGAATCTTCAATACTGATTTGTTTCTTGGCGTTTCAGAAATTACATTTTATGTCAACGTAGTCTTCAGTCGTTATTAATTTATTTAGCTATTTTTTCCGACGCCTTTGTCACTGCTTACTTCTTCCTGCTACCACTAGCTGTTACTAGCTGCCTCACTGGCTGTTACTAGCTGCCTCACTGGCTGTTACTAGCTGTCTCACTGGCTGTTACTAGCTGCCTCACTCACTGGCTGTTACTAGCTGCCTCACTGGCTGTTACTGGCTGCCTCACTGGCTGTTACTAGCTGCCTCACTCACTGGCTGTTACTAGCTGCCTCACTGGCTGTTACTAGCTGTCTCACTGGCTGTTACTAGCTGCCTCACTCACTGGCTGTTACTAGCTGCCTCACTGGCTGTTACTGGCTGCCTCACTGGCTGTTACTAGCTGCCTCACTGGCTGTTACTAGCTGCCTCACTGGCTGTTACTAGCTGTCTCACTGGCTGTTACTAGCTGCCTCACTCACTGGCTGTTACTAGCTGCCTCACTGGCTGTTACTGGCTGCCTCACTGGCTGTTACTAGCTGCCTCACTGGCTGTTACTAGCTGCCTCACTGGCTGTTACTAGCTGCCTCACTGGCTGTTACTAGCTGTCTCACTGGCTGTTACTGGCTGCCTCACTGGCTGTTACTAGCTGCCTCACTGGCTGTTACTAGCTGCCTCACTGGCTGTTACTAGCTGCCTCACTGGCTGTTACTAGCTGCCTCACTGGCTGTTACTAGCTGTCTCACTGGCTGTTACTGGCTGCCTCACTGGCTGTTACTAGCTGCCTCACTGGCTGTTACTAGCTGTCTCACTGGCTGTTACTGGCTGCCTCACTGGCTGTTACTAGCTGCCTCACTGGCTGTTACTAGCTGCCTCACTGGCTGTTACTGGCTGCCTCACTGGCTGTTACTAGCTGTCTCACTGGCTGTTACTGGCTGCCTCACTGGCTGTTACTAGCTGCCTCACTGGCTGTTACTAGCTGCCTCACTGGCTGTTACTGGCTGCCTCACTGGCTGTTACTAGCTGTCTCACTGGCTGTTACTGGCTGCCTCACTGGCTGTTACTAGCTGCCTCACTGGCTGTTACTAGCTGCCTCACTGGCTGTTACTGGCTGCCTCACTGGCTGTTACTAGCTGCCTCACTGGCTGTTACTAGCTGCCTCACTGGCTGTTACTGGCTGCCTCACTGGCTGTTACTGGCTGCCTCACTGGCTGTTACTAGCTGCCTCACTGGCTGTTACTAGCTGCCTCACTGGCTGTTACTAGCTGCCTCACTGGCTGTTACTAGCTGCCTCACTGGCTGTTACTAGCTGCCTCACTCACTGGCTGTTACTAGCTGCCTCACTCACTGGCTGTTACTAGCTGCCTCACTCACTGGCTGTTACTAGCTGCCTCACTCACTGGCTGTTACTAGCTGCCTCACTCACTGGCTGTTACTGGCTGCCTCATTCACTGGCTGTTACTAGCTGCCTCACTGGCTGTTACTAGCTGCCTCACTCACTGGCTGTTACTAGCTGCCTCACTCACTGGCTGTTACTAGCTGCCTCACTCACTGGCTGTTACTAGCTGCCTCACTCACTGGCTGTTACTAGCTGCCTCACTCACTGGCTGTTACTGGCTGCCTCACTCACTGGCTGTTACTAGCTGCCTCACTGGCTGTTACTAGCTGCCTCACTCACTGGCTGTTACTAGCTGCCTCACTGGCTGTTACTAGCTGCCTCACTGGCTGTTACTAGCTGCCTCACTCACTGGCTGTTACTAGCTGCCTCACTCACTGGCTGTTACTAGCTGCCTCACTCACTGGCTGTTACTAGCTGCCTCACTCACTGGCTGTTACTAGCTGCCTCACTCACTGGCTGTTACTAGCTGCCTCACTCACTGGCTGTTACTAGCTGCCTCACTGGCTGTTACTAGCTGCCTCACTCACTGGCTGTTACTAGCTGCCTCACTCACTGGCTGTTACTAGCTGCCTCACTCACTGGCTGTTACTAGCTGCCTCACTGGCTGTTACTAGCTGCCTCACTCACTGGCTGTTACTAGCTGCCTCACTCACTGGCTGTTACTAGCTGCCTCACTCACTGGCTGTTACTAGCTGCCTCACTCACTGGCTGTTACTAGCTGCCTCACTGGCTGTTACTAGCTGCCTCACTCACTGGCTGTTACTAGCTGCCTCACTCACTGGCTGTTACTAGCTGCCTCACTCACTGGCTGTTACTAGCTGCCTCACTCACTGGCTGTTACTAGCTGCCTCACTGGCTGTTACTAGCTGCCTCACTCACTGGCTGTTACTAGCTGCCTCACTCACTGGCTGTTACTAGCTGCCTCACTCACTGGCTGTTACTAGCTGCCTCACTCACTGGCTGTTACTAGCTGCCTCACTCACTGGCTGTTACTAGCTGCCTCACTCACTGGCTGTTACTAGCTGCCTCACTCACTGGCTGTTACTAGCTGCCTCACTCACTGGCTGTTACTAGCTGCCTCACTCACTGGCTGTTACTAGCTGCCTCACTCACTGGCTGTTACTAGCTGCCTCACTCACTGGCTGTTACTGGCTGCCTCACTCACTGGCTGTTACTAGCTGCCTCACTGGCTGTTACTAGCTGCCTCACTCACTGGCTGTTACTAGCTGCCTCACTCACTGGCTGTTACTAGCTGCCTCACTCACTGGCTGTTACTAGCTGCCTCACTGGCTGTTACTTTTCACGAATGTCATGAATGAAGGAAATCTTCATGAAAAATGACTGCGCCAGTTATGCAAAGTTTGAGGGCTGAGCAGCTCAGTGGTAAACGCGTCAGACTCTTGGTTTGATTCCGTGTGTGACCATTTGGGCTTGTGTGCAAAATCTGCGGGGGGGGGGGGTTGTCCGCCGCTGATCACCGTGTGAGCGTGTGTATGTGTGCGTACAGATTGGCGCGTACAGAATTGACGCAAAAATGTGTGCGTCAGTGGAATGGGCACCAGGGTGCACCACAGCCCTTCTGCGAATATTTTGATTGGTCTATTTTTCTCGATTTTCTAAATTCCTACGAACTGAAAAGAAACTCAACCGAAAAGATTATCAGTAAGAATTTATTTATAAAGTTCAGGCCAGTCATTAATTGCTTTTCTATTACTGCATTATTTTAATCTACTGCAGTATTCGCAGCGTCCCCTGCGGAGAGGCCTGGATGCCAGGGTGGGGAGGGAGCGCTATAGTGAACAGTTTATAGTATACGCAAATGCTGCTCTGGAAGAACTGGCGGGGAAGGGCTAGCTGAAGTACTCCCGAGTACATTGCCGCTGCCCTCGCCCTCTATTTATCTGTCTCCACTTCTCTCTGCCGCTATTGGGGGCGAAGCTGGTCCAACCTCCTCCCCCATTCTTCATCTCTATTTAAATAGCGGCGCACTTTCCAGCTTGGCATGCATATCTAGCGATTCTCCTCCAGTTATTTCCGGTCTTGAGCGCGGCCTGCTGCACTGTAAGCCTCTGTGTACTGCCTGTTGTGTGCATGTGTGCTCTTTCTATTGTACACAGACTGTTGCTTTGTTGTTTTAACTATAGCACCTCATCATCACCATCACCCATCAGGTATATACTATTCGAATACTTCTCTTCTTCTATAGGCGTTGAGTGAAATGCTTCTAGTACAATGGCCTATTGTATAACTTTTTTAAACTGTTCTCTGCATCTCGCGCTCTTTAACAAAGATAATGATGGATAGCTACTTCGTACTAATATACTAAGCATTATATTTATAGTGTACGCTCGTTTCAAACTGTATACTATTGTCATAAGATTTGGTGCAGGTTAATTTCTTTGCCTTGATGCGGTGCAGTGACCGCTCGGCCAACGATGAGTTCGACAGACGAAGCCAACAACAGCAGCAGCAGAAGCAGCAATGAGCCGCACCGCCGGGACGAAAGCCAACTGCTTCCGTTAGCTAACGGTGGCAGCAGCGGCGACAATCTGCTTGTCGACGACGATGATGAAGACGACAACGTTGACGAGGCGTCGTCGTCGGCAGTCAGGAAGTCCGGCCAGAACGGAGGCGGCGCGGCGGCGGCGCACCTGTACCGTCGGCGCTGGCTGGTGCTGCTGCTGTTCAGCAGCTACTCAATGTCCAGCGCCTACCAGTGGATTCACCTCAACATCGTGTTTGACGTTGTGCTGTCTTATTATAACGAATCTCTGCCGGCCGATTCCACTGAGGCCAATCTGGCCATCGACTGGCTGTCCATGATCTACATGCTCGCCTATGTGGTCTTCATCCTGCCGGCCGCCTGGCTGCTGCAGCGATTCGGGCTGCGAGTGTCGGCGATCTGCGCGACCTCGCTCAACTTTGCTGGCGCTCTCGTCAAGTGCTTCGCTGCCGCGCCAGACCGCTTCTGGCTGCTGTTCTTGGGCCAGGTGAGAGCACTGATGGAGTCTTTGTTGGGTTGTTCTTGAGCCAGGTGAGAGCACTGATGGAGTCTTTGTTGCTTGTTCTTGAGCCAGGTGAGAGCACTGATGGAGTCTTTGTTGGGTTGTTCTTGAGCCAGGTGAGAGCACTGATGGAGTCTTTGTTGGGTTGTTCTTGAGCCAGGTGAGAGCACTGATGGAGTCTTTGTTGGGTTGTTCTTGAGCCAGGTGAGAGCACTGATGGAGTCTTTGTTGGGTTGTTCTTGAGCCAGGTGAGAGCACTGATGGAGTCTTTGTTGGGTTGTTCTTGAGCCAGGTGAGAGCACTGATGGAGTCTTTGTTGCGTTGTTCTTGAGCCAGGTGAGATCACTGATGGAGTCTTTGTTGGGTTGTTCTTGAGCCAGGTGAGAGCACTGATGGAGTCTTTGTTGCGTTGTTCTTGAGCCAGGTGAGAGCACTGATGGAGTCTTTGTTGGGTTGTTCTTGAGCCAGGTGAGATCACTGATGGAGTTTTTGTGTTGAGTTGTTCTTGCATCAGGTGAGAGCACTGATGGAGTCTTTGTTGGGTTGTTCTTGAGCCAGGTGAGAGCACAGATGGAGTCTTTGTTGGGTTGTTCTTGAGCCAGGTGAGATCACTGATGGAGTTTTTGTGTTGAGTTGTTCTTGCATCAGGTGAGAGCACTGATGGAGTCTTTGTGTTGAGTTGTTCTTGCATCAGGTGAGAGCACTGATGGAGTCTTTGTGTTGAGTTGTTCTTGCATCAGGTGAGAGCACTGGATGGAGTCTTTGTGTTGAGTTGTTCTTGCATCAGGTGAGAGCACTGATGGAGTCTTTGTGTTGAGTTGTTCTTGCATCAGGTGAGAGCACTGATGGAGTCTTTGTGTTGAGTTGTTCTTGCATCAGGTGAGAGCACTGATGGAGTCTTTGTGTTGAGTTGTTCTTGCATCAGGTGAGAGCACTGATGGAGTCTTTGTGTTGAGTTGTTCTTGCATCAGGTGAGAGCACTGGATGGAGTCTTTGTGTTGAGCTGTTCTTGCATCAGGTGAGAGCACTGGATGGAGTCTTTGTGTTGAGCTGTTCTTGCATCAGGTGAGAGCACTGGATGGAGTCTTTGTGTTGAGTTGTTCTTGCATCAGGTGAGAGCACTGATGGAGTCTTTGATGAGCTGTTCTTTGCTTTCTGTCTGAATTTCTACACAATCATACTTTTCTTTAGTGGAAAAAGTCTGACCGGTTGTGCAGGCGGGCATTGAGTCCTTTTCATGTTTCCAATCTGCATCTGTGGGTGCGCCTTTTCCTTTACATCGGTGATCTATTTATAGAACACTAGGCCTGCCTTTTACGGTGCCTGGTCGCTGCTAATGTTGCACCGTGTGGTGCATGCAATACAGGAAGTTATCTTGACGAAATTTTTCAAGGCCATCGATCTTGTGCTCGGAAATATGAATTTTAGCTCGTAGAACATCAGTAGTTCTTAATTGATTTGGCCTCGTTTTAAAAAGTTGTAAAAAGGACCGCTGAAGTAAAACTGGACATTGTACTTTTCCCGAATCTCAACAAAAGATTAATGATTTTGCATGACACGAGGCAGGTAAGTATATAGCTGGAACTCTAGAATACGAGATGGAACTCTAGAATACGAGATGGAACTCTAGAATACGAGATGGAACTCTAGAATACGAGCTGAAACTCTAGAATACGAGCTGGAACTCTAGAATACGAGATGGAACTCTAGAATACGAGCTGAAACTCTAGAATACGAGCTGAAACTCTAGAATACGAGCTGGAACTCTAGAATACGAGATGGAACTCTAGAATACGAGCTGGAACTCTAGAATACGAGCTGGAACTCTAGAATACGAGATGGAACTCTAGAATACGAGCTGGAACTCTAGAATACGAGCTGAAACTCTAGAATACGAGCTGGAACTCTAGAATACGAGCTGGAACTCTAGAATACGAGCTGGAACTCTAGAATACGAGCTGAAACTCTAGAATACGAGCTGGAACTCTAGAATACGAGATGGAACTCTAGAATACGAGCTGGAACTCTAGAATACGAGCTGGAACTCTAGAATACGAGCTGGAACTCTAGAATACGAGCTGGAACTCTAGAATACGAGATGGAACTCTAGAATACGAGATGGAACTCTAGAATACGAGCTGGAACTCTAGAATACGAGATGGAACTCTAGAATACGAGCTGGAACTCTAGAATACGAGATGGAACTCTAGAATACGAGCTGGAACTCTAGAATACGAGCTGGAACTCTAGAATACGAGATGGAACTCTAGAATACGAGCTGAAACTCTAGAATACGAGCTGAAACTCTAGAATACGAGCTGGAACTCTAGAATACGAGATGGAACTCTATAATACGAGCTGAAACTCTAGAATACGAGCTGAAACTCTAGAATACGAGCTGGAACTCTAGAATACGAGATGGAACTCTAGAATACGAGCTGAAACTCTAGAATACGAGCTGGAACTCTAGAATACGAGATGGAACTCTAGAATACGAGCTGGAACTCTAGAATACGAGCTGAAACTCTAGAATACGAGCTGGAACTCTAGAATACGAGCTGGAACTCTAGAATACGAGCTGGAACTCTAGAATACGAGCTGGAACTCTAGAATACGAGCTGGAACTCTAGAATACGAGCTGGAACTCTAGAATACGAGCTGGAACTCTAGAATACGAGCTGGAACTCTAGAATACGAGCTGGAACTCTAGAATACGAGATGGAACTCTAGAATACGAGATGAAACTCTAGAATACGAGCTGGAACTCTAGAATACGAGATGGAACTCTAGAATACGAGATGAAACTCTAGAATACGAGCTGGAACTCTAGAATACGAGATGGAACTCTAGAATACGAGCTGAAACTCTAGAATACGAGCTGGAACTCTAGAATACGAGCTGTAGAATACGAGCTGGAATTGTAGAAAACGACTGCGATCAGAATTTTCTATCCAGCCTTTTTCGCTCTCAGATAATGGTCTAGCAGTCATTGATATTTGCCATTTGACCCAAGATTTCCCGAGAATGGTTAGTAAAGTTATTGAATGCAGTTTCTTTCATCTGCCCATCTCGACAGTGTATTTCAAAGTTTGCTTCTTAATGCCCGTCCCTAAATGCCCTCCCCCTCACGCCCAGATTCTGTGCGCCATCGCGCAGAACTTCATCCTGGGCATGCCGGCCCCGCTGGCGGCCGCCTGGTTCGGCCTCGACGAGCTGCCAACGGCCACCGCGCTGGGCGTCTTCGGCAACCAGCTGGGCGTGGCAGTCGGCTTTGTTGTGCCGCCGCTGTTCGTGTCCCGCGGCACCGTCGAAGACATGGGCGGCCAGTTGCTGGCTATGTACATCGGCGGCGCCGCGGTCACCGGCCTGCTGCTCGGCCTCGTGGTTGCCATGTTCAAGGAGGGCCCGCCGACTCCGCCGACAATAGCCCGACGGTTGGATGCAGCGGTGCTGCTGAATGGCGAGCAGCCGCCGGTGGCGCCAGCGTCCGTGCGGGCGTCGCAGACGTTCGGCAGCCTTGCCAGCATCGCCCGGATCGGCGGCGGCGGGGTCATCAGCGGCGGAGGCGGAGGCGGCGGCGGCGTCGGTAGCTCCTACACGGGGTCGCTGAAGCGTCTGGCGTCGAATCCGGGATTCGTGCTGCTGACCGTCTCCTATGGTGAGTTGCTGGCTGCTGACGGAGAAGAAGGCTGCAGACAGACAGTAATGCTGAGGACATGAAGGCTGGAGACAGACAGTAATGCTGACGGAGAGGAAGGCTGCAGAAGACAGTAATGCTGAGGACAGGAAGGCTGCAGACAGACAGTAATGCTGAGGACAGGAAGGCTGGAGACAGACAGGACTGTTGAGGACAGGAAGGCTGCAGACAGACAGTAACGCTGAGGACAGGAAGGCTGCAGACAGACAGTAATGCTGAGGACAGGAAGGCTGCAGACAGACAGTAATGCTGAGGACATGAAGGCTGGAGACAGACAGTAATGCTGACGGAGAGGAAGGCTGCAGAAGACAGTAATGCTGAGGACAGGAAGGCTGCAGACAGACAGTAATGCTGAGGACAGGAAGGCTGCAGACAGACAGTAATGCTAAGGACAGGAAGGCTGCAGACGGACAGTAATGCTAAGGACAGGAAGGCTGCAGACGGACAGTAATGCTGAGGACAGGAAGGCTGCAGACAGACAGTAATGCTGAGGACAGGAAGGCTGCAGACAGACAGTAATGCTAAGGACAGGAAGGCTGCAGACAGACAGTAATGCTGAGGACAGGAAGGCTGGAGACAGACAGGACTGTTGAGGACAGGAAGGCTGCAGACAGACAGTAACGCTGAGGACAGGAAGGCTGCAGACAGACAGTAATGCTGAGGACAGGAAGGCTGCAGACAGACAGTAATGCTGAGGACAGGAAGGCTGCAGACAGACAGTAATGCTGAGGACAGGAAGGCTGGAGACAGACAGGACTGTTGAGGACAGGAAGGCTGCAGACAGACAGTAACGCTGAGGACAGGAAGGCTGCAGACAGACAGTAATGCTGAGGACAGGAAGGCTGCAGACAGACAGTAATGCTGAGGACAGGAAGGCTGCAGACAGACAGTAATGCTGAGGACAGGAAGGCTGCAGACAGACAGTAATGCTGAGGACAGGAAGGCTGCAGACAGACAGTAATGCTGAGGACAGGAAGACTGCAGACAGACAGTAACGCTGAGGACAGGAAGGCTGCAGACAGACAGTAATGCTGAGGACAGGAAGGCTGGAGACAGACAGGACTGTTGAGGACAGGAAGGCTGCAGACAGACAGTAACGCTGAGGACAGGAAGGCTGCAGACAGACAGTAATGCTGAGGACAGGAAGACTGCAGACAGACAGTAATGCTGAGGACAGGAAGGCTGCAGACAGACAGTAATGCTGAGGACAGGAAGGCTGCAGACAGGCAGTAATGCTGAGGACAGACAGGAAGGAATAGTGACATGGCTATGCGGCAGAGTTGCAATCTGAAACTCTCTCTAGACAGGAAGTTTACATTTTCACCATTTGAATCAACTAAGTCGAACACCGTGAGAAACAACAAATGCCTTTTCAGCTAATTTTGTATGCTTTGGTCTTCTCCACTTCCATCCGAGTTGATGAAATACAACACGAAATTGAAACTAGCAGAAAAGTTCCCCAGGGACTTTTACTTTTTACTGTTTGATCCAACGGCCAGGAAAGGTGCAGAATAATAGAGTTAATGGATTTTCCAGACTTTTCCAGCCTGGCATGAAATGGGAAGCAGATGCATGCATGTAGAAATATATGATTAATAATCCCTTCCGAACCGAGTGTGGCTGACGCATCCGTACTGCCGATTATTATTTTTCTTCAAACAAACGCGCAGGTCTCAACACCGGCACCTACTATGCCTTGTCAACTCTGCTCAATCCGATTATTGTGCCAGAGATGCGGGTGAGCAGGCCAACGCGTCACCGAAGACATTTTCTTGATAGCGTAATCGGCCACACTGGATCTGCATTCCGTTGATTTCTTGTTGACATACATTTCAGAAAGCTGATGTAAATGCTACACTGACTACTGACATCGAGCAGCAAGTAGGCTGGGCCGGATTCACTATGATTGCTGCCGGAATTCTCGGATCCGTGCTGGCTGGCATTGTGCTCGGCAAGACTAAGGCTTTCAAGTATGCTATTCTGCCATAGTATTTGCCTGTCTATGTGTGTGTCTGTCTGTCTGTCTGTCTGTCTGTCTGTCTGTCTGTCTGTCTGTCTTAGTGTCTGTCTGTCTGTCTGTCTGTCTGTCTTAGTGTCTGTCTGTCTGTCTGTCTGTCTGTCTGTCTGTCTGTCTGTCTGTCTGGCTGTCTGTCTGTCTGTCTGTTTGTCTGTCTGTCTGTCTGTCTGTCTGTCTGTCTGTCTGTCTGTCTGTCTGTCTGTCTGTCTGTCTGTCTGTCTGTCTGTCTGTCTCCAATCCCGCGCAAGTAGCAGCAGTGGCAGCCTTCCCGCCGCAGGTGCACTACCCTGGCCATCTACGTCCTCTCCTGCCTGAGCACGGTGGGGTTCGCCGCCACCCTGCCCCTCGCGAGCATGTGGCTGGTGTTCGCCGCCATGTTCCTGCTGGGCCTCTTCATGACCGGCTACCTGCCCGTAGGCTTTGAATTCGCCGCCGAGATCACCTATCCGGAGAATGAGGGCCTGTCCTCCGGAATTCTCAACGCTTCCGCACAGGTTTGAGAGCTCAGGGAGTGTTTATTGATACGGATCCCTGTCTCTTCCGGCTCTGCATTCCCTACTGTTAAGCCTGTCGAGCAATGCGTTTCTTTTTCAGCTAATGGGCATCATCTGCACCATGGTGGTCCGCATGGTGGTGGACCGGGTCAGCACGTTGGCCGGCAATATCATTTTTTGCTGCTTGCTAGTGGCCGGCTCTGTTATGACTGGTGAGTTGAGCGGCTGATCTGAGTGCTTACTGGGGTAGGGGTAGTGGCTGATCTGAGTGCTCACTGGGGTTGGGGTAGTGGCTAATCTGAGTGCTCACTGGGGTTGGGGTAGTGGCTCTGAGCACTTTACAGAAGAAACAATGGCTCTGGGCTTCGCAGCACTCAAAATGGGTAGTGTGAGCAATATCAGAGCATAAAAATGACTCGCTTTCAACTTCCAGCCGTGATCAAGTCGGACTTGCGGCGACAGCGAGCGAATCAGGCGGTCAGTGCCAGCATTTCTGGGATTAATACACTGTATTAGTTACCCTACTAACAGTAGCCAGTCAGTACGAAAAAAACCGCGGAAAAGCAATTAAATGATTTTAGGCAATGTCCGGAGCCGCTCCCGCTCACACGGCAGCTCGCAGAAGTTCGAACCACAACCGGGAAGCAGAACTGCTAGCAGATATCGAAAATGAGCTTGAAGCAGACAAGTTGGCATAAGCTATTTGCTCATTTTAGTTTCTTTTTTCACGAAGATTTTCTGCCCTCTGAATTCGACTGTCACAAGATCAACAACTTTAGTTCTATTTTTTCATTTGTTGTGTGCCTCCATTGTGTTTTATATTCAAGTCGACTTCTACGCTAAACCATGCTTGAGCATTGAGTTTTGCTTAGCGATTAAAAAAATAAGTAGTTTCTCCATGAAGTCGAGAATTGTTGTGCGTTTAATTTTTGCAAATTACTTCATATTTTAGAATTTACTGATCACTACAAAACTTGAGTTACTAGGTCTTAGATTCGCCCAAATGCCTATCAATTTTGATCATAAAAACTTTTAAATATATTTTACAAAATAGGCGAATTAGACTACATGTAAATAAATGTATACGTTAGTCTGAACTATGGACTGCAAAAATGCTCTTTACATTATATTTGTGTATAGTTTAGCCATCAGTGATAATTACTGGCGTACGATACATAGTCATTGATTAATTTACAAAAAGCACAAGCAAACGTGATAAAACCACTTTACATCACATCACATAATGAGAATTCGCGATTATTGCATGTACGAAAGATTTCAAGCACTAAATATCCAGACATATATTTAAAAGTACAACATATACAATTAATTACATTCAGATGATGATACTGCTACAATACCCATTGAGTACGTAATTAATGAAACATTTCTACAAATAGTAATGCATGTACAATTTCACTATGCATGTTGCATGCATGTTCACACTGAATTAATGACTGTCCCAGGCTTAAAGCGACTTAGTAAAAGTAGAGTACAGGAGGATATCAATGTCCCACAGCGAGTTCACTGTTCATTAGCCTTCTCCGTCTCCATGGGAACGTCCTTCAGCTGCGGCTGCTCCCGAGCTGCCGGAGCCTCGAACGGCGCCTCGATGCACAGCCGGCCATCATGGCTGAGCTTGCTCACCACCTGGTCCAGCTTGGTGCCGTCGGGCAGCTGGTAGATTCGCTCCAGCCGCTTGTGGACCCGCTGCCCGCCGGCCTCCTCCTTGTGCTCCGCCTCCACCAGCACGCAGTCGCTCTGCTGTCGCACGCGAATCTCGTCCGGCTTGAACTCGCGCACCGACAGCTCCGCCTTGAACCGCTTGCTGCCATCGTCCGCCTCCACCAGCTGGCCGGACCCCTCAGACTGCAGGTCGCCTCGTAGCAGGCCGCGCAGCTCGTCCCACACGGAGTCGCCCTGCGGTTTCTGCTGCTGCTGCTTCAGCTGCTGCTGCTTCTGCTGCTCCTTGAACGGCGCCTGCAGCACCAGCATGCCGTCCCGGGTGAAGCCGCTGTTCAGCTTCTCTGCGTCCACTTCCTCCGGCAGCTCCACCGTCCGCTTCACCTCCGTCACGTCCTCGCCGTTCTCCAGCCGCGCCACCACCCGCACCTTCCGCTCCTCCCGCTTCACCGACACGTCCTTCGGCGAGAAGCCGCGAAGGTCCACAGTCCGGCTCCACTGACGCGGTCGCCTCGGACCTCTGTGCCGCAGCAGCTGCACCAGCGGGTCATACTCCGGCGTCAGCCAGTCGTCCAGCTCGCTCATGGCTGCCACGAGCGGCAGAGAGTGCGAGAATGGCGTGTACACGTTGCTCGGTGCGATCCACAGAGACATGCTTGCTGTGTCGCTTGTAAATGATAGAGTTTGGCGATTGATTCGCTTTGCTTGAGATTGCTTTGCTTGCGGTTGCTTTGTGTGCTCGAATCCTGCCTCAGTCTCGGATCCAGCTGTCTCGCTTTTATAGACTGGCACTGAGGAAGCTTCTCGAATTTTCTTGCCCACTGACTCATTCTGGAAATTTCTAGAAATCGAGCCGCTAACCCAAATTTAGACAGCAAAATGTTCATATTTTTACTGTTAGTAGATGAAACACAATTTTGTCAACGAGTAGCCTTTTGTGCGGAAACGATTAACAATCCATGTGCAATTTTGTGTCACACGAGCTGTTGAAACCCGCGGATTTTGAACCTGCTGTATTCCGATCCCTGGAACTGTTTTTGCATGCATTCTTAAATCTAAAGTCAAACTCAAACAAACACTTGTAAGTAGTGGGGATAGAGGTAAACAAAAATTGGAGTAAATGTGTATTAAATTAGATTTGCGGCCTTTAAAACTTCTCTCCTCTCCTCACTCTTCTCATCCATCTCCACTTTTTTATCACTCTTCTCTTCTTTCTACTCTTTTCCTTCTCCTCTCCTCTCTCTTCTCTCATATTTAATCAATTCTCTCTCCTCTCTTTTTGGAATTGGAATTGCATGGAAGAGGATGCAGGGTAAAAGTGTAAACAATTTGCAGAGCAGTAAATCATTGTTAGGGATAAGTAGAATGTGCATTTCGTATTAGAATTTGCAAGTAGCAGGGCATACGTAAATACATACAGAAAACGGAGTGTAAGTTACGATAAATAGGATTTTCTACATTGCACGCTATGAATGTTTATTTAATACCGTTTTTTAGTATAGACTCTATCACTATCAAACGGAACAAACTCTATTACTGACAGAGCTTGACTGCGCATTTCAACTATCAATGAGTTTACTTCTAGGTTTAATAATAATTATTTAATTGAATGACATAACAAATACAGATAGCAGTATATATCGGTGGGTGTTATGCAGTTCATGTTAATTACTTTCCGAATCCTGACTGGCTTCTCCGACGCATCCGCTTCTTCTGTGTGCTGACTCGCCTCTCCTTCGCCACTGCTATGCTCAAGTCTTTGTTGCTGTCCATGCCGCTCAGGTCTACTGAATTTAGAAGGCTGTTGTCGAATTCCTCTTGCAGTTTTTCAAGGTCAGTCTGTTTTTCTGTAAGTCGTTTCCATAGCCGTCCTGTTTTCCTCTTCGACATGGTTCAGTTGTCGCTTCAACATCTGTCTCTCTGTTAGCAGCTTGCCGCTGCTCTATTGCTTCTTCTGATTCGTTTTCTCTCGCCTGTCTAAACCGGTGGGTGCTGCTGATATCCTTCCAGGCATAAAAGCTAGGCTATCAAGAAAGCAGTAAAGCAGTAAAGCAGCTATAAAGCATTCTTATTTGATTCTGCGTGCAGGATTGCTGATCTGGCACGCCCAAGCGTGCAGAATTGATGTTGTCTATGGCAAATTATCCTTTAGGTCTAATGCATCTTACGTGCAGGATTGCACTTTATTTTTAGACAACAAGAAAATAACGAGTGAAAATTGGTTAATATCATTACTAGTTTTTCGCTTGCGATCAGATGCTACTCAAATACAAATTCAATGACGTTGGTGTCACCATTGGCTCGAATCTTCAAATTCTTCCGATTTTCCGGAATAACTCGCACACAGCGCACCGAGCCCGACGTAGGATCGTTGATAACGTCAACTGGGTCACTTGCCTCAGTGCCTACAACTTGAGGGTCGGCCGTAGTAGCCACCTCCACGGCAGCCGTTAGTTGATGGCTCATAGCACAGATCGCTTGCTCTCGTTTATTCCCTCGTCGAATGTAGCGCTCGACGGATGCACCTCGCTTGTGGCCAGTCACTTTAGCGATAGTTTCGACATTAAATCCAGCGTCGTGAAGTTCTGTGATTACAGTTGCACGCACACAATGCGCAGTGTATGGCTTGGACAATCCGGCGGACGTAGAAATTTTCTTCATCAGAGGCCCAAGGGTGTTGACTCCTACTGCACTCTTGCTGTACCACTTACCAGATGAACGAAAGTTAGCGTTTGGTCGCAGAAAGAAGTCCACTCCGTTCCATCCTTCAACTTCGGTGACCTTTTGCTTGTACAGTCTGAACGCCTCAACTGGGCATTTGGCAGAATCTCCCTTTGACACCATCAACGCTTGCTTGTTGTCAACCAAGACGGCGACGCTGATAGAACCATGTAGATTCTTTGAATCTCCCTGAACAAGCTCAATCGCGTAGAGTCCATTGGCGAGCCGCTTCTCACAAAACCGATCAAACCTCAAACCACGCAACCATTCACGGCCTCTATTCCCATAGTAATAAATGATGTTAAAGTATACTTCCTCTTGAAGACGCACCGGATTCGACCGATCGAAGTATTTACCGAGCTTCTTCAGGTCGTCACTCTCAATAGCATCGTAGTGCTTCACTCTTCCTCCAGATCGAAGGAAAGCGTTGCAAATGCTCTTCATGGTAAGATTGGCGGCATGAAAGGCTTTATCATTTATTATGTCAATCGCTCGCAACTTCATAATATGGCGAAACAAACCATTGCTTTGTTTTTATAGTGGCAACTAGCTTTCAATTGTAATCTCCTTTCGTTACCCCCTCCCCTCACCATCTCCAGCGTGCAAGATTGATTTTGTCTATGGTTAAAATGTGGGGGCTTCGCCCCCACGCCCCCAGCGGGGGCTCTGCCCCCGCACCCCGCTAGCAGCGGGTAATGTCTATAGTAATATCAATTATAACCTTTTTTGGGCAGAATGTAAAATGAAAGAATCAAATAAGAATGAGATTCATGCACGCCAACTCGTGCGTCTATGGCAAAGAGCACTCGTGCGCTTCGCGCACTCGTGCTTTTGCCAATGACGCACTCGTTAGCGTTCAAGAATCCTAACAGTGGTGAATGTCTATTAGCGCCCTCTCTCGCGTCCCTCTCTTTCCAATTCTGTGGGTTTTGGCCAAAGACATAAGAAAAATCGACATCAGTCATTAATGCGTGATTCCCAGTTAAGCGGTCTTTCGCGTCCTTCTCGATCTATTTTTAAGGTGTATTTTAAAAATAGCTATGAAAACTATCATCGTGTAGCAATAACCATATAGCATGGTTTCCTCGATCTTTAATATCTATGGCAGTCTTTTTTGGCAGTATTTTTGTATTTTTGGCAGTCTTGGCAAGCCTTAAACTGCAACATCAGTCTATGGGCCAGGCTGCAGTGAGCATCAGAGGAAAAGCAACTCAGGAGCCCCAGCGTGGTCGCTCCATCCCGCTGCCACTGCATACAGCACAATCAGCCCCGGCAGCGCACAGAACCCATGGTCTCCGTTGAGTTCAACTGCGCCAACCTCAACCACACGATCGACAAGGTGGCCAAGTGGATGGCCATGTCCGACTCGCAGGTCTGCCTGTTCGCAAACGACACTTCCGTCTCCATTCCGTCGTCATTGTCGACGAACTCGGCAGGCAAGCGGGGCCGGCAGGTGCTCATCGACCGGCTGAAGGGTGACGCGGTGAACCGCATGAAGTCGCTGCTCCGGAGCACGGCCAGCCAGCAGAACAACCACAACGAGTTCAAGAGGAAGTCCGGCGACAGGCGCTTCGCCGTCATGGACTCGTGCAACTCCGACAGCTCCGGCGCGACGCTGAACCGCAACCGGAACAACCGGCACGGCACCGAGGCGGAGCACCGGCGCAAGACGCACTCGGACAGCCGTCACAGGCGCCAGTCGCAGCCGTCCAACAGCCACTCGGTTGCCATGCAGCGCAGGGACAGCGGCGACGGCAGCGGCGACTTCAAGGAGGACAAGTACCTCGAGCGCATCATCGAGCGGGCCACTCAGGAGATTCGAGTCGCAATCTACAAGCTCAGCGCCGAGAACAAGCTGCCGGAGAAGTGCCACCTCAAGATGAAGCTGTCCATCAAGCCGCAGCGGGCAGCCAGCGAGGCCAACAGCCCGAAGGAGCAGCACGGCCGACATCGAGGCGGCGCCCGCGGCAGCAGAGACGAGGACGAAGGACGCCACCGGGTGTTGAACTCCGGGCGTCACAGGACCTCGGAGAGAGACGGCGGGGGCAAGTCGGACAGGGAGAAGCGGGCCAGCTCGACGTCAAACAAGCGGGAGCAGCGCGAGCAGCGGAAGGACAAGCGGAAGCGCTGAGCCGTTAGTTGAGAAGCCTCTGAGCTTTTCACCGCTGCTTCTGTTCGGCTCTGAAAACTGCAACTGAGAATGGCGTTGACTGCTGATCAGCCAGTTTACTGAAGTCCTAATTTTTAACAATAAGTCTCGTACGGTCCAATATTCCCTTTGCTGTGCTGGAAAAGGTTGCACTGCCTACTGGGCTGCCGATATGCCAACTGGCCCACCTAAGCTGCATGACAAGCTGCTGTTAGAACTATGAAACTTGAACTCCTGCGAAAATGCTACTCCTGCATGCGGTACCGACTGTAGAAATTTTGTACCGGTAGTAACGAGGCAGGGAAGCGTCAAGGTCAAAGTTATTCACTCGTGTAAGAAAACTGAATTGCTTTTGCAGCTCACAACAATACACCATGTACGCTGTGTATTTTTGGTTATAATTATCTCCTAAAAATCAACTGCAATGACATGCGAGCCAGCGAGTGAGTATAAAACTTGTTGTCTTTACAATATTTAACTTTTGCTTGCCTAACACTGCATGGCAGCGTCTCAAAATGAGTTGTGTAAGCCTTCCTGTTCAAATTGTCACCTTCGAGGCGATTTCGCAGTCGACCAAAATTTTTGACGATTAATGTGGGCTTCCCTGCAAAGTTATAAAATGAATGGAATCGCTTTGCATTAACAACTCACATCTCTTTCACAGGGTGATCTCTTTAAAATCATGCAAAAAAGCTGTCCCTGCAATTCAACGTAATTGTACTGCATCTCAATATATAAAATGAAACTATGTGTCTGTGTGTGTGTCTGTGTGTGCATTCGCTATGGACTCCTAAGTCGTAGAAAGATGGGACTTGGACTAATAGACACGGTTTTTTCCGGGAAGTGCTTTAGGCTAATAAAAATGGGGGTCCTAACTAAAGAAACGGCTGAAAATGGCCAAAAACCTGTTTTTTCCTATCTCAGTAATGTATTTTTGCTCGCAGGGACTAAAAGCTATGTCTATGGCCGATTTCCCTCTGGCTGAGGCTAAGAAAACCAGCTACACATACATAGAGTGCTAACATTAAATACCATTAGCCTACAGATATGACGGTTCACACTAAATTCCTAGGCTCCTTCTTTTCTAGTGGAACGATAGTCTATGGCCAAACCTCACTAAAAAACGAAGCCTGAGAACTCAAAACGAGGCCTGTTAACCGGTTAACAGGCCTAAGAACAAGGCCTGAGAACATTTTAGAACGACTATAATTTGTCAGCTAGTCCATTAGAAGTATAAAACTATCAACAGCAGTAAAGACCGATTCATTCTTGCCGATTTACTCGAACATGATTTCTACGGTGTTGGTGTCACCATGGACAGTCATGCGCATCTTCTTGGTAGTACCCTCAGACACGACATCTTGCTCATTGGTCCGCCCATTGGACTCCACGGCTCCTCTGGCGTGTACAGCATAGGTCATACGCGAATGGTCCTTGACGTCTAGCCGTATGTACCTCTCTATTGCGTTGGACGAATGTCCAGTGACGCGGGCTATATCGTCCCTAGCCAGTCCAACCCGATGCAATGTGCTGACACAAGTCTTCCTTGGAGACTGGTTTGAGAATTTACCATCCGTAGACACGGGTTTGGTGATATTCGCCACAATTGGAGTCAAGAGTATGCCGGCCGATAGGTACACACAGATAGACCGCAGGCGTCTCCATGAAGCAGTTTGGTTTGCCTCTCCTGAAACCAGTCGTCAAATAGCTTTAGTGCCCATCGTTTCTTCCGGCGTGTCGATTCCGGCACAGCAGCGTCAATCCTTTCAGCAACCTCGTTATCGGACAGTAAAGCAAATCTAGAAGCCTCATTTTCTCTCAATTCAATGTCATTCAACCAGTCGAAAGCGAGTTCCAAGTCGTGTTCCATGATTCTCAGTTCTCTCTGATTTCCTCTAGCTGCCCAAACTTTATCTTTCTCGCTTTTAATTTAAGCATCGAATCTTTTACTTTAATTTTTGTCTATGGTTAAATGTGGGGGGGGGGGGGCTGCGCCCCCCACACCCCCGATTTTGACGTATACCTCACTCCCACTCCCAGTCGCTTCCAATATCTGTAGATTAAGTACGATCTTCGTCTGTTCTTTTGGTTCCTATGGCAGAGAAAGGCCGAGGACGCTGTTCTCAGGCCGAGGCGAAGCCGAGGCCTTAGAATTGCGTCCGAGGTCTTTCTGCCATAGACACCAAAAGAACAGACAAAGATTAAATACCTCATTGTACGTTCAGTAAAAAACTCTTCAGTCCCTCATGAGAAAAAACGCGAGTTTGGGTCCTGACTGTGAAGCCCTTTGGGGCAGCGGCCAAACTGAAATTACCCAGGCCTACCCCGCTGCCCACCATTGAACGTGCCACTGGCGCCGCAACAAGCGCAAACCCGCCTTTGTTACACAAATATTTTCGCTAATACGTAAGCGTAATTCGAAGCCAATATTTTTTTCAAATGCACGAGCGTATGCTACTTTGTCTCGTAAACAAGTTTTGCTTTGGCCTGTTTACATGTACTTTAGGCGTAGCCACAGTCAAAGAAAGTTCTAGAATTTTCTAATTCGACAAACAGTCACGCGCGTTTCATCTACTAACAGTAAAAATATTAACATTTTGCTGTCTAAATTTGGGTTAGCGGCTCGATTTCCAGAATGAGTCAGTGGGCGAGAAAATTCGAGAAGCTTCCTCAGTGCCAGTCTATAAAAGCGAGACAGCTGGATCCGAGAGTGAGGCAGGATTCGAGCACACAAAGCAACCGCAAGCAAAGCAACCTCAAGCAAAGCGAATCAATCGCCAAACTCTATCATTTACAAGCGACACAGCAAGCATGTCTCTGTGGATCGCACCGAGCAACGTGTACACGCCGTTCTCGCACTCTCTGCCGCTCGTGGCAGCCATGAGCGAGCTGGACGACTGGCTGACGCCGGAGTATGACCCGCTGGTGCAGCTGCTGCGGCACAGAGGTCCGAGGCGACCGCGTCAGTGGAGCCGGACTGTGGACCTTCGCGGCTTCTCGCCGAAGGACGTGTCGGTGAAGCGGGAGGAGCGGAAGGTGCGGGTGGTGGCGCGGCTGGAGAACGGCGAGGACGTGACGGAGGTGAAGCGGACGGTGGAGCTGCCGGAGGAAGTGGACGCAGAGAAGCTGAACAGCGGCTTCACCCGGGACGGCATGCTGGTGCTGCAGGCGCCGTTCAAGGAGCAGCAGAAGCAGCAGCAGCTGAAGCAGCAGCAGCAGAAACCGCAGGGCGACTCCGTGTGGGACGAGCTGCGCGGCCTGCTACGAGGCGACCTGCAGTCTGAGGGGTCCGGCCAGCTGGTGGAGGCGGACGATGGCAGCAAGCGGTTCAAGGCGGAGCTGTCGGTGCGCGAGTTCAAGCCGGACGAGATTCGCGTGCGACAGCAGAGCGACTGCGTGCTGGTGGAGGCGGAGCACAAGGAGGAGGCCGGCGGGCAGCGGGTCCACAAGCGGCTGGAGCGAATCTACCAGCTGCCCGACGGCACCAAGCTGGACCAGGTGGTGAGCAAGCTCAGCCACGATGGCCGGCTGTGCATCGAGGCGCCGTTCGAGGCTCCGGCAGCTCGGGAGCAGCCGCAGCTGAAGGACGTTCCCATGGAAACAGAGAAGGCTAATGAACAGTGAACTCGCTGTGGGACATTGATATACTCCACTTTTACTAAGTCACTTTAAGCCTGGGACAGTGTGAACATGCATGCAACATGCATAGTGAAATTGTACATGCATTACTATTTGTAGAAATGTTTCATTAATTACGTACTCAATGGGTATTGTAGCAGTATCATCATCTGCATGTAATTAATTGTATATGTTGTACTTTTAAATATATGTCTGGATATTTAGTGCTTGAAATCTTTCGTACATGCAATAATCGCGAATTCTCATTATGTGATGTGATGTAAAGTGGTTTTATCACGTTTGCTTGTGCTTTTTGTAAATTAATCAATGACTATGTATCGTACGCCAGTAATTATCACTGATGGCTAAACTATACACAAATATGATGTAAAGAGCATTTTTGCAGTCCATAGTTCAGACTAACGTATACATTTATTTAATTACATGTAGTCTAATTCGCTTATTTTGTAAAATATATTTAAAAGTTTTTGTGATCAAAATTGATAGGCATTTGGGCGAATCTAAGACCTAGTAACTCAAGTTTTGTAGTGATCAGTAAATTCTAAAATATGAAGTAATTTGCAAAAATTAAACGCACAACAATTCTCGACTACACGGAGAAACTACTTTATTTCAATCGCTAAGCATTTCAATTTGCGACACAACTTTATTTGAATCGTAATTCGCAGTCGTTGCTGTTGACAAAAATATATGCAAAATTTGACAAAATTGAAATGAATTTTAGATGTCATTTTTATCATACAACTGTAAAAATGAGGCAAAACAGAAAACGCTGTTCTTAAGTTCAGGAACTGCATGTATTCGTATTGATATTAGGACTAAAATTCAATAAATCGTGAAAAATAACAAGAAGTTTGAATTTCTTGTATTTGAATAAAAAAATAACTATATTATATTCAGCTTCTGAGATATTTTTGTCATATATGTATTTAGTGTATTTTATATTTGTTTATGTATTCACCTTTAGGTTAAATTGATTTCAATTTCCGTTATTAAATAATAAATTCGAGATCGACCCTCCTCAAAACGGCAGATTGTTATAATACGATCTTTAATCTTCTCGTATTTAGTATTTATTGAGTATGATAAAATACATGTTTACCTTCGTAGGTAGAATGATTTTTCTCAGATGTGTTTACACATGTCATCCACTTTAGTTATTAAATCAATCGAATCTATATGACAGTACAAACTATTGCTATTGCCAGGCCTAGTAGTTAGTATTACTGAGCAAAATTCGAGTCTAAGATATTTTTTTAATTCTATTATTGACCAATGTGCGTCCCATAACCCTTAGAACATTTTACAAAGCAATTTTGCAAACAGTTTTCAAGTACACAACGATCAACAATAAACCATTATTTATTGTTAAATAATAGGGCCTAACTCTAGGCTATAACAATATCGATTAAAATGAATAGGCATAATAATTTAAGATTCAGCATTTTGAAACCTGTATGTTTGATTTCAATTTCTGACTAATTTTCAATCTTTTGCTAAGCATGGGGTCATAGTCATAGGGAATCAGGGATTGGACCATTCACCATGTCCATTGTTAATTCAATAATAAATATGAAGGCTCATTCCATATAAGCATGGTCGTAACATGACAGGTTATTTTTACTTATAAAATGAAATCTAATAATAGAATATACTAAACCAATATTTTAAATGAAAGATTATTTTGTCTAGAATATATTTTTAGAGTTTCATATAGATATCATCATTAGTATAGATGCTATTAAACCTTAAATGACACTTATGGTCATAACGACAGGATTTTTGACATATAGAAACTAAAAGGTAAAAGTCTTATAACATTTTTCATTTTTGATATTTTGCAATACATTTTTAAAATTTGACTAAGAACATCTTTAGAAATCATACTCTTTTATTAGAATATATAAACTCAAAAGGCAACAAAGATACAAAAGAAAAGGCAGCCTTATGGTCGTAACATTATGGTCATAACATATTTTTTCTGTCAATTCAGTAACTTTGAGGTACTAATACATTAAAAATATAATAGATTATTTGGTCACCAATGCTTTTATCTGATGATGCAAGTACTATACTTTTATCTATAGTTTGTTTCAACCTTCAAAAGCTTTCTATTTGTTTTTAAAAGGTACAAAATCTTAATGATGTCTTTTGCTTCGAAAAATGTCCAAATTTTTACAAAAATGACTTTTTGCCAATTGATAACATACTAGCCTAATCCAAAATTTTACCATTCCTTTATTCTTAGATTGTATATATTGCACAATATAAACATTTGGTAAAAAAATAGGCTAATTAGGCAATGGCAAGCAAAAATATTGACTTTTTTCTATTTTCCAAATATGTCCATCTTATATGGAATGAGCCTGAAAGATTATTGATAAGCAAATATATTTTTGTTTGACCATTTATTTCTATTTTTGGTATATATTTTTAGTATATAGGATTGTAATTTAGATAGTTTACAAACATTAAGACTTAGAGGCCTAGTAATACTTAGCCAGGCCTAGTCAGGAAGATGGCCTTTTTCATAGAAAATTCCAGTGCAAAAAAGGGTTGGACGTGTGCATTCTGGTGCAATAGCAGGCAAGAAAAAAGTATAGCGCAGTATAGCGCAAGACAAAAGATCAGTACAAAGTTTCCAATGAGTCAATATTTTCTTTGACAAAAAATTAACATGTAAATTCTTTTTATTAGCACTTTCTATTTTCCACTGTATTAACGGCTTTTTATATTAATTTATATGTTGCATATATTGCATACAAGTTTTACTAATATTTTTTAAAATTTTTAATTTTAAAAAGTTGGGATACAAATGTAAGCTAACTTTTTTGATAAGAATAATTCCAATGCAAGCAAACTTTTTTGATAGGATTTGTTAATCCTATATTCTGGCACACAGCGCAATCAAATTTTTTTGATAGGATTTATTCTGGTGCAAGTATGCCATGATCCTGACTATGGATACTTAGTAAGTTTCTATGCCTTTTGGTTAGTGCCTATGTTTATTGATACTTAGCATTTTAGCAAAGCCTATTTTAGTTTGATTTTTTTATCATATAGAAAATGCATAGGTTTAGATATGATATTATGTCAATCCATAAGTGGAACCCTTTTTAGAATAGAAGTATAGAAAACCTATACTATAGATGTATAACATAGGGTCTAAAATTGTAGCTCAAAAATGCTACAAAACCTGCCACACAGAGCAGGTTTACTTTTGCATTAGATACAAGCATAATACTAATTAGATTATAAGGCATTTATCCTTAATAAGATAATCATAGTTACTTTTGCCATTTATCCAAAAACTGTACCATACTGTAGTACTATCATCTACCTTGACTCCAATTATGATATAGTACTATAAAAAATGGGGCCAAAAGTCAAATGCTTTTTGTCCACTTATTCTAATAGGGAAATAGAATCTAAATATACTAAATCTCTAAGGTTTGTTTGTATGCTTGTCCAATATACTAAAAATGGTCTGTCTGTGTCTATCTATCTATCTATCTATCTATGTGATCGATTAGAGAAAAAATGGCTGGACCGATTTTGTTCGAACTTGCACTGTTCGATCAGAAATTTTCCTGTGACTGTACATGCATCGTGGCTAAGAAATTGCTCAATGCTAAAGGCATTAAATATTCGAAAAACATGCTAAGGTCAAGCAAACATTTCGACTTGAAATGCATTGTAAGCATGCTAGAGAAAAAACTGACTGGTTGAATTCTGACTCTGAAATAGATTGCATCATAACTGAATTGTAACTCTGACTTGAATTGAAAATGCAGTGTGGAAGCGTAGCACCAGACTTGATTTAAATTGCGTAACCATATTGTTAACTGATACTGACTGACTGAGAAACTGATTATGTCATAACTGCTTCGTGTGATTTACTCTATGCTTGGATTTTAAAGTGTTGAATTATATAAGTGCAAAATTTGATGTTATCAAAACGATGAGAGCTAGCCTAGAGGTGTACAAACTGAACTGCTAAATGCAGTTTGGTTCGAATTGGTTCGAATTTTCATAGAGTATAATTTTTTTAATTAAAGCTTTTCAACATCAGGAAAACTAAAAGACTTTTTAAAAAGAAGCGTCATGTAAAAATCATAGAAGCGTCATGTAAACAATCATAGAAGCGCCATGTAAAAAATTGTAGAAGCGTCATGTAAACAATCATAGAAGCGCCATGTAAAAAATTGTAGAAGCGTCATGTAAAAAACCAGAGAAGCGTCATGTAAAAAATCATAAAAGCGTCATGTAAACAATCATAGAAGCGTCATGTAAAAAATTGTAGAAGCGTCATGTAAGCAATCATAGAAGCGTCATGTAAACAATCATAGAAGCGTCATGTAAACAATCATAGAAGCGTCATGTAAACAATCATAGAAGCGTCATGTAAAAAATCATAGAAGCCTCATTTAAAAACTAATGAAAGTGTCATTTAAAAAATTAAGAAGCATCATGGTACAATAAAAGAAGCGTCATGTCAGACATGAAGGGTGTCATGTAAAAATTTAATGCAGCTATAATGCTGTGCTGGGGAGAAAAACTGAGACGTAAAGGCTCTCAGAGAATAACTGAGATTATGGGGGGGGGGTTCTGAGATGTCAAAGCAAAAGTCAGAAGCTACTTCAAAGTTCATGTACTTTACTCAATTTTTTTATTGCATTCTTTGTTGGCTCGTCACGGGGGGGGGGCGCTGATAGAAGAAAAGTCATGTAAAAAGTAAAAGTAGCACTATGTATATATAAAAGAAAAGTCATGTCAGAGTTAAAAGATTCATTTGGGAATTGCTACAATGTCAAAGCTTGGTGGAAATTGTTATAGTGCTGTGATTCTTAAAGAAGGAATCACTAAAATGTCAAGGCTTAGGGGAGAAGAATTGCTGAGATTTCAAGGCTTTAGGTTGGGTTAAAGTTAGGTTTAGGTCAGGTGTGGGTTGAGGGTTATATTTTATCGGGTTTCAAGGTTAACAGAATAACAGGGGATTTTTTAGATTTCAAGGTTTATGGGGGCCATCGCTGACATGTCAAGGCTTACGGGGGGAATAGCTGAGATGTCAAGGCTCACGGGGGTATAAATGAGATTTCAAGGCTAAAGTCAGAAGCTACATGAAGTTTATTGAAAACTTTTTATTACATTATTTGATGCCTCATCAGGGGAGGGATCGCTGATAAAAAAAGCGTAATGTAAAAAATAAAAGAAGCTTCATGTCGAAGTTAAGAGATTCATTTGGGAATCCCTACGATGTCGAGGCTTGCAGGGAATCGCTATAATGCTGTAGTGCTATAATGACTCTTAGAGAGATTACTGAAATTTCAATGCTTTAGGGTTAGGTTAGGGTTAGGGTTAGGGTTAGAGTTAGGGTTAGAGTTAGGGTAGGCTGGGGTTAGGGTTAGAAGGTTGACAGATATTTTTAGATTTCCAAGGCTTATTGGGGGCATTGCTGAGATGTCAAGGGGGGAAGTTGATATGTTAAAGCTTGTGGGGGGGATTACTGACATGTCAAGGCTTACAAGGTTTGACAGGAGATTTTTTAAGATTTCAAGGATACATGTAGCTTATTAAAAAAACGTGTATTGCATTTTTTTGGCTCCCCAACGGGGGGCGTAGATTGCTAGTATATTTCTATTATTATAGGTTTATTCTAAGTTTAATTTATAAGATATTAGTTTCAAACTCATTTGGTTTATTATTGACTAATGAAACCAAAGGCCATACGACCCTTGGGCTTTTGGCTCGGCCTTAATCATTTTGTAAAAATATTTTGTTTAATAGTCAAGAAAACTATATCCCATAGCTATAGTTATAAAAAAAATTGGGGCAACACTTTTTTGAGTAAAATTTAGTTATAGATTGTGGCTATAAACATCTTGTCTAGTGGTGGCTAGGGTTTTAGATTGTAAATTTTTAGTATATAGGAAGTAGAGATTGCAATTTCAAAATCTTAAGATTTGGCCAAATCTTGGAAGTTAGGATCCTAAAGCCTAGTATAAATTTTTGTAACAATCAAAAATGGAAACAAAAAAATCTTTAGCATATATATTAGCCTTAAAATTACAACCTAGAAGCTTAAAAATCAGTGTTTTTCTGATTTTAAGATTAAATCCCAGGATTGGCTAAATTCTAAAATTAAATTTTGAGATCCCGGGATCATAAAAACTATTTTTTTGCAATCCCTATTGCAGAAATTTCTAGCACCTTATGTAATTTCCTATAAAAATATAAATCCTATTTATTCCTTACTAAATCATAAAATATCTTTGCCAAGGCATTCTATGCTTATCTAAAAAGTTGTTGTAGATAGAAAAACCTTGATTAAATTAATAATTAAGCATTATAAAGCAAGCAAATATTAATTAGCTATGCTTTTTTCAATATAGCAATATATTTAGTAAGTTTCTATGCTTTTTAGTACTTACTATATTATACCCTAGTTTGATTTTTAGTATCCTAGTTAATAACCAAAAATTAGAAAATAATCCTATACTCTTTTTTTCAACTAAGGGTTCATTGAAAAAAATAATATAATAATGCAGTTAAAATGATAATAGAAATTCTTAAGTAGATATGCTTTGCAAAGTTAAAAAAACCTGTATAAAGCTAAAAAATAGATGTCCATAAAACTAGATACATTTTTAAAACAAATCATAAAATTTATAGCATATAACAGATATATTTCACTTTAAGAACTTTTTCTAGAATATATATTACATCAAGATTCAAATTTTATATTTTGATATGGCACCAAAAGCATTATTGTAAGTGACTATAACTTTCCTCTATATAATCCTATAGAAATGAACCTACTACATTGTTGTGTCTAAGACAAACCAACTGGCCTTACCTTATACTCAGTACAAGCAAAGAGGGTTAGCACTCGTCCTGCTGCTTACCAACCCTTAGTTGTGCTACATATACTAACTGGAGGCCAGCAACCAGGGTTATGGCAAATGCATAGGCCCTAGTAACAGAATGCCTAACTCCAGACCCTAAAAAACTCATACCAAAGACTCACACATTTATGTGGCACTGCTAAACTTGAGGTTCCTCATTCACATTCTCTGATAACTTACTCATATTCAAGCTATAGGCTTATATGTCTACTTGGGCAAAAACATTCTGCCCTTGGGAAAAAACAACTGTTGCAAAAATGCAATAGGGCATATGACCCTACACTGTAAGTTCAAAAGGTCCAAAAAAGGGTCTACAGAAGGTCCAAATTGAAGGGTCCAGAGTGTTAATGAAATGGACTCTTAAAGGTCCAAATTATGGTCCAAGAAAAGTCAATTTTTAGGGTCCAAACTGCAATGAAGTTGACCTTTAAATGTCCACTAGTCTATAATAAACTTTGCATTAATCTTGTACATATGCAAACCCTAGATACAAAAAAGATCTTCAATTTTCAATGTTTTCAATTATTCTAATATGTAGTTTAGTTTTCTTCATATTAATGACTATTAAAGACTTTTAAATGTACTAAGTCTATAAAATTTGAAGCATGAATGTATATATATAGTTAAAGTTATATGCATGGCATTATAAGCAATAAGAAATATAATAAATAAATAGACACAAAATAATGGGCAATAAATGTAACAAATATACATGAAATTAAAGTTAATAAGTGAAACAACCAGACATAAAATTATAGGCAATAAATGTAATAAATAGAAATGTAATTACAGGCAATGATGTAATAAATCGAGATGGCATTAGTAGCAATAGTGTAATAATAAATAGACACACCTTGCTAACGAAGAACATCAAGAAGGGCCACAGCTGGCTTTTGGACAGCTTTTTATAGAGACCCGCCAAAACTTCTACAACTTCTAAAAAAGACCCGAGGACAGGTAGGTGCCGCAGGTTAAATGCTATACATGCACACGATCACAAAAGCAGTCTGTTGAGCTTTCAAAAAGGTTGGCTCCATTCACGAAAACGCCACGCCACTGCTCCCCTTCTGTCAATACCCTTGTGGGTAGTTCTTCGCAAAAATTAATCTTAGGGTCACTTCGCAATCGTCCTAGCAGAAGGCAGACAGCCATGGGCAATTCTTCGGCCTCAGTCTCTACGTCTGCAGGGTATTCCTCGCAGAGTTTATAGTTTCTCATTAAAATTTTCTTGTTGTAGATGAAGATTAGCAACTTCATCACTTTATTACGAATTTCCGTCGGAGAGGACTGCCGGACATAGTTGGTCCTGCTTTTGTTGTATGTTTCAATCATTAGAAAATGCCTCCTGTTCTAGTACACGGATGTCACGAAGTGGCGCGTAAAGCTCTTTGCCACCGTGCTGTTCGCATCATTCACATCCACTTGATTGTCAATGCCATCATCGATTTCTTTGTCGTCATCTTTGAAGTCGTCGTCTAATCGCTGACGCTTGCGGGTTTTCAGTCGTGCGGCGTCGTCTTCCTCGTCTTTATTCTGCTCGTCTGTACACCTGTTGGTCGCTGCTGCTGGACGCTTGCACTAGCGCCTAGATTTAAAACGTATTTATTGAACGATAGGACCGCTGTTGATGTCAGCATCCGCTTTTTTTAAAACGCAACTCCTTAAAACGTCGGATAATCTTTGAGCGCCATAATGTTTCAGAAGGGTTTTTTAGACCGGGAAAACGGCAGGCCATGGCAACCTCGCCCTGTCCTGATTGTCCGCGATGGATAGGGTGGATAGGGGAAGGCAAAGCAATCGGCCTTAGCACCGCATTTTAACACGGTGGATGTTTTGGTGTTGTTGATGCAGATGCTGGAACAGGTGCTGGCTCGCTAGGCCATGCACAGTCAGTGAGTGACAGGTTAAGGGTCCAAAAATAGAATTCGGACCCTTTCCGGACCATTTAGATAGATCTACAGTGTGAAATGACCCTCATATAGATGCAAAGATGAAACAAGTAACAACCCTAAGCCAGCAGACAGATAGGGAGAGATCGGAATGCAAACCAAATGCATGACCCCCAGCCAGAACGCCAGAGCCAATCAGCATGTGGGGAGGGGTAGAGAACTGATGCGAGAGAGTGCACAATGGAGGAGGGGTTTAGGCATCGACGAGGGTAGGGACAAAATAAGCCAATGAGAAACAGGTGAAATAAACAAACAAAAATAGAGAATGAGTGCAAATGGACAAATAAAAAATAACAAAATAAGTACAAGTAAAGTCTTGCACCCAAAATCACCACAGCATCCAATAGAAGAAATCTTTTGTTATTTTGTTAAAATTTTAGTTTTAAGACAGGCTAAAAGCAATGAGTAGTAAAATAGCTTTTTGCAGTCCATTTGGGCTTACGCGCATTGAATTTAATCGAAGATACGTTTCCAATGTAACGGAGCTTTTGTCTATGGTAGCAAGGCTGGCACAGCGGCATTTAATTGGGTCCAACAAGCATCAATTTGGTCCATAGCTTCATTTGCAACTGCTGCGGAGGAGCAAGATCAGCCTCAGAATTGTGGACGAAATGCTAGGCTGTCAAACGAATGCCATTGGCTTGTTGTGATCGAAGCGCTCGATAGAGGTGAACACCCAAAGAACATTGCAAGGTTGCTGAATATAGAAGAAAATATCGTTTACAACATTCATCAGCGCATTGAAACCACTGCCGGCAGAGGTCACCTGCGAAAGGGTGGCAATCGCCAAAGCAAGTTGCGAGAGTTTCAGGTCCAACTGCTACTCGATGCAGTTGAGACGAACCTTTTGCTGACGTTGCAGAAAATGCAGCAGAAGTTGAAGAAACAGATCCAGTTGGTTATCAATTTTGACTATCAGCAGAGCTCTGGAAAAGCGACAGAAAATTGTTGGTAGAGACGCTGACATTCAAGCGGTACGCAACCACCTGCAGACGGTTGCCAGAAGGCAAGAGTTTGCCGAATGGCTCTGCACAAGCGTTTGGACCAAATTGATGCTTGTTGGACCAAATTAAATGCCGCTGTGCCAGCCTTGCTACCATAGACAAAAGCTCCGTTACATTGGAAACGTATCTTCGATTAAATTCAATGCGCGAGGCCCAAATGGGCTGCAAAAGGCTATAGTTAGTCAAAGTTGGGAGGATTTTTTGGGTAGCATTTGAGCAATTTCAGCAAAGTTTGAATAAAAGTGCTATATTAAAACCCTTATTTGGCAATTTAAAATCAATAGAGTCATACATTGGCTTTTTGTGTCTCTAAGTCATCAATTTTGGAACTTATCCTATTTCTGTTACAATTTTAGTCACTAAAAATAGGCCATGTATTTGCACTTACTTGTTCATTCAGTTGTAGATTATTATTGTTGTTGAAAAGCAACTTACCTCTGTAGCATGGTATGAAAAATGTATAAAAAATGCATAAAAATATGTCTTATAATCGAATTTCAGGCAGCGGTTCCCGCCGGCCATTGCAACCACAAAATTTACTGAAACCCATTTGCAGCCAGTACGAAATAAACAGAGAGACAGAAGAACCATTGTTTCAATAGAGCGCCATGAACTTTAAATCTGAGCCGGGCGCGCTCATGGACAATCGGAATCACATGCTCGGCTTCAGCACCGGGCCTCCTCAGCATCCTCATCCGCCTCATCATCATCAGCCGCAGCCGCCGCCGCCGTCTGCTGGCTCAGCCAATCAGCACGGGCCGCACGGCGCGCCCTTTGGTTCCCAGGCGATGTTCCCCGGACTCACCGCCGCCCATCCGGCGCTTAGCCAGGCTGGCGGGCACCACCATGGCGGCGGTGGCGCAGGTGGCGCTTCCGTCTCATCCGCCGCCGCGGCAGCCGCCGCCGCCGCTGCCGCCGCCGCAGGTTTCCCCGGCTCGCAGCAGTCTTGGGAGGCGCAGCAGGCCGCCCTCCAGGGTGGCGGATCCGCCGCCGCAGCCGCTGCCGCCGCGGCCTTCTTCCCAGCTAGCGGGCCCGCCGATGTAAAACCCAACCTGGCCGCGGCAGCGGCCGCCGCTGCCCAGCAGATGCCGCGTCTGCCAGGACCGCTGGGCGCCGTTGGGCCGCAGGCTCTTCTAGCGCTACCCAACCTGGGGCATCAACAGCAGCACCACCACCAGCAGCAGCATCATCATCAGCAGTCCCAGCAGCACCATCAGCAACACCAACCACAACAGCAGCAGCAGCATCCGCTTCAGCACCATCAGCAGATGCCGCCGGTGTCTCAGCATCCGCAGCTAAGCGGCGTCGATTCAGCCGGGACCGCGGCTGCTTCCTCGTCGACTGGCGGCGTTGAAACCACCCGCGTCATCATCGAGCGAATCACGGCTTACGACGCTAAAGCGAGCAAGAAGCTGGACAGTATCAACGAATTCGTGGAAAAACAACTCATACCCAATCTGACAGAGCCTGAGAGCCTCTTTCACAACCTGTGCTGCTTCTTGGAGCAGGCGCTGTTCACATTGGTGGACTGGGCTAGAAATGCCGATTACTTCAAGGTTGTGTCGGTGAGTTATTTTGCATACTCCTGGACTCTGCCATTTTGTTTGTTTTGGACTGTTGGTTAGACTCGGAAAGCTCAACTCCGGGCCTCCCTCCTCTCCCTTGCCCTTCCCATTCCTCCATTCCTTTCTCCCGCTTAATCTCCCCTCTCCCCTCTCCCTTCATCTCTCTCCCTTCCTCTCCCCTCTCCCTTCCTCTCTCTCCTCTGCCTTCTACCTTCATCTCTCTCCCTTCCTCTCTCTCCTCTGCCTTCTACCTTCATCTCTTGTCTCTCTTCCTCTCCCTTCCTCTCTCTTGCCTTCTACCTTCATCTCTTGTCTCTCTTCCTCTCCCTTCCTCTCTCTTGCCTTCTACCTTCATCTCTTGTCTCTCTTCCTCTCCCTTCCTCTCTCCTTTCATCTCTTCATTTCTACTGTGTTTCCATCAGCGTTTTTGTTTTTTTCACTCCAGGTTGAAGACCAAATGCAGCTACTGAATAGCAGCTGGGGAGAAATTCTCTTATTGGAATACCTGTACCACTGCGTCCACGACAATAGAAAGGACAGCATCGAATCGAGTTGGGTAAGTTGGGTAGAATTGTATATGTCTGGCAAGATTATTGTTTTTGTAATTCTATCCGCCATCAATGCAACTGCAGTACTCGTCTCAGCTGAACCACTCCGCCGATATTCTCGACCTGCTGGACCTGTCCGAGGTCAAGCTGCGCCTGATGGATCTAATTGAGCGGGTGCAGAGCCTGCGGTTGGACAAGTGCGAGTTTGCCGCGCTCAAGTTTCTGCTCATGTTTAATGCGGGAAAGCACGGTACGGATGGCCTGTGTAGCGGCCTTGGCTGCTGTTTGCGGGGAATAAAGGGCTTAACTGTTTCGTAACTGGTGGGTAGGCAGACAGACACACAGGTGGACACTAAGGCAACCAGACACACAGGTAGACACTAAGGCAGACAGACACACAGGTAGACACTAAGGCAGACAGACACACAGGTAGACACTAAGGCAACCAGACACACAGGTAGACACTAAGGCAGACAGACACACAGGTAGACACTAGGGCAGACAGACACACAGGTAGACACTAAGGCAACCAGACACACAGGTAGACACTAAGGCAGACAGACACACAGGTAGACACTAAGGCAACCAGACACACAGGTAGACACTAGGGCAGACAGACACACAGGTAGACACTAAGGCAGACAGACACACAGGTGGACACTAGGCAGACAGACACACAGGTAGACACTAAGGCAACCAGACACACAGGTAGACACTAAGGCAGACAGACACACAGGTAGACACTAAGGCAGACAGACACACAGGTAGACACTAAGGCAGACAGACACACAGGTAGACACTAAGGCAGACAGACACACAGGTGGACACTAAGGCAGACAGACACACAGGTAGACACTAGGGCAGACAGACACACAGGTAGACACTAGGGCAGACAGACACACAGGTAGACACTAAGGCAAACAGACACACAGGTAGACACTAAGGCAACCAGACACACAGGTAGACACTAAGGCAGACAGACACACAGGTAGACACTAAGGCAGACAGACACACAGGTAGACACTAAGGCAGACAGACACACAGGTCGACACTAAGGCAGACAGACACACAGGTAGACACTAAGGCAGACAGACACACAGGTAGACACTAAGGCAGACAGACACACAGGTAGACACTAAGGCAGACAGACACACAGGTAGACACTAAGGCAGACAGACACACAGGTAGACACTAGGGCAGACAGACACACAGGTAGACACTAAGGCAGACAGACACACAGGTAGACACTAAGGCAGACAGACACACAGGTAGACACTAAGGCAGACAGACACACAGGTAGACACTAAGGCAGACAGACACACAGGTAGACACTAAGGCAGACAGACACACAGGTAGACACTAGGGCAGACAGACACACAGGTAGACACTAGGGCAGACAGACACACAGGTAGACACTAAGGCAGACAGACACACAGGTAGACACTAAGGCAGACAGACACACAGGTGGACACTAGGGCAGACAGACAGAAGCAAACACAATCCGCCTACCCCAATCGCACTGCAGACATCATGCTAAAGCACAACGCGGACTTTGTAAGCACTGTTGAGTTCAAAATCAGCTGCTCACTGTTGGACTATATCCTGGAGAATTCGCCGCAGCAGGCGGACAAATTTGGCAAGATTCTGTTGAGACTGCCGGAGATCAAGTACCTGGCCTTCAAGCTGGAATGCTACCTGACTGACAAGCTGCGCACTGGCAAAATCCCCCGCAACACCCTCATAGCGGAGATGCTGCTGTCCAAGACCAAGAGCTTCGGGGGCGATCAGTCTGGCGGTGGCGAGGGCGGCTCTGCACCCTGACTGACCTGTGTCTCCCAGTTGGCCTTGTCGCCTCTTGCGGCTTTATGCGCTCCGCCTCTCTTGCTCTTATAGACCAGTGTTGAATCATTTGTGCTTGGATTTCTGATGCTCTCTAATAAACCCATCAGGCTTTCTCTCCTAAGTTTTTTGTGTCCTATCTGGCCCTTGCTACTGAATTGTCTTATTTATTTGTTTTCGCTTGCGCAGAATGCATTGCTTCTTCGGGTGAACTCCACAGGTCTTCTTGAGCTTGAAGGAAAAGGTTGATTATATATATTTAATTACTAGAATTCTGTATTAGAAGTTTACTCTCGTAAAATCCCAATTTCAGTGCTTGGAATCTCAGCTTGAAAGCCTATAATTCCAACTGCAGTGCTTAGAATCCCAACTTCAGTGCTTAGAAGAATCCCAACTGCAGTGCTTAGAATCCCAACTTCAGTGCTTAGAAGAATCCCAACTTCAGTGCTTAGAAGAATCCCAACTTCAGTGCTTAGAAGAATCCCAACTGCAGTGCTTAGAATCCCAACTTCAGTGCTTAGAAGAATCCCAACTTCAGTGCTTAGAAGAATCCCAACTGCAGTGCTTAGAATCCCAACTTCAGTGCTTAGAAGAATCCCAACTGCAGTGCTTAGAATCCCAACTTCAGTGCTTAGAAGAATCCCAACTTCAGTGCTTAGAAGAATCCCAACTGCAGTGCTTAGAAGAATCCCAACTGCAGTGCTTAGAAGAATCCCAACTGCAGTGCTTAGAATCCCAACTTCAGTGCTTAGAATCCCAACTTCAGTGCTTAGAATCCCAACTGCAGTGCTTAGAAGAATCCCAACTGCAGTGCTTAGAAGAATCCCAACTGCAGTGCTTAGAATCCCAACTTCAGTGCTTAGAATCCCAACTTCAGTGCTTAGAATCCCAACTTCAGTGCTTAGAAGAATCCCAACTTCAGTGCTTAGAATCCCAACTTCAGTGCTTAGAAGAATCCCAACTGCAGTGCTTAGAATCCCAACTTCAGTGCTTAGAAGAATCCCAACTTCAGTGCTTAGAAGAATCCCAACTGCAGTGCTTAGAAGAATCCCAACTGCAGTGCTTAGAAGAATCCCAACTTCAGTGCTTAGAATCCCAACTTCAGTGCTTAGAATCCCAACTTCAGTGCTTAGAATCCCAACTGCAGTGCTTAGAAGAATCCCAACTGCAGTGCTTAGAAGAATCCCAACTGCAGTGCTTAGAATCCCAACTTCAGTGCTTAGAATCCCAACTTCAGTGCTTAGAATCCCAACTTCAGTGCTTAGAAGAATCCCAACTTCAGTGCTTAGAATCCCAACTTCAGTGCTTAGAATCCAAACTTCAGTGCTTAGAATCCCAACTTCAGTGCTTAGAATCCCAACTTCAGTGCTTAGAATCCAAACTTCAGTGCTTAGAATCCCAACTTCAGTGCTTAGAATCCCAACTTCAGTGCTTAGAATCCCAACTTCAGTGCTTAGAATCCCAACTTCAGTGCTTAGAATCCCAACTTCAGTGCTTAGAAGAATCCCAACTTCAGTGCTTAGAATCCCAACTTCGGTGCTTAGAATCCCAACTTCAGTGCTTAGAATCCCAACTTCAGTGCTTAGAATCCCAACTTCAGTGCTTAGAATCCCAACTTCAGTGCTTAGAATCCCAACTTCAGTGCTTAGAATCCCAACTTCAGTGCTTAGAATCCCAACTTCAGTGCTTAGAAGAATCCCAACTGCAGTGCTTAGAAGAATCCCAACTTCAGTGCTTAGAATCCCAACTTCAGTGCTTAGAATCCCAACTTCAGTGCTTAGAATTCCAACTGCAGTGCTTAGAATCCCAAATTCAAATCCCTACTTCTAGAGAACCGCCCAAGTTAACTGAAGCGTTTTTTTTTGTTTTTTATCCCCATCTGTGCCGTCTTCATATTTAGTCTCAGTGGTTAGCCCAACAATATGCAACTTAGCACGTTTGCTTACGTGTGTTTCATTTATTGATCTCCCTATCCCAGTGCAGCAAGCGCGTAGGTCTTGGTTATTGCTTGGAACCAAGACTCAGAGAGCTGGCAGAGCTTCATTAGCTATGCTTGTTTTCGTGCGCTAATGTAGCTTATATTTAATTATTATTATATATTATATAATACTGACATGCGTTTACTCTTACAGTTTGTTGTTTCATTTTTGCCTGCTTGTCTAATGGTGTTCTGTCCCATATTGTTTCCGCTTTGAATTGGCCAGCCTAGTAATTCGATGAGAGCTCTGTGTATAACCTTGGCCTCAATCATTAACTATTCTGAAGTTTCACAATCCGCTTCTTCAACTGATTTTCGAAATCTCTTTAATTAGAGATTCTCAGCGTGACTTGGTTAAATCTGTTTTATAGTCCTAGCCGATCTCAACTAAGCATTCACCCGGCTGTTTGAAGTTTAAGGACGGGCGAAATAAATCAAAATTGTTGTTTGTTTCTTTGTTCGCTTGATCGGTTTATTTATCTAGCTTGTACAAATGCATCGAATGGGATTGCATTGTTGTTGTTATTAGATCGATTTGTCTTTTATTGTTTTTTTAGTTCTGTGCGTGTGTATCCGTCTGTACAGCCATTTTATTTATATCGAATTTTCCTTGTCGAATATTTCGCAATCTTGCTGCGGTGTTGCATCGACTGCACGGGTGTCAAGGAGAGCGGGCAGGTCCACCATGTAGGTAATTAGATTGGACTTATTATGGAGGGCAGGGACTGGTTGAACCTTAGCACAGTCAGACTTCTATAAGAAGGGGATGTAGCCCAGTGGTTAGAGCGTCGGAGTCGCGACTGAAAGGTCGGGGGTTCGATTCTCGACCCAATCGGTACAATTTGTGTCCTTGAGAAAGACATTAAACTCTTTGCATTGTTTCAGTTCACCCAGCTGTAAAATGGGTGCCAGCATTAGCTAGCTTGGGTAATTGAGGGGGTGTGTGGCGACCCCCCAGTCCTTGGACTGAACAGCCGTACGCAGCCTTCAGATGCGCCGCGCAATAGCTGCGGCTGAGCTGTCGGTTGCACATCTGGCCATCAAGCACAACTCGAGTAGAAGGGCGGGGAACTACTTTTATTAGAAATAGAGGCTGGTTTTTTACCGAAAAATACACTACGGAGATAGGGACTATTTATCTATTTTATCCTTCTTATCTCATTGTGTGACAATATGTGTAACAGAAATGATAAAATCTGTGAAATGATTATATTCATAAAACTAAAGAGCCAAGTTGTGCCATGCATTTTTTATGATTTAGGTACAGGGAATGTGTGTCGAATGAAAATTTAACATAGAATCCTAATTTTCTAAACGAAAAGCTTCCTGAATATCGATAGAGCAATAAGAAAGGCACAACATATCAAAAGATGAACATTGGATTTGCCTCCTATTGAAAGCAATAACAATTTTTGTGCTGAAAATTTGAAGACTTCCTATCTCCGTAGTGTATTTTTCGGCGAAAACCAGCCTCCTTAACTTTTTCTGAGAAACGTAGTTTCCCATTCCCATCCTTCTCCTTGCTGCCTATTAGGGAAGTTGTAATCAATTGTTATTAGATATTAGACTTCTCTAAATATGTAAAATTGTACCAATAGGCTTGTTCATGTTTTCTAAACGGAATATATCAGGGTTTGACAATAGCTTAGTAAAATCCTATTTGCTATGTAAAATAAGCCTAGCCCCTAGCACACTCCTAAACAGTTGTACATTATTGGCCACATTGTGTATGTGTTTTGTATTGTCTGTCTGTCTGTCTATCTCTCTCTTGTTTGTGTTTTATATCGCGCTTTGCAATCAATATCGCTTCTGCTTACGTATGTTTACCATGGTATTTTTCAAATAACCGCTGTTACACTATGAATTTCTATATTGCTTTACTTATTATTACTATATCTGTGTTTTATTAACCTTGGGCCACGTGACTGCATAACATAGAGATTGTCACATAAACCTGCTTTAAATACAAGGGTATCTGTACTAGTACAGTGTAGTTATTTGATTGCTTAAGATAAATATAACCTTTCAAACCCTCTGCACCTGTCTCCCAGTGTAGTTATTAGTTAATCTCCTGCCATAGAAATTAATCTATGAAAGCCTAAAACTTAACGATAATGTGCTCGGCATGGTCAACTCTTAAATTAAAAATATACTTGTGAATATACCTATCATATATATATATATATATATATAAGACAAAAACTGCTGCATCAACTAGTCACAAAGTTAACGAGTGAAAAACAGTAGCGAAACGAAGGCTTGTTTTTTGTTAAATTAGTCTTTTTGATTTGGACAATTATTGTAATTATGTAAATATTACTGATGGAATTAGATTTGAGCCATAGTAGTATTGCATTCTGCGGAAATAAGAAATTGCTAGATTTTGATGCAATTGTGTCGTTTTGTCTAACTTCAGCCTGTAAAATCTCCCTGCAACCTTTAGAATCTCCCTGCAAACTTGAGAATCTCCCTGCAACCTCGAGAATCTTCCTTCAACCTTGAGAATCTCCCTGCAACCTTGAGAATCCCCCTGCAACCTTGAGAATCTCCCTGCAAACTTGAGAATCTCCCTGCAACCTTGAGAATCTTCCTTCAACCTTGAGAATCCCCCTGCAACCTTTAGAATCTCCCTGCAAACTTGAGAATCTCCCTGCAACCTTGAGAATCCCCCTGCGACCTTTAGAATCTCCCTGCAAACTTGAGAATCCCCTGCAACCTTGAGAATCCCCTGCAAACTTGAGAATCCCCCTGCAACCTTGAGAATCCCCCTGCAACCTTTAGAATCTCCCTGCAAACTTGAGAATCTCCCTGCAACCTTGAGAATGTTCCTTCAACCTTAAGAATCCCCCTGCAACCTTTAGAATCTCCCTTTAACCTTGAGAATCTCCCTGCAACCTTGAGAATCTCCCTGCAACCTTGAGAATCTTCCTTCAACCTTGAGAATCTCCCTGCAACCTTGAGAATCCCCCTGCAACCTTTAGAATCTCCCTGCAAACTTGAGAATCTCCCTGCAACCTTTAGAATCTCCCTGCAACCTTGAGAATCCCCCTGCGACCTTTAGAATCTCCCTGCAAACTTGAGAATCCCCCTGCAACCTTGAGAATCCCCCTGCAACCTTTAGAATCTCCCTGCAAACTTGAGAATCTCCCTGCAACCTTGAGAATGTTCCTTCAACCTTAAGAATCCCCCTGCAACCTTTAGAATCTCCCTTTAACCTTGAGAATCTCCCTGCAACCTTGAGAATCTCCCTGCAACCTTGAGAATCTTCCTTCAACCTTGAGAATCTTCCTTCAACCTTGAGAATGTCCTTCCAACCTCGATTAATCAAACGCATTGAAGAATCCCTTATCCATGTGTATATAATTCTCTATATTATGTACATGTACGCGGTTGCAGCGCTACCCCTGTTGAGCTCTGCTCCAGCGGAACGATGAAGCGACAAAGAGAGTCTTGTCACCTGCGCAAGCTGGCTAAGTACACGCGGTCGGGTCGATTCCGGCGTGTCGCCAAGCGTCTGGATAAGATGAAGTGGTCAGCCTCCGACAACGTGCCAGATTATCGGGACGAAAATGGGCGAAGTCTCCTGCATCTGGCCGCTGCTGAGGGCCACGGCGGGTTAATTAGGTGCGAATTTCGAGATTAGTCGGAAATGAGATATTAAGGAACCGCAAACAATTTATTAAGTTCGTCAATAAACTGGGTTATATGGTTCACAAGAGTCAAATGCGGTGGGTCAGAGAAGATGAGTCAACTACTGTGGGTCAGAGAAGATGACTCACATACTGCGGGTCAGAGAAGATGAGTCAGCTACTGCGGGTCAGAGAAGAGAGATGATTTACATACTGTGGGTCAGAGAAGATGACTCACATACTGCGGGTCAGAGAAGATGAGTCAGCTACTGTGGGTCAGAGAAGATGAGTCAGCTACTGTGGGTCAGAGAAGATGATTCGGCTACTGTGGGTCAGAGAAGATGATTCAGCTACTGTGGGTCAGAGAAGATGAGTCAGCTACTGTGGGTCAGAGAAGATGATTCGGCTACTGTGGGTCAGAGAAGATGATTCAGCTACTGTGGGTCAGAGAAGATGAGTCAGCTGCTGTGGGTCAGAGAAGATGATTCAGCTACTGTGGGTCAGAGAACATAGAAATGAGTCACATACTGTAAGTCGGAGAAGATAGAGATGAGTCACATACTATGGGTCAGAGAAGATAGATGAGTCAGATTTTATGGGTCAGAGAAGACAGATGAGTCACATACTGTGGGTCAGAGAAGACAAATGAGTCAGATTTTATGGGTCAGAGAAGACAAATGAGTTAGATACTGTGAATCAGAAGAGAGCGATGAGTCAGAGATGACAGCTTACATGATAAAAAAAAACTGAATGTCCTTCACTTGACGAAGCAATTTCTATTGCCCCTCTTAGAACCTTTGCGGAGCTCGGCTGCAGCTTGGAGGCCAAAGACGTTCACGGAAACACGCCGGTCCACCTGATACTGTACCACTGCCTGCAGACGGGCAAGTCTCCTGTCAGTGAGTTCTGCTGTCACTTTCTTCTGCATGGTGTTGGACTCTAATCTATAGTCTCTGGCATCTAGCAACTCTAATCTAGTCTCTGGCATCTAGCGACTCTAATCTAGTCTCTGGCATCTAGCTACTCTAATCTAGTCTCTGGCATCTAGCTACTCTAATCTAGTCTCTGGCATCTAGCTACTCTAATCTAGTCTCTGGCATCTAGCTACTCTAATCTAGTCTCTGGCATCTAGCTACTCTAATCTAGTCTCTGGCATCTAGCTAGCGACTCTAATCTAGTCTCTGGCATCTAGCTAGCGACTCTAATCTAGTCTCTGGCATCTAGCTACTCTAATCTAGTCTCTGACATCTAGCTAGCGACTCTAATCTAGTCTCTGGCATCTAGCTACTCTAATCTAGTCTCTGGCATCTAGCTAGCGACTCTAATCTAGTCTCTGGCATCTAGCTACTCTAATCTAGTCTCTGGCATCTAGCGACTCTAATCTAGTCTCTGGCATCTAGCTACTCTAATCTAGTCTCTGGCATCTAGCGACTCTAATCTAGTCTCTGGCATCTAGCTACTCTAATCTAGTCTCTGGCATCTAGCTATTATAATCTAGTCTCTGATATCTTGCCACTCTAATCTAATCTCTGATATCTTGCCAGTCTAGACACTAACTGGCCCACCAAACAGCTTGCTAACCAACTCCCTCCCCCGAGCAGTCGCGGACCGGCTGCTCTCCGACCTGCTGGGCTGCCAGCGCCCCGGCCGGCGGGCTGAGCTGCTCCGGCTCTGCAACTCTGCCGGCGTCTCCTGCCAGCGTCTGCTCGACCGTCTGGCCGACCAGGAGGCGGCAACTTCGGCCGCCGCGGACGCCGCGCTGACGGCCGACATCGACGAGCGCGACGCCGACAACAGCGAAACAATCATCTGGCAGCGTCGACTGGCCGACGCCGCCGCCGACGACGCTGACGATGACAACGATGGCGCCGGATTCTTCCAAGACGAAGGGGAGGCATTTTGGACTTTCGAAACTCTGGACGATTGGTTCGATAGGATCGGCCGCGAGTACGCCGAGCGTCGGCAGCGTCAGCGGCAGCAGCGTGCGGCTGCGGCAGAGCTTCCGGAGCAGCCGCCACCTCGGCAGCAGCGACAGTGCAAACAGTTGAAACTGGCCGACACGCCATCGGCCGCCCCCGAATGCGAGGCCTACCTGCGTTACAAGGACTCCTATTTGGCATTCTTCCAATCCAAATCCGTTATTGACAGCGTCGACGAAGTGCCCTGGCCGCCGTTTTTGATCGACTCTGCCGTTGGGCCGGAGGCCGCACTGCGATGGCTTCGGCTGGCTGTGGGGGGCGACGCCGAAGGCTTGGTGGCGGAGCTTCGGCAGCTGCGGGTGCTGTGGCATCCAGACAAGTTTATGCAGAAGTTCGGCGACCGCCTGCCAGCCGGCCGGCCCGTGCGAGAGGCCGTGCTGAGGCGCGTCACCCTGGCCAGCCAGCTGGCTAACGGGGCAGCGGCCCTGCTGGCCGGTTGAGCCATTCGGCCATGGCCTTCTAGACCTGCTGCAATCTGGATTGGAAACCTGGGATCTAGCATCGTGAAATCTCCTCTCAATAGTCCCCTCTTCAACCTGGGGAATCTCCCTCTTCAACATGAGGAATCTCCCTCTGCAACCTGGGGAATCTCCCTCTGCAACCTGGTGAATCTCCCTCTTGAATCTGGAGAATCTCCCTCTTCAACATGAGGAATCTCCCTCTTCAACCTGGGGAATCTCCCTCTGCAACCTGGTGAATCTCCCTCTTGAATCTGGAGAATCTCCCTCTTCAACCTGGGGAATCTCCCTCTTCGGAATCTCCCTCTTCAACCTGGGGAATCTCCCTCTTCAACCTGAGGAATCTCCCTCTGCAACCTGGGGAATCTCCCTCTGCAACCTGGTGAATCTCCCTCTTGAATCTGGAGAATCTCCCTCTTCAACCTGGGGAATCTCCCTCTTCGGAATCTCCCTCTTCAACCTGGGGAATCTCCCTCTTCGGAATCTCCCTCTTCAACCTGGGGAATCTCCCTCTTCAACCTGGGGAATCTCCCTCTGCAACCTGGGGAATCTCCCTCTTCAACCTGGGGAATCTCCCTCTTCAACCTGGGGAATCTCCCTCTGCAACCTGGGGAATCTCCCTATTGAACCTGGAAGATCCCGTGGAGAATACTTCGAGAATAACCTGGCGTATTCAACTCCAGCTACCTTTTAATTCAACATCCCGTGATCGGGCATCCGTGCTACTAGCATTTACAGGCTGACAAGTCTGTTGTCTGACAGGGATTAGCATTTAAAATAAACCAGTTTCGAATTGCCAAAGTTACATGTTTATTGGTACATGTAAATAGTTAATTGTATTTTTCATTAATTGGTTTAGCAATGAATTTTTTGTTTTTTATAACTGATGGATCTGGTGAAAAATAATACATTGGAGAGATGAGATCTATAACTTTGCTTGCAGTCTCCAGTTTGTTAAATTAATCAAGGTATTTAAAAGTGCGCCGCACGCAGGCCCTGGTTCGATTCCGCGAGCGGCCACTTTCATTCGGGGCTTGTGCATGAAAATTGGTCGGGGCTGTTGTGTGTTTGCATGTATTAGTATTTGCGCTTGGCGAGACTGGGCGCAGCCACACCCCTTTACAAGTATATTTGAGTTTGTTCATAAACAATCATGTATGCATGAATAAGAAACTAAAGCGGCTGGCTACCACATCCCCTTTTTTCAAAGGAACATTGTACGCGAATTGCATATTTTGTCCATAAACAAAAAAAATTCGTCATTAAACAGCTTGATGGAATCTCGTCTGTTTGACAGTACGACCCGACCCGATCGTGTCACATATGGCGCATTTGTGTCAGCATTGGTCGTTTGTCGGTTAGCATCTTCAGCAGGATTGCTTGTTGTTTGATGCTCATGAATTGGCTGAATTCTGGATGATGCAGTTGAATCTTTCAGATGACTCTCTGAGATATCTACTGGTCGCTGTAGCGCTAGATGTTTCGGTATTGCAGACAGTCTGGAGTTCGCAACTCTGGGTGCTATGAATCGTCGGTTCTTCCTGTAGCCTTTACCATCAGCAGTTTGCACTTGGTACGATCGTTCTGGATCCGTATGATCCTGCGATTGAATTTCTGCTGGAATCCACTGTCTCTTGTCCTCGTACAACCAGACTTGCTCTCCAGTCTCCAGTGGTTTCAAATCCCAGCTGTACTGTTGTAGCGAATCGCGTCCTTCCTTCGCATGGCGTTCAGTGTTTCCAAATCATTCCTCGTCCATGTTCGTTTTGGTATCAATTCCATTATTGGTACAGGTAGTTCGTACCTCAATTTCCTTCCCATCAGTAGCTCTGCTGGAGACGGTAACCCACGCTCAATCGGAGTATTACGGTAGTGAAGCATTGCTTTTTCAAAGTCTTCATTCTTTCCCAAGAAGCATTTCACTGTTTGCACAGCTCGCTCCGCTAATCCATTGGACTGCGGATATCTTGGTGATGATGTTACAAGTGCTATCCCGCTTGATCTAGCATATAATTGGAATGCGTTGGACGAGAATGGTGGTCCGTTGTCGCATCGCAACTTCTCAGGTGTTCCGAATGTGGACAAATATTTCTTTAATTGCAGGATAACAAACTCAGCTGTATTAATTGTAATCGATCTTATGGATCTGCACAAATCCATCGGCTGTATCTGTCCACTACAACTATGAATTTTCGATCTTTAAAATCGAACAGGTCAGTCGCGCACTCTTGAAATGGATAATCAGGATGCGGACTTTGAATGATTGTTTCTGTGGTCGGGATTGGCTGCTTTGGCAGGCATCGCATGCTGCTGTGTAGTTCTGGATGTCCCGACGCATCTGAGGCCAGTATCCGATCCTCTTGCTTTTAGAAGTATTTTTTCAATGCCTTGATGTCCTTCATGAATGATGTTCAAGAATTCGTGGCGCATGGTCCGTGGTTTAAATATCTTCCTGGTTTTCATAATTAATCTGTCGTGCTCGGCTAAATCGTGACGAACATTCCAGAAAGGCTTTAGTTGTTCTGGCAATTGGTTTCTGAGTTCCGGCCAATCCTCGCGAATGCGATTCTTGATCGCATGGCAAGTTGAATCTGCATATGTGTGTTCCTGGATGTTCTTGAGTAGGTCTTCCGGTAGACAAACCTTTTGGATACCCAAGATTTGATTCTCAAGCTCAGAGTCTATGTCACTCGCCGAATGCACGGTTTGCAAGAAAGCACGGCTTAATGTATCAGCCAAATAAAGATATCTCCCCGGTTTGTATTGCACGTATAAGTCGAATTCTTGGATCTTGAGTATCAGACGTTGTATTCTAGCCGATAGTTCATCCATTGGCTTCTTCATAATATACTGCAGCGGTTTGTGGTCAGTCGACGGAGACTTTACGTCCCCAGAGATACTGTCTGAACCTTCGACAGCCAAATACTATCGCAAGCATTTCCTTCTCTATCTGGGCATATTTCTTTTGAGCGGATGTTAGAGCTGATGATGCATACTCAATGACATGTCCTTCCTGCAATAGTGCTGCTCCCAAGCCATCTTTGCTGGCGTCGACAGATAAAACTAGGTCTTTATTCGGGTCAAATGGCGCAAGCACAGGTGCTTCGCAGAGGCACTGCTTGATTCCTTGATACGCCTTTTCTTGGTCGTTGGTCCACACCCATTCGGATTATTTCATCATGAGTTCTCTCAAAGGACTTGTCAGTGCAGAAAAGTTTGCTATGAATTTTGACAAGTAAATTGCACTACCAATAAACCGTTAGAGCTGCGCTTGCTTCTCAGCACGCTGTTCGAAACTGTTTGGGTGCGGCATTTCTTTGATGCTGTTTACTTTTTGTGGATCTACTTTCACACCTTTGTCAGTTAATATGTGTCCAAGAAATCGAAGCTCGGTTTTGCCAATGCTCGTCTTTTGCCTGTTCAGAGTCAGGTTCTTTTTTCTGCATTGCTCCAGAAGATTTCGAACTGCTTGGTCGTGCTCTTCCCGAGTCTTTCCCCATACTATGATGTCATCGATGTAGTTAGCAGATTTTTCTACCTGACTTGTCACTTCTATCTTTGATGTGCCTTTGGTAAGCTTCAGGTGCATCCTTTAGACCAAAAGCTAGTCGATTCCATTTGTAAACACCAAACGAAGTGTGAAATTCAGTAAGAAGTGAACTTTCTTGATCCAACTTAACTTAGCATCAAATGTTGAGAAGTATTTTTCTCCTGTCATCTCGCTAATCATCTCGTCATACGTTGGAATGGGGTATCGATTTCTGATAATATACTCGTAATCATTTAGATTCTTAGATCTAAGCACAGTCTAATCGAGTTATCCTTCTTCCAGACGATAACAACATTGGACACCCAATCTGCCGGCTGGTCGCATTTTGTTATTACTCCTTGGCTCTGTAAGCGGTCAAGCTCTTCACGCAGGGCCTTCATAGCCGCAAATGGGACTTTCCTTGGGTCTTGGACTTTCGGTATTGCGCCTTCTCTCAATGAAATGTGATGCGCTCCAGGCAGTCATCCAATTCCTTCGAACAAATCGCTGTATTCCTTAAAGATCTTTGATTCCGTCAGCACTTCTTTATCTGTAGTCTTTGTTACGTTGAGGATTTGAATCAGGCCTAATTTCTCAGCTGTGTCGGTCGCTAGTAGAGGTGTATTGTCTTCCTCAATGATGGTGAATTCTGCTGTATGCACGGCGTCTTTGTGCGAGAGTCGCAATTTAATCTTGCCTTCACATTAAGCATCTGGTTGTTATAGTCTGGTGTGGTCTTTTTCTAATGGGTTGTCTGTGATTGTTCTTAAGCGTTTCTCGGACATGATATTCACATCAGCGCCGGTATCAATTTTGTAGTTGACGATGTGTCCAAACTCAGTGTCTAGCGACACAACTGTTCTTGAAACGGCTTTCACTTCATTTCCATTATTAGAATTCATAGAATATTGACTTACGTCCCAGGCAGCAGCTTGGTAAGAATTCGATGTTTCAGTCACGTCAGTGAGCTCATCTTCAACTGTACGAATCTGTTTCGATTGTTTTGTTTTCTCTTTCCGGCACATGGCCTTAAAATGGTTCTTTTGTCCACAGTTTAAGCAGGTCTTGCCATAGGCACTGCAGTTGGTGTGACCAAATTTGTGGTTCTTGCCGCAGTATCTGCATTCCTGTTGTCCTGTAGGAACCTTTCGTGTGATAGACTTGGACTTGGCTCTGGTTGATTGCTGCAACTTGTGATCAGGGTCTTTAACAATTCGACTGACAAAGTTTCGGTTTTCACTCTTTACACCTGTCATCTGCCTGGCTTGCATCTTTGAAGCTTCGGTGGCACGGCACAGAACAATTGCCTTTTCCAATGTCAGCATGGCATCGTCAATGCATTGCCCATTTTTAGGCTTTGAAAAACTGCATCGCTTTATTAACAATCGTAGCTCATTTATGAAGTGATCAAAATCTTCATACTGCTCCTGCTTACGCATTCTAAACTTATAGCGATCAAATGTTTCGCTGTCCAGAGGAATGCAGAATTTCTCGAATTTGTCAATGATGTCTTTGTGAGCAGAGTCAGTGCAGAGTTTGAATGTCTCGAATATGTCCCTGCCTTCTTCACCGATGGCGGTCAGCAGAATCGCATTCTTCATGCTGTCAGCCTCCTTGTCGCGCTTTGTGGCGGTCATGTATAAATTGAATGCGCCGATCCATTTTCTCCAGCGTTCTGACTTGGCCTCATCGAATACCATGGGCCCTGGAGGTCGCAGTCCAGCTGCGTCGGACATGCCGCTGTAGTTGCCACCAAAAACGACGCACAAAGCAATTATCTAACTGTAGTATTTTTCCTCTGACACCATGTTGTGTGTTTGCATGTATTAGGGAGTATTTGCGCTTGGCGAGACTGTGGGCATGAATAAGAAACTAAAGCGGCTGGCTGCGGGGGTTGTCGTGCGATTCACACTTGTAAGAGTCAATCCCCATCCCCAAGGCACACAAAGTGCCTTATCACGTCTTGTTATTGTCTTTAATGGGATATCCCATCTACACTACTTAGTTCTATTGGTCAGTAGCAAAATGCGTATATAGCTTGTTTATATAAATTTATGTTCAAAATCACGCACTCCGGCGGGGGGCAATTTCATGTGGCAGGAGAAATGTCTGAAAACTTGACTGAGAAACTGCAACGGCGTCAGTAAGCTCATAGTGGTCTCACCAGCTCGAAGCAGAAAACAGTGAAGGCAGCCTGGCGGGAAAGCAAGCTTCTATTCGGTAAAATAAAATAGGAAACTTGATACATCTTCATGCGCTTGATGTAGATCCGATAGAGCTGGCTCAATGCTATTGAATTTGCTTGGCACTGCCTGCACAGGGCGTGTGATTGATTGCTTAAATCTATAATAGCCATTGCTGTTGCTGCTTCTAGCCTCTGTCTTTAGAGATGGGCAAAGATTTTCTCACCGATTTCGGATTTCAAAAGCTGCAGGCTCGGAGGTGAAAAAGAGAAAGTCGATTATGTTTCGCTGAGGAAAACTGAGAAAGGAGTTCGCAAGACGCGGTGTTGGTTGACGCTGCTGGCTTCGAGAGAGCAGGAGACAGCGGGATGTTTGTGCTATCAGAATTCCACTATTGCAGTCCTACCCCACTTTCCCACTGCCTACCCCACTTTCCCACTGTCTACCCCACTTCACCACTGTCTACCCCTCTTCCCCACTGTCTACCCCACTTCCCCACTGTCTACCCCAGTTCCCCACTGTCTACCCCACTTTCCCACTGTCTACCCCTCTTCCCCACTGTCTACCCCACTTCCCCACTGTCTACCCCACTTCCCCACTGTCTACCCCTCTTCCCCACTGTCTACCCCACTTCCCCACTGTCTACCCCTCTTCCCCACTGTCTACCCCACTTCCCCACTGTCTACCCCACTTCCCCACTGTCTACCCCTCTTCCCCACTGTCTACCCCACTTCCCCACTGTCTACCCCACTTCCCCACTGTCTACCCCAGTCACTGTCTACCCACTTTCCCACTGTCTACCCCACTTCACCACTGTCTACCCCACTTCCCCACTGTCTACCACTGTCTACCATACTTTCACACTATCTACTCCACTTTTCTACTGTCTACCCCACTTTCCTACTGTCCACCATACTTTAACACTATCTACCCCACTTCCCCACTGTCTATCCCACTTCCCCACTGTCTACCCCACTTCACCACTGTCTACCCCACTTCCCCACTGTCTACCATACTTTCACACTATCTACTCCACTTTTCTACTGTCTACCCCACTTTCCTACTGTCCACCATACTTTGACACTATCTACCCCACTTCCCCACTCTCTACCCCACTTCCCCACTGTCTACCCCACTTTCCCACTGTCTACCCCACTTTCCCCCCTGTCTACCTCATTTCCCCACTGTCTACCCCACTTCCCGACTGTCTACTCCACTTCCCCACTGTCTACTCCACTTCCTCACTGTCTACTCCACTTCCCCACTGTCTACTCCACTTCCCCACTGTCTACTCCACTTTCACACTGTCTACCCTACTTCCCGACTGTCTACTCCACTTTCACACTGTCTACTCCACTTTCCCACTGTCTACCCCACTTTTCTACGTCTACCCTACTTTCCCTCTATCTACCCCACTTTTTCCAGTATCTACCCCACTTTCCCCACTATCTACCCCAATCTTTCCACCATCTATTCCACTTTCCCCTCTATCTATCCCATTTTTGCCACAATATCTACCCCACTTCAACTTCAGTGCAGCCTCGATCCAATCCCAGCGACATGAACATTAAATGAAGCTCAATATAAAGTAAACTTACTTCAAGTAGAACTAAAAAATCTAGCGAAACGAGGTCGTGGTCTAGAAGGAGAACAACAAAGTGTTTTAAAAGTGCATGCTGCTGCTGATGCCGGGAACTGCAGCGCCACTTCTCAGAATAACTATTATTAAACAAGATTTCCTCGTTGTCGATTTAAAAATTGATTTTTCATTTAGAACGCTGCATGAGGATCTATTCATTATACAATGGACCTTTTTGAAAAGAATATTATTCAATAGGCAGATTCTTACGTCGTATATAAGCGTATATTTTATTGAAAATATATTGAAGCTTTCTATTGTTGAGTTAAGTAGAGCAGCAAGTGGCCGGTGGCAGACAGACCAATTTCTCGAGTCGCAACAAAGGAGAAAAGGTGCGTTGAAGGCTTTCTGTGGGACCAACTTCTCTCTGCACAGGATGCGGGTGACACTGGGGGGGGGGGACTGCATCTGTTTCTCCCATCTCCCTCTTTCACCTGCTTTGGCAGCACAGAGCAGCCAAGCGAGCTGAAATATATTATCCCTTGGGTGCATCTATAAATCTTATAAAAATTCGACTGCCAATCCCCATCGCTCCATGCAGCGTCCGTCTCTCTGACCTGCTCAACTCTCTCCTGACTTCCACTCTGCTGGATAATCTTTCCCATCCCCCCCACCCAATTTTTTCTACTCCCTTCTTTCATTCCAGCCGATTGCATTTCTCCAGCCACCTGCACGGCCGGTTCCCCTCGAATTAGCCGAAAGCACGAGGGCAGAAAAGCCGCAAAATTGCTCGCAAAGGGGAGCTCGCCCGCTTTAGCAGGTCGCTTTAGGTGCGAAATATGGAATGGGAAATCCATACTTCGTCTGCCCGCTGTCCCCTCCGCCACTGCCCCCTGTCTACTGCACTACCCCACTGTCTACTCCACTGTCTGCCCCACTGCTCCACTGTCTACTCCACTGTCTGCTCCACTGCTCCACTGTCTACTCCACTACCCCACTGTCTACTCCACTGTCTGCTCCACTGCTCCACTGTCTACTCCACTACCCCACTGTCTACTCCACTGTCTGCCCCACTGCTCCACTGTCTACCCCACTGCTCCACTGTCTACTCCACTACCCCACTCTCTACTCCACTGTCTGCCCCACTGCTCCACTGTCTACTCCACTGTCTACCCCACTGCTCCACTGTCTACTCCACTGCTCCACTGTCTACTCCACTGCTCCACTGTCTACTCCACTCCCCTACTGTCTACTCTACTTCCCTACTGTCTACTCCACTCCCCTACTGTCTACTCTACTTCCCTACTGTCTACTTTACTACCCCACTGTCTACTCCACTGCCCCACTGTCTACCCCACTGCCCCACTGTCTACCCCACTGCCCCACTGTCTACCCCACTGCCCCACTGTCTACCCCACTGCCCCACTATTTAATCCAATCCCCCACTGATTAGCTCACTATCCTCACTCACAACTGAGGTTGTAAAAAATAGATAAAGATATTTCAGTATCACATGCACAAAGAGATTTACAATGCTGTCATGCTCCCGTGGGATAAATGGGATTGCGGTGCAAGTTAGGCGTAAATTTAATCCGGATCACTGCGTTTGGCCAAATCCGTTTGCAGGCTTTTTATAGATATACTGTAGATGTGGGAGAATGAATTTAATGCTTCGACTTATGGTTGCTAGGGAGTGAGGTTTATAATTCCACAGTTGGGGAATCCAGTCAGCTACTGGAGATTCCACAGTCAGCTACAGGAGATTCCACAGTCAGCTACAGGAGATTCCACAGTCAGCTACAGGAGATTCCACAGTCAGCTACAGGAGATTCCACAGTCAGCTACAGGAGATTCCACAGTCAGCTACAGGAGATTCCACAGTCAGCTACAAGGAGATTCAACAGTCAGCTACAGGAGATTCCACAGTCAGCTACAGGAGATTCCACAGTCAGCTACAGGAGATTCCACAGTCAGCTACAGGAGATTCCACAGTCAGCTACAGGAGATTCCACAGTCAGCTACAGGAGATTCCACAGTCAGCTACAGGAGATTCAACAGTCAGCTACAGGAGATTCCACAGTCAGCTACAGGAGATTCCACAGTCAGCTACAGGAGATTCCACAGTCAGCTACAGGAGATTCCACAGTCAGCTACAGGAGATTCCACAGTCAGCTACAGGAGATTCCACAGTCAGCTACAGGAGATTCCACAGTCAGCTACAGGAGATTCCACAGTCAGCTACAGGAGATTCCACAGTCAGCTACAGGAGATTCCACAGTCAGCTACAGGAGATTCCACAGTCAGCTACAGGAGATTCCACAGTCAGCTACAAGGAGATTCAACAGTCAGCTACAGGAGATTCCACAGTCAGCTACAGGAGATTCCACAGTCAGCTACAGGAGATTCCACAGTCAGCTACAGGAGATTCCACAGTCAGCTACAGGAGATTCCACAGTCAGCTACAGGAGATTCCACAGTCAGCTACAGGAGATTCAACAGTCAGCTACAGGAGATTCCACAGTCAGCTACAGGAGATTCCACAGTCAGCTACAGGAGATTCCACAGTCAGCTACAGGAGATTCCACAGTCAGCTACAGGAGATTCCACAGTCAGCTACAGGAGATTCCACAGTCAGCTACAGGAGATTCCACAGTCAGCTACAGGAGATTCCACAGTCAGCTACAGGAGATTCCACAGTCAGCTACAGGAGATTCCACAGTCAGCTACAAGGAGATTCCACAGTCAGCTACAGGAGAATCCACAGTCAGCTACAGGAGATTCCACAGTCAGCTACAAGGAGATTCCACAGTCAGCTACAGGAGATTCCACAGTCAGCTACAGGAGATTCCAAAGTCAGCTACAGGAGGTTCCACAGTCAGCTACAGGAGATTCCACAGTCAGCTACAGGAGGTTCCACAGTCAGCTACAGGAGATTCCATAGTCAGCTACAGGAGATTCCACAGTCAGCTACAGGAGATTCCAAAGTCAGCTACAGGAGGTTCCACAGTCAGCTACAGGAGATTCCACAGTCAGCTACAGGAGATTCCACAGTCAGCTACAGGAGATTCCAAAGTCAGCTACAGGAGGTTCCACAGTCAGCTACAGGAGGTTCCACAGTCAGCTACAGGAGATTCCACAGTCAGCTACAAGGAGATTCCACAGTCAGCTACAGGAGAATCCACAGTCAGCTACAGGAGATTCCACAGTCAGCTACAAGGAGATTCCACAGTCAGCTACAGGAGATTCCACAGTCAGCTACAAGGAGATTCCAAAGTCAGCTACAGGAGGTTCCACAGTCAGCTACAGGAGATTCCACAGTCAGCTACAGGAGGTTCCACAGTCAGCTACAGGAGATTCCACAGTCAGCTACAGGAGGTTCCACAGTCAGCTACAGGAGATTCCACAGTCAGCTACAGGAGATTCCACAGTCAGCTACAGGAGATTCCACAGTCAGCTACAGGAGATTCCACAGTCAGCTACAGGAGGTTCCACAGTCAGCTACAAGGAGATTCCACAGTCAGCTACAGGAGGTTCCACAGTCAGCTACAGGAGATTCCACAGTCAGCTACAGGAGATTCCACAGTCAGCTACAGGAGATTCCACAGTCAGCTACAGGAGATTCCACAGTCAGCTACAGGAGATTCCACAGTCAGCTACAGGAGATTCCACAGTCAGCTACAAGGAGATTCCACAGTCAGCTACAGGAGGTTCCACAGTCAGCTACAGGAGATTCCACAGTCAGCTACAGGAGATTCCACAGTCAGCTACAGGAGGTTCCACAGTCAGCTACAGGAGATTCCACAGTCAGCTACAGGAGATTCCACAGTCAGCTACAAGGAGATTCCACAGTCAGCTACAGGAGGTTCCAATATGCTTTTGCCTACACTGTGATATTTTTGTCCACCTAAAATTTGAACGCAGTGGTTTGGAAAATTTCGAAAAGCCTTTTTTAAAAGACCTACCGCGCTTGTACTTGAGGCTGTCCTGTATTTTTTTTCTATGCAGCATCTCAGCGGCTCTCGGCTCCTATAATTGGGGGTGGGAGAGGATCTGACGTCCTGAGAGGAAGCGACCGCTTTGCTTTGCAGCGCTTAGCGGCTTCTAGAATAAATGCATCGGGCAGGGCATTTGAAGAATAAAATCTCCGGCGCCGCGAGTGTCACGCACACTGCACAGCGAGCCGATTCCAGCGACTTTAATGTGCGCGCTTCAATGCAAAGCAAAAAATATCTATTTGGAAAACTCATTTCCCATCATAATTTCTTGTTGAAAGTCTCGAAGGTCCGTCCATCAGGCCGACTGTGACTGGGGAATCTTTGAATTTTCAAGATTTCCCGATCGATCCGGGCATTGGCGCGAGTATGATTTACTGCGGCTAAACAGGTTTAGCGCACATAAGTGGGAGATTGAAGTATTCCTAGAGCGCTTGAATCTTGTGCGCTTGTATCTTGCGCGCTTGAATCTTGCGCGCTTGAATCTTGTGCGCTTGAATCTTGCGCGCTTGTATCTTGTGCGCTTGAATCTTGTGCGCTTGAATCTTGTGCGCTTGAATCTTGTGCGCTTGAATCTTGTGCGCTTGAATCTTGTGCGCTTGAATCTTGTGCGCTTGAATCTTGTGCGCTTGAATCTTGTGCGCTTGAATCTTGTGCGCTTGAATCTTGTGCGCTTGAATCTTGTGCGCTTGAATCTTGTGCGCTTGAATCTTGCGCGCTTGTATCTTGCGCGCTTGTATCTTGTGCGCTTGTATCTTGCGCGCTTGTATCTTGCGCGCTTGTATCTTGCGCGCTTGTATCTTGCGCGCTTGTATCTTGCGCGCTTGTATCTTGCGCGCTTGTATCTTGCGCGCTTGTATCTTGCGCGCTTGTATCTTGCGCACTTGTATCTTGCGCGCTTGTATCTTGCGCGCTTGTATCTTGCGCGCTTGTATCTTGCGCGTTTAATCGCTCTCCTCGTTAACAACAGCCAGTGTGCTATGTGTAAATAGAGAAGCGGATACGCGCAGGAATTTGACAAATAATTTTTGACCAAATAAATCTATTTATTTTTTAGCGGGCAGGAAAAACAATCCGTTGGGATTTAAGGTTGATGAGGGAATTTTCTTTTTAAAAAAATTCACCCTTGTCCGGATGGCTAAAGCAGATTTGCGTCTCGCCCAGGCGGGGATTAATTATCTTTTTTGCGTGTTCAATTTCTGTCGCGCTGCCTTCTCACGCACCCCCCCCCCCCCAAGTCCGCTTGGAGTCGCGGAGGCGACCCCCTGTTTTTATCCGTGTCAGACGGACCGGTTCGGGTGGCTTGGGAGACGCCTACTGCAGCTAGGAGAGTGTGTGTGGGAGAGTGTGTGTAGGAGACTGAGAGCAGAAGACTGAGAGCAGAAGACCGAGAGCAGAAGACTGATAGCAGAAGAGTGCGCGAGTCAGAGCTAGCTAGCGGGGACAGCATGCTCACGGAAGCATCGCTCGCACCAGGCCAGGCTGACCAAAATCGCGGCAGCTGAGAACCCTCGGTTATGCCGGTCCAGGCCGCTGATTGAGACTCGCGGAGCTGGGATGAAGGAACTGACAGAGTGAGAAATCAATCGCTTGCCAACCCTCCCGAAAGTTCCAACAGGCGCAGTGGCGAGGGTGGGAACGTAAGGGGAGGTGGTAAGACCGCGCGGGGAGAAGACGGGTCAGCGCTAGGCCGCCTGCCGCGACACGCGAATGCAGCCAGCCATGGCGCATGCATGCTCCGCAGTCTGAAGGATTAGTTCCAATTTCAGCAGCCTCCACTCCCAAGCGACCGAAATCAATCAGGGAGGCCGGGGAGAGCAACTATGGCACGAACATGTTCGCGAGTTTTCTCTCAGACCTTGTCCGGAGCTCAGTTTGAAAGCTGGCTTGCTTAGCGGATGATTGTTCTATTCGGGCTCCGGGATATTACCATGCACTGCTACTGCCGTGCTCGAATCCCTGATCCCCCTGCCATCTACAGCTTTGGGGATCTAAATACGCCTGGAAATAAGTCTTGTCGGGATGCGAACTCCATGGTCTGTGACCTCTCCAATCTCTCTCCCTCTAACTCCTTCCTTCCTCTGATCTCAAACCCTCTATTCTAACTCGCTCTCTCTTATTTCTTCCCCTAATCTCACTCACTCTAATCTTTCCCACTCTAAGCCCTCTCCCTCTTCCTCTTACTCTAATCCCTCTCCCTCTAAACTCTCTCCCTCTAATCTTTCTCAGTCTAACTTCTCTCCCTCTAATCTTTCTCAGTCTAACCTCTTTCCCTCTAATCTTTCTCAGTCTAACCTCTTTCCCTCTAATCTTTCTCAGTCTAACTTCTCTCCCTCTAATCTTTCTCAGTCTAACCTCTCTCCCTCTAATCTTTCTCAGTCTAACTTCTCTCCCTCTAATCTTTCTCAGTCTAACCTCTCTCCATCTAATCTTTCTCAGTCTAACCTCTTTCCCTCTAATCTTTCTCAGTCTAACCTCTCTCCCTCTAATCTTTCTCAGTCTAACCTCTCTCCATCTAATCTTTCTCAGTCTAACTTCTCTCCCTCTAATCTTTCTCAGTCTAACCTCTCTCCATCTAATCTTTCTCAGTCTAACCTCTTTCCCTCTAATCTTTCTCAGTCTAACCTCTCTCCCTCTAATCTTTCTCAGTCTAACCTCTCTCCATCTAATCTTTCTCAGTCTAACCTCTTTCCCTCTAATCTTTCTCAGTCTAACCTCTTTCCCTCTAATCTTTCTCAGTCTAATCTCTCTCCCTCTAATCTTTCTCAGTCTAATCTCTCTCCCTCTAATCTTTCTCAGTCTAACCTCTCTCCCTCTAATCTTTCTCAGTCTAACCTCTCTCCCTCTAATCTTTCTCAGTCTAATCTCTCTCCCTCTAATCTTTCTCAGTCTAATCTCTCTCCCTCTAATCTTTCTCAGTCTAATCTCTCTCCCTCTAATCTTTCTCAGTCTAATCTCTCTCCCTCTAATCTTTCTCAGTCTAACCTCTCTCCCTCTAATCTTTCTCAGTCTAACCTCTCTCCTTCTTAATCTCTCTCCCTCTAATATGTCCCTCTAATCTCTAAAATTTCTCACCTCTAATCTCTTTCAACTTCCATTCTCTATTGTGTCCCTAATATCCTCTCTCTAGTCTCTTTCCAGTTTCTCTACTCTTCAATCGCAATCGAATCCCTATCACTCATTCTATCCCTAATTAACTTGGATTTACCTTGCATTCCGTCTGTCTCTGTCCCTGCCCCCTCTACAATTTGTGCACCAAAACGAGCTTACTGAAATCCGCATAGAGCCGGAAAGTTCTCTTAAGCCAAAGCGAAGCCGCCCCTCCTCTCCCAATAAATTTTGAGGGACTTTTGCGAGCTTGGAAAAGAAACTGGATTCGAGTGCAGGCAAAGCTCTCAATGATTCGCTCACACGCGAGTCGATCCGGGGGGGGGGGGGGGGTACAACTCTGGCCAGGGTGGAGGGTCCGCCTGTCAGCCCGGGGACTCGAGCCTACGCCCATATGGCAACTAGCTTTATATGCGGCATACAATAATGTTAGATCACCCCCTCTCCGGGGGCCTTAATCCCTCAGCCAAGGCGATCCTGTACGAGAGTCCTGGAGTGGCACAAGGACAACTTAAGTAGAAGGACGCAACACTCGAAATCTATGGTAAATGTTTTGAAGGCAATTTTTCACCGAAAAATACACTACAGAGATAGGAGGTTTAATTTTTTCAGCACAAAATTGTTATTGCTTTTGATAGGAGGCAGCTCCAGTGTTCATCTTTTGATATGTTGTGCCTTTCTTATTGCTCTATCGGTATTCATAAAGCTTTTCGTTCAGAAATAGTTTTAAAGGCAGTTAGGCAGGTTTCAACGGAAAAATACACAACGAAGATAGGAAATTTCACGATTTTCAACACTAAAACAGTGATTGGGTCTCTTAACAGTGTCAGAGAAGTCCTTAATCACACTATTTTGTGCCTCACGTGCTGCTCTGACGACGCATTAATCGATTTTTCATGTTAAATTGGTCTTGTCATTATTTTAAACGTTTTTTCCAATAGGACCAATTTAACAGTCTAGGGTACACTTCCGAGTATGGAAACTCTCACAGTCCCCATATCCACTTACCCCGCTTTCAGGTGCAATACCGCATGCACCCGGCCCTGTCCGCCTTGCCGTCCAACATTTTCTACGAAGGGTGCCCACAGGCTCCCCACAACAATTATTATTAACTAGGCCTTTTTGTGTATGAAAATGAAGGCCAGAGTTGCCACTCCAGGATTCTCGTTAACGGTGTCCTTGCCTCAGCTTCTCAACCTTCCGAGCCCAGCAACTCTATTCATGCTTGGCTCCCCGGACTGTTGTCCACCTTGCGCACTCGCTGTGCCGAGTTCGCTTTGAGCTCAACTCACATTGCCAATTGTTGCCTCCTCTAGAAGCAGAGAGAAGTAGCAAAGCAAGGCAAGCAATTAGAAAAGAGATTATTTATCCAAAATTAACTTCGCTTGATGCTTTGGAGCTTCTGTGCTGAACTGCGTATGACTATAAATAGATGGCCAAATCAAAGTGCACTTTGTTAACTCGTTTGTGAGTCCGCTGTCCAACATATGCGATCGCAGTGGTGAGGCCATGATAAGCATTAGATAGGCGCTGGCCCATAAGGCTAGCTAGATCTATCTGTCTCTCCCTGTCTCTCCCCGTCTCTCCCTGTCTCTCCCCGTCTCTCCCCGTCTCTCCCAGTCTCTCCCCGTCTCTCCCCGTCTCTCCCCGTCTCTCCCCGTCTCTCCCAGTCTCTCCCCGTCTCTCCCAGTCTCTCCCCGTCTCTCCCCGTCTCTCCCTGTCTCCCCGTCTCTCCCCGTCTCTCCCTGTCTCCCCGTCTCTCCCCGTCTCTCCCCGTCTCCCCGTCTCTCCCCGTCTCTCCCCGTCTCTCCCCGTCTCTCCCCGTCTCTCCCCGTCTCTCCCCGTCTCTCCCCGTCTCTCCCCGTCTCTCCCCGTCTCTCCCCGTCTCTCCCCGTCTCTCCCTGTCTCCCCGTCTCTCCCCGTCTCTCCCCGTCTCTCCCCGTCTCTCCCCGTCTCTCCCCGTCTCTCCCCGTCTCTCCCCGTCTCTCCCCGTCTCTCCCCGTCTCTCCCTGTCTCTCCCCGTCTCTCCCCGTCTCTCCCCGTCTCTCCCTGTCTCTCCCCGTCTCTCCCTGTCTCTCCCCGTCTCTCCCCGTCTCTCCCTGTCTCTCTCCATCTCTCCCCGTCTCTCCCCGTCTCTCCCCGTCTCTCCCTGTCTCTCCCCGTCTCTCCTCTCTTCCTTTCTTTCGCCATCTCTGCTTACTCTCTTTCCTCAATTTTCTCTCGCTTCTCTGCCTCTTTTCGTTGACCCCCACTCTCCCGTCTCCTAACCTATTTCTCTCAGTCTCTCCGATTCTATTCTGCTGTCTCTTCCTCACTTTTTCATCTTCTCACTACTCATCCCTTCCTCCTCTGCGCTCTACCCGAGCTCTTGAGAGTGCAGTTTCAATTTCCCTTCTTCTAGCGGAGACAGAGGAAGCAGAAGCCCTCCTGTCGCGAACTAGCAATGCATATATATAGGCAGCCATGCTCAAAGCTCAGCTCTTACACACTCTGTGGATACTAAGGAGTTGCAAGCAGCCAAGTTCGAGCATTTTGTGGACATGTTGCCATGTTCTTTTTGAGCTTGAATGATGCGTTAGAAGTTACAGCAATGGTACTACAAGTTTGTCAATTTTGTTTTCTTTGAGAAAAATTCAACTGGAAACCGGCTCTGCTATCTGTACAATGGAAGGAGGTCGGAACAGCTCAGCGGTAACCGTGTCTGAGTCTCGACTCGCAAACCTTGGTTCGATTCGGTGTCACATTCATTTGGGGCTGAGCCAGGGTGCCCATAGCTTTCCTACTAATCATGTACCTGAATATACACCTGAAAATACCCCTGAATATACACCTGAATATACACCTGAATATACAGCTGAATATACACCTGAATATACACCTGAATATACACCTGAATATACACCTGAATATACACCTGAATATACACCTTGGAATATACACCTGAATATACACCTGAATATACACCTGAATATACACCTGAATATACAGCTGAATATACACCTGAATATACACCTTGGAATATACACCTGAATATACACCTGAATATACACCTGAATATACACCTGAATATACACCTGAATATACACCTGAATATACACCTGAATATACACCTGAATATACACCTGAATATACACCTGAATATACACCTGAATATACACCTATATATACCTGAATAAACACCTGAATATACAGCTGAATATACACCTGAATATACACCTGAATATACACCTGAATATACACCTGAATATACACCTGAATATACACCTGAATATACACCTGAATATACACCTGAATATACACCTGAATATACACCTGAATATACACCTTGGAATATACACCTGAATATACACCTGAATATACATCTGAATATACACCTGAATATACACCTGAATATACACCTGAATATACACCTTGGAATATACACCTGAATATACACCTGAATATACACCTGAATATACACCTGAATATACACCTGAATATACACCTGAATATACACCTTGGAATATACACCTGAATATACACCTGAATATACATCTGAATATACACCTGAATATACACCTGTATATACACCTGAATATACACCTGAATATACACCTGAGTATACACATGAATATATACCTGAATATACACCTGACTGTACACCTGAATATACACCTGAATATACACCTATATATACCTGAATAAACACCTGAATATACACCTGAATATACACCTGAATATACACCTGAATATACACCTGAATATACACCTGAATATACACCTGAATATACACCTGAATATACACCTTGGAATATACACCTTGGAATATACACCTGAATATACACCTGAATATACACCTGAATATACACCTGAATATACACCTGAATATACAGCTGAATATACACCTGAATATACACCTGAAAAGACACCTGAATATACACCTGAATATACACCTGAATATACACCTTGGAATATACACCTGAATATACACCTGAATATACACCTGAATATACACCTGAATATACACCTTGGAATATACACCTGAATATACACCTGAATATACATCTGAATATACACCTGAATATACACCTGACTGTACACCTGAAAATACACCTGAATATACACCTGAGTATACACATGAATATATACCTTGGAATATACACCTGAATATACACCTTGGAATATACACCTGAATATACACCTGAGTATACACATGAATATATACCTTGGAATATACACCTGAATATACACCTGAATATAAACTTGAGTATACACTCGAATATGCACCTGAAGGGTTGTAGCCTAGTGGTTAGAGCGTCGGACTCACGACTTGAAGGTCGGGGGTTCGATTCCCGATCCCATTGGAACAATTTGTGTCCTTGAGCGAGACACTTAACTCTGCATTGCTTCAGTTCCCCCAGCTGTAAAATTGGTGCCAGCATTAGCTGGGGTAATTGAGGATGTGTGGCGACCCCCCCCCCCGTCCTTGGACTGAACAGCCGTACGCAGCCTTCAGATGCGCCGCACAATAGCTGCGGCTGAGCTGTCGGTTGCACATCTGGCCCAATTGGGCCAGGTGTAATCAATTATTAATTATTAATTAACACACATGAATATACACATGAATATACACTTAAATACACTTAAATCTAAAAAGTTTGAACTTCAGACTGCAGAAACAGTCTTTTCAAATTTGTTGTCAATTATATACCTTTTGGCAAAGCCACGAATATAGAGTTAATTGCTGTATTATATGATTATATTTCGGACAAGTATACAATCCCGCTTAGGGTTAATTAAGGACGATTTATAGAGGTAAACCAAAGTGGCAATTAGCATTGAAGCTACGGTGCATTGAACAAAATGTTTAGTAAAGAACAGATACTTGATTTGAACCAATGGGGGGTGCGGGAACAGCAGGAATGAATTGAAAGTTCAGTAATTTGAATATTGCCAAAAAATTACTTGTCTTGGACTGGCAAAACTGCATAGAGTTGCTTTCGATTATTTATGACGCAGAAAAATTCTCTTGGTTACTGAAACGTCAAGTTTAACATTGAATTTAGGAGGCCTGCTGCAGCCTCTCAGATCTCATGTTTCTAGCACTTTTCAATAAAGACCAGCCAGTGACATTATTGCTGTAAATCGGGCCCGCACACCCCAGTAGAAAAAACAGTTTGTCATTGGTTAACAGAATAGCGACTGAAAGTGTTAACTAACATACTTTATTACAGCTTTTATTAATTGAACTTATGCGGGACTCTATTTGTATATTATAAACTAGAATATTTTACCTAAAGGACGCTGAACAAACAATTGAACCTCTCCGTCAGACTATCTTAAGTTTTTCAGCATGCGGGTCAAAGCAATCAATCAATCAATCAATCAATCAATTAATCAATCTATCTATCTATCTATCTATCTATCTATCTATCTATCTATCTATCTATCTATCTATCTATCTATCTATCTATCTATCTATCTATCTATCAACCAATCAATCAATCAATCCACCAATCAATCAATCGATCAATCAATCCACCAATCAATCAATCGATCAATCAATCAAACAATTAATCAATCAATCAATCAATCAATCAATCAATCAATCAATCAACCAATCAATCAATCACCAATCAATCAACCAACCAATCAACCAACCAATCGATCAATCAACCGTATTAGAGTTTTTTCGAGTAGAAACAATCATTCTTAAAGTTTTTAAAGCTCCAGCTCAAACAGTCGCACCCAGCCATGCAGCTTCCCCAGAGTCCCCTAACCGATCTTCAGCTGTCGCACTCGGAGCAGTTGAAAATCTTCATGCTTGCGGCCAGTTGGTTGAACTCCTCGAAACTGATCACCCCGTCGTGGTCCGTGTCCGCGGCGCTCATCATCTCGTCCAGCTCGGTGTCGGACATGCCCTCCTTCAGGATTTCGTTCATGACGAACTTCAGCTCGGACTTGGAGATCACACCGTCCTGGTTCTGGTCCAGCAGGTCGAAGATTCGCTGCTTCTCCGACTGCGGCCGGTGGCCGCCCTTCTCCACGAAGGCGTTCATCATGGTGACGAACTCCTGGAACTCCAGCGTACCGTTGGAGTTCTTGTCGAATTCGCGGATGAGGGCCTCAGCCTCCGGACGGGTGATGGTCTGGCCAGCTGCCCGCATCAGGCTGACGAGCTCCTTGACCTCGATGGCGCCGTTACCGTTGGTGTCCGACCTGTCGAACACCTCGCGCAGGATGTCGGCATCGTGGTCGCACATTGTTTAGTTTGCTTCTGTCTTGCACAGGCCGGGTCTCCCGTGCTCAGCCTTCGCTCAGCTCTCTATACAGCCAGCCTTCGTCGCTGCCTGATTGGAGTTCGCCTGTCATTGGCCCACTGGCTCTTGGTTAAGTTTCTCAGTTGGTTAGTGGCAGCAGCGAGACGGATCAGGCCGCACTCGCAGTAACTGGGGTGCTCTGCTTCAAATAATTTATAGTAACCGAAAGCAGACTGTTAAAACTTCTGGGGGAGGAGGTTCTGGGGGGAGGGGTTCTGGGGGAGGAGGTTCTGGGGGGAGGGGTTCTGGGGGAGGGGGTTCTGGGAGAAGGGGGTTCTGGGAGAAGGGGGTTCTGGGAGAAGGGGTTCTGGGAGAAGGGGGTTCTGGGAGAAGGGGGTTCTGGGAGAAGGGTGTTCTGGGAGAAGGTATTCTGGGGGAGGGGGTTCTGGGGGGAGGGGTTCTGGGAGAGGGGTTCTGGGGGAGGGGGTTCTGGGAGAAGGGGTTCTGGGAGGAGGGGGTTCAGGGGGGAGAGGGTTCTGGGGGAGGAGGTTCTGGGGGAGGGGTTCTGGGGGGAGGGGGTTCTGGGAGAAGGGGGGTTCTGGGAGAAGGAGGTTCTGGGAGAAGGGGGTTCTGGGAGAAGGAGGTTCTGGGGAGAGGGGGTTCCAGAGAAATGATTCTCAAAGGCGGAATTTCTATCCTATGGGGTGTATCCACAGGGTCCAACCGTGATTGAGAGGCTTTTGGCCATAGACACACTTTCAGCGGGTGGGCCGCCAGAGCGTTGAAAACTTCAATCTGTGAAGGAAACGACTCGCTTGACTAACCAGCTATGCACACTCAGTTTCCTTGCAAGCGCAAATATTTTTAACGAAAATCTCTTCACAGACACCCTAATAGAATTACCCTCGTGGCTCGTAATTGGAAAAGCCGAATTTTCATTAGATCAAAAGGAACTCGTAAAACTTGTCATTGTAACTTGTAAGTTTTTAAGAAACTACTCAGACTTACTACTCGCAGCAAATAGAAAGGGTATTAAGCTGTTATTTATTTAAACAGGAATTTTATTAACTATACCGAAGCCAGCACTATCAGTAGCTCTGATTCTGCTTTTTGATATTGGCACGAAATGTGCGCAAAAAATGAGCTGAGAACTTGAACGCTTCCTACTCAAACAACTGCAGGTTCTTTCTAAGTCTGAAACAATCTAGACTTTGCTTTCCTGTTCATCTGCTGATTGAATTGGCTGGGGCAAGTGGCATTGGCTGATCGTGATCTGGCATATCCAGACCAGTATCCAAGGAGCAGCTTGGGTTGGCTCTCGAGGCAGCCAGTGGATATGGACTCTATTATTGGCATTTCAGGGCTTAACTTGTAGCAGAAAGTTGAAGCGAAATATTAAAAACAGTTGAGGTCAAAAGCAAGGATTGAAGAGTGGGAAAAAAGTAAGGGTGTGAGATAATGAAAAATAATGATGTGAGGGAGCCAGACAGACAGGAGAGACAGTAAGACAGACAGAAGAGACAGTGAGTTAGACATGAGAGAGAGAGAGAGTGAGACAGACATGAGAGAGAGAGAGTGAGGCAGACAGGAGAGAGAGTGAGGCAGAGAGGAGAGAGAGGGAGACAGACATGAAAGAGAGGGAGACAGACATGAGAGAGAGTGAGGCAGACAGGAGAGAGAGAGTGAGGCAGACATGAGAGAGAGGGAGGCAGACAGGAGAGAGAGTGAGGCAGAGAGGAGAGAGAGTGAGACAGACATGAGAGAGAGTGAGACAGAGAGGAGAGAGTGAGACAGACAGAAGAGAGAGTGAGGCAGAGAGGAGGGAGAGTGAGGCAGACAGAGAGGAGAGAGAGTGAGACAGACATGAGAGAGAGGGAGACAGACATGAGAGAGAGTGAGACAGACAGAAGAGAGAGTGAGGCAGAGAGGAGGGAGAGTGAGGCAGGCAGAGAGGAGAGAGAGTGAGACAGACATGAGAGAGAGTGAGACAGACATGAGAGAGAGGGAGACAGACATGAGAGAGAGTGAGACAGACATGAGAGAGAGGGAGACAGACATGAGAGAGAGGGAGACAGACATGAGAGAGAGAGTGAGACAGACATGAGAGAGAGTGAGACAGACATGAGAGAGAGTGAGACAGACATGAGAGAGAGGGAGACAGAGAGGAGAGAGAGTGAGACAGACATGAGAGAGAGGGAGACAGAGAGGAGAGAGAGTGAGACAGACATGAGAGAGAGGGAGACAGAGAGGAGAGAGAGTGAGACAGACATGAGAGAGAGTGAGACAGAGAGGGGGCCGTAGCCCAGCGGTAGCGCAGCTGCTCTGGTGTGCCGCGACCCAGGCTCGATTCCAAGTGCAGCCACATTTATTTGGGGCTGGATTGGAATCTTGGCTTGGCTCGCTTGTGCAATTAACGGCCTTGAGAGCCAACCCCCCCAAGGCGCAGTGAAGTGTACATACCTAACGATAAAATAAAGTTAGGGCCGCAGTACACTCCTGTGTGAGTGTGTGCCTGCGTACGTATCCGCGCGCTTGTAGGCCTGCTCAGGGGAGTCGGCGGAATGGGCAGTAATGCCTCTCGCCGGTTGTGTGCCAATGACGCTTAAATTGCGCCAGGGTGCACACAACCCCCCTGCCTCTAAAAAAAAAACATGAGAGAGAGTGAGACAGACATGAGAGAGAGGGAGGCAGAGAGGAGAGAGAGTGAGACAGACATGAGAGAGAGTGAGACAGACATGAGAGAGAGGGAGGCAGAGAGAAGAGAGAGTGAGACAGACATGAGAGAGAGTGAGGCAGAGAGGAGAGGGAGTGAGACAGACATGAGAGAGAGTGAGGCAGAGAGGAGAGAGTGAGACAGACATGAGAGAGAGTGAGGCAGACTGGACAGTTCCGTGTGAACTGTAAATCATTGTCAATCTGTCTGTGATGCGAAGGGGAGCAGAAGCCCCAAAACCGAAGGCAGCTAGAGGTGCGCCAGCAGGCAGAGGACCACAGCACTGCTAGGTAAATCTTAGAGGAGCCCCGAGACCACAAGATTTTATGGGCAAATTTTAATCTGCGACTTAAACGTAATCTGCCTATTGCAGAGCTTTTCCACCTCAACACTTCAGAGGGGACTGGAGTGTCCCTGCGTGGACAAAATCAATCATCTGAATCGATCTGTGTTGGGGAGGGGGTAGCAGGGCGGAGCAGCCGCTAAGCGTTCTGCTTTCAGCCAGGCTTGCCCAGCTGACATTCGCTCGGATCAATGATTTCACTGCAGAGGTTGTCAAAGCACTGGAGTCAACTTGGAAAAATTTGGCAGAAGCACAATGCCCAGAAAATCGGAGTTGCTCCACACCAAGTCTCTCCCCATCACTCACTGTCTCTCCCTGTCTCTCCCTGTCTCTCCCTGTCTCTCCCTGTCCCTCCCTGTCCCTCCCTGTCCCTCCCTGTCTCCCTGTCTCTCCCTGTCCCTCCCTGTCTCTCCCTGTCCCTCCCTGTCCCTCCCTGTCTCTCCCTGTCCCTCCCTGTCCCTCCCTGTCCCTCCCTGTCTCTCCCTGTCTCTCCCTGTCCCTCCCTGTCCCTCCCTGTCTCTCCCTGTCTCTCCCTGTCCCTTCCTGTCTCTCCCTGTCTCTTCCTGTCTCTCCCTGTCCCTCCCTGTCCCTCCCTGTCTCTCCCTGTCTCTCCCTGTCTCTCCCTGTCTCTCCATGTCCCTCCCCTTTTCTCCCTGTCTCTCCCGCCTCTTCCCATCTCTCCCCACCTCTCCCCATCTCTCCCCGTCTCTCCCCATCTCTCCCCGTCTCTCCCCATCTCTCCTGTCTCCCCCCCCCATATCTTCCCATTTCTTTCCCCGTCTCTCCCCGTCTCTCCCCATCTCTCCTGTCTCCCCCCATCTCTTCCCATTTCTTTCCCCGTCTCTCCCCGTCTCTCCCCATCTCTCCTGTCTCCCCCCATCTCTTCCCATTTCTTTCCCCGTCTCTCCCCGTCTCTCCCCATCTCTTCCGTGTCCCCTTGTCTTCCCCCTCTCCTTGCCTCTCCTCGTCTCTCCCCATCCCTCCACATTTCTCCCCGTTTCTCCCCGTCTCTCCCCTTCTCTCTCCCCACACTAACGCTGTCCCAACAGACCTGAACTCCAGTTAAAAAATAAAACTGTCTCCAAGAGCTAAGGAGAAATCTTCATTGCAGTAGTTGGATAGCCAAAAAGGTAAAAAAATTCGATCCTACTTTAACCTAGTGCTCAAGTACGACACCTCCTCTCCTTCCCTACACAGCTACCAAGAAACTGGAGATGCCGCAGCAGCAGCAGGCGGCGATCTCTCATCTGCTTCGACGGCCCTGATAATTTAGCAGCACGCAAGCAGTAACCCCCCTCTCACCCCTCCGCCCCTCTTCCACTTCCCTACTTCTGCTCGAATCCTCCCCAGAAGAGGACGGCCTTGTTCAATAAATATTTAATTAGATATAGAGAAATCCCTCAGCACTGCCTGTAGTAGGGAAGAGGGAAACTCGATCCCCAGTCTCCGGCTGCCTCGCCATCATTTTGTCAATCTTTGCTCCCCCGGGTCTCCGCCCGACTCTGCCACAGAATGTGCTGATTTCCCAAATTTAATAAACTTTGGAAAAGTAAAAAAGCTTAAAGTCTGAAGTAGACTGTTGCGATTCAGGCTGTTGCAATTCAGACTGTTGCGATTCAGACTGTTGCAATTCAGGCTGTTGCAATTCAGACTGTTGCAATTCAGGCTGTTGCAATTCAGGCTGTTGCAATTCAGGCTGTTGCAATTCAGGCTGTTGCAATTCAGACTGTTGCAATTCAGGCTGTTGCAATTCAGACTGTTGCAATTCAGGCTGTTGCAATTCAGGCTGTTGCAATTCAGACTGTTGCAATTCAGGCTGTTGCAATTCAGACTGTTGCAATTCAGGCTGTTGCAATTCAGACTGTTGCAATTCAGGCTGTTGCAATTCAGGCTGTTGCAATTCAGACTGCTGCTATTCAGGCTGTTGCAATTCAGGCTGTTGCAATTCAGGCTGTTGCAATTCATGATTGCAATGAGATTCGCAGCATGCAATTTTCAGCGCCAAACTTGAGAGACACGCGATGATTTCCAGCTTAGAAGATCTCATTTCCCCTCTCAACTCGCTCTGTTGCAATTTGTATCCTTCCAGCACAGGCTGGGCTCGGGTTTCGGCGCGTCGCCATTAGTCGTTAAAAGCGTTTGAAATTCAGACCCGAGAAAGGTTTTAAAAAGTTAAAGTCTCTCTTTCATGGAAAAGGGAAAAGCAGAAAGCAGATTTTGCACCTCCGTCTCCTCTTCAATAGTTTTAAGCTCGCTTCTCTGTGCCCAAACCGAGGTTTAGTAAGATGTACTTTTTCTCCTCTGCTAAATAGTCAGCCAACTCGTGCGCGATAATAAATTCGTTCCTGACACCCGGTTTAGTAACTCTGACATCCAGTTTAGCATTCCTGACACCCGGTTTAGTAACTCTGACACCCAGTTTAGCATTCCTGACACCCAGTTTAGCAAATCTGACACCCAGTTTAGCATTTCTGACACCCAGTTTAGCAAATCTGACACCCAGTTTAGCATTTCTGACACCCAGTTTAGCAAATCTGACACCCAGTTTAGCATTCCTGACACCCAGTTTAGCATTCCTGACACTCAGTTTAGCATTCCTGACACTCAGTTTAGCAACTCTGACACTCAGTTTAGCAACTCTGACATCCAGTTTAGCAACTCTGACACCCAGTTTAGCAACTCTGACACCCAGTTTAGCAACTCTGACACCCAGTTTAGCAACTCTGACACCCAGTTTAGCAACTCTGACACCCAGTTTAGCATTTCTGACACCCAGTTTAGCAACTCTGACACCCAGTTTAGCAACTCTGACACCCAGTTTAGCATTCCTGACACCCAGTTTAGCAACTCTGACACCCAGTTTAGCAACTCTGACACCCAGTTTAGCAACTCTGACACCCAGTTTAGCAACTCTGACACCCAGTTTAGCAACTCTGACACCCAGTTTAGCAACTCTGACACCCAGCTCTGACACATCAAACCCCAGTTGACGCCTAGTTTAGGAGCAGAGCTCCCTTCTCCCGTCAGCCATATCGTTGAACCGCAAGGTGAATAATCAATAAGCAGAAGCTCTATATTAGCTCCCAGTTTCGGACACCAGTCAGAGGCGCCCACCCCTCCCTCCTTATTAAATAACTAATGGCTTCTCCGGCACAAATATCGACAGCTGGGAGAGATCTGGCTGAGGCGGAGATGCTGATCTGCCCGGGAGAGCATCGACCCCAAATCGAAAAGGATTTAAAGCTCCTTGCGTGTGTTTTTGTTGTTTTTGGCCGTTTTTTCTCTCTTTATCTGGCCCCAGATTTCAGCCAGCCCCGCATTGTCAGATCAGACAGGAAGGGATTAGGAGAGCAAGCCCCCCCCCCAACCGAAGATCAATAATGCTGCCCTCGAGCTGCTCAAACTCAAACTATACTGCAGCGAAAGGAATTCGCCGGCAGGGAGTTAGTCGAGGGGAAATGACTAAAAAACACAGCAATTCGTCAGGAGTGTGCTCTGGCAAGATTGCCAAAACCATTTTTCTCTTCTTCTTCTTTTTCTTTTTCTTACTTTTCGGCTCTCCTCCACGCTACACAGGAAATGAATGGGGCAGAAAGCAATCAGCTCCCCAGAGAGCGAGCGAAAGCAGAAATTGGGATTCAACAGGGGGGGGGGAGGCAGGAGGACCGAGCAAGCAGAGAAGTTTTGAGGCCTGGCCAACTTAAGGTGATTAAGAGGAAAACGGCAGGTCCTGAAGCAGAGAAAAATGCAACACTCTCACACACATACACAAGCAGATATAGTGAGGTCTGTGGGAGGCAGAGCTGCATTTAAACAGTGTGTCACACGAAAATCGTTATAGTTAAAGAAAGTCAAAAATAAACTTTGGTCTGGGCAGGCAGGAAGGCAGGCAAGCGGAGCAGCTTTCAGCGCGCGGCCGTCAGCCTTCTTTTATGGCTGGGCTGGGAAAAGCTGGATCTCATCTAACCCCCCCCCCCACTTGTCCCGGTCTGCCGCTTATCTCTCACAGCGGGGAGCCTATAGGCCCACGGCCAATCGCCTGCGAGCCTGCGGAACTGGAGGGTGGGGTGGGGCGGCTTAGACGGTGGGCAAAAAGGAGGGAACAACTGGCCGAGGCAGTTCCAGTCCGGACTATATACTTCAACACTGCAGCGCTTTGCTCACTAATACCAAAGCATGGCCCACAGCACGGAAGTCCTGCGCGAGGTGTTCGACAAGTCGGACACCAACGGCAACGGCGCCATCGAGGTCAAGGAGCTCGTCAGCCTGATGCGGGCAGCTGGCCAGACCATCACCCGTCCGGAGGCTGAGGCCCTCATCCGCGAATTCGACAAGAACTCCAACGGTACGCTGGAGTTCCAGGAGTTCGTCACCATGATGAACGCCTTCGTGGAGAAGGGCGGCCACCGGCCGCAGTCGGAGAAGCAGCGAATCTTCGACCTGCTGGACCAGAACCAGGACGGGGTGATCTCCAAGTCCGAGCTGAAGTTCGTCATGAACGAAATCCTGAAGGAGGGCATGTCCGACCCCGAGCTGGACGAGATGATGCGCGAAGCTGACACAGACCACGACGGGGTGATCAACTTTGACGAGTTCAACGCGATGGCCGCCAAGATGAAGATTTTCAACTCCTGCTGATGATCGAGAAGTATTTGAATACTACTGCTGCATACTACTGCTACTGACAGTGTTTATTCCATGCGTTACACAGTCAGAGTACATTCTATTATAATTATATATACTTGTAGCCTCTTTCTGTTGTGCAACACTTTTTACTAAACCGTGACTAATATTAATCCTTTCCTTTGTCCAGCGTTTTACTCCGACAAAAAGTCCACAGACGTACCTACCTGTAATCCACTGCAATGCTTAGCTAGCTATAGGCCTCCTAATGAGGCTCCATACTGTCCACGCTCCCACTGCACTCTCATCCTGCATACACTGAGGTAACGCCTCATAGTTTATCATTAGTAGAAATATAAATTTGAATTTAGCCAGGCACAAGTAGTTAAAATGCAAACAACTGGTTCGTACTGGTTGCTAATAGTTCACGTTGCACTTTTGTCTGAGCCGGCACGGTTTGGCTTGAAAAACAAAAGACTTCAGGAAGGAAGGAAAGGAGGGAGGCAGTGAGGAAGGGAGGCGGAGGGCCAGTAGCGGGGCAAATGCAGTGGCGGCAGGGACACCTGGTCCAGAATGCAAGAGAGCACAGCATGTCAGTTTGTACCAGCGGAAGAACCAAATTCATCTCCGGTTGGCAACCGCTGCTAGCAGGCTGCCCCCGGCTCAAAACAGCAATTCTTGTTCATAGTAAGTTGCCAGCTGCCCCAGGTTTGCCTGCACTTTGAAATTCCCTCCCTCATCTCGCTCGAGCTGCTGCTGCTGAAAACGCGACACCATTGGAATCGATTTTTTCTTCTTTCAGAGTCTCCAGGGGGGATATGGGATGGGAGAGATGGTGGGAGGGAGAGGGGAGGCTGATAGGTGAGGTCTCCGGCAATTCTTGTATCTCGAGAATGCAATACAGGATGGGTTGGGAATTAGCTTATATCTGGGGTAGAGCTTGCCTCATGGAACAAGAGGACGCGGGCCGCCGGGCTGCCTGCCCCGTCTGTCTGATGGGAATTTGAGAACGGCCCCGCGACATCGGGGAGATGGGCAAATAAGTTAAGCAGCGGTAACCTATAGCCGCGGACATATACGACTGCAGTGCTGAGCGGTGTCCCCCCTCGCCGCAGAGTTAATCCTATTTAGCTAACGCTGTTTGATCAGGCAGCTGCGGGGACTCAGTCAGTCTAACAGTGCTTGTAATGCGAGCTTCAAGAGTGGGCCGAACGAGCGAGAATAGAGAGTAGGAAGAGCGCTGACCCGGCTAAGCAGGGTGATTTATTATTACTGGTGCTGTTCAATCAATCTCAACCCGGGCCGTGCAGACTGGCCGGCTATAATATTTGAATTGGCTTGAGCTGGGAATCCGGCACAGCTATAGCAAACATCATCATCCTGACGGCAATTGTTCGCAGGTGGTTGGGGACGCCTGCTCAATCCTAACCTGTCAATCCACCTGCATTTAAAGCATGAATTGAAGTGGTTTGCACCCTAAATTGTGTGCATGCATGAGCACAGTAATGACTTGCATTGAATGAGTAAGCTCTGAGGGCAAATCTATTGACCTTCGTTGTCAGACATTGGTGAATTCATATTGAAAGACAATTATGAACTTTGCTCTTTATTTTAAAAGCGGTAAGATTTGTATGCCCTCACGGATCAGCATCAGCAGCTCGTTGCAGCCAGCATCCTGCAGCAGTTGCACGGTTCTCTGCAGAATGGCCCCATGTAGCTGGCGCCCCTCTGTAGCTGGCGCCCCTCTGTAGCTGGCGCCCCTCTGTAGCTGGCGCCCCTCTGTAGCTGGCGCCCCACTGTAGCTGGCGCCGCTCTGTAGCTGGCGCCCCACTGTAGCTGGAGCCCCCTCTGTAGCTGGCGCCCCTCTGTAGCTGGCGCCCCTCTGTAGCTGGCGCCCCACTGTAGCTGGAGCCCCCTCTGTAGCTGGCGCCCCTCTGTAGCTGGCGCCCCTCTGCAGCTGGCGCCCCTCTGTAGCTGGAACCCCCTCTGTAGCTGGCGCCCCTCTGTAGCTGGTGCCCCTCTGTAGCTGGCGCCCCTCTGTAGCTGGCGCCCCCTCTGTAGCTGGCGCCCCCGCTGTAGCTGGCGCCCCTCTGTAGCTGGCGCCCCCTTCTGTAGCTGGCGCCCCTCTGTAGCTGGCGCCCCCTTCTGTAGCTGGCGCCCCTCTGTAGCTGGCGCCCCCTTCTGTAGCTGGAGCCCCCCTCAGTAGCTGGCGCCCCTCTGTAGCTGGAACCCCTCTATGATATTATCTACTTACCGGACTGTCTAATATTATCTACCTACCGGACTGTCTAATATTATCCACCTACAAGACTGTTACATGTACCAGCAGGCCATCTACAAAACGAACTTACCAGCTCTGTGATTTGGCAGGTACACATGGCAGTCTGCCATAAAGCCCAGCATTTACTATCTACATGGCACACAGTCTAACAATAGACCTTACAGCTTACATCTGTAGATTGAGTAAATGGCTCTATCCAACTAATTTGAATAGAAATTAGCATAGTTAACCCTCTCGCGTACTTCTGCCACTGTCCCAAATTGTGGACCCAACACCCGGTTTCCTCTCCACACAGTGCAAAAGAAAATTCTAATGCTTTCAGTTTTATTGCTCTGGACACAAAATGCAGAGTTTGTTTTCTTCAAAGCTGACGCTTCATCAACCAAAACAACTCGCGTCAATTCCGAAAGCTCAGGTCGTGCGGAGCGGACTTTTCTGGATGAACACGTGAGTCATCAGCGACTATTAAATAATTGTCACGATTCTTTTGTCGCGCGCATCATCGTGACTTTAATGAGAAAAACACGGTGAGAGCCGGATTCAAGAATTGCCAAGTTCTATCCTCACCTGAGCTGTTTTCTATCCTCACCTGAGCTGCTTTCTATTCTTAACTGAACTGTTTTCTATCCTCACCTGAACTGCTTTCTAATCTCAACTGAGCTGCTTTCTATTCTCACCTGAACTGTTTTCTATTCTCAACTGAGCTGCTTTCTATTCTCAACTGAACTGTTTTCTATCCTCACCTGAACTGCTTTCTATCCTCACCTAAGCTGCTTTCTATCCTCACCTGAACTGCTTTCTATCCTCACCTGAGCTGCTTTCTATTCTCAACTGAGCTGCTTTCTATTCTCACCTGAACTGTTTTCTATCCTCACCTGAACTGCTTTCTAATCTCAACTGAACTGCTTTCTATCCTCACCTGAGCTGCTTTCTATCCTCACCTGAGCTGCTTTCTATTCTCAACTGAGCTGCTTTCTATTCTCACCTGAACTGTTTTCTATCCTCACCTGAACTGCTTTCTATTCTCACCTGAGCTGCTTTCTATTCTCAACTGAACTGTTTTCTATCCTCACCTGAACTGTTTTCTAATCTCAACTGAGCTGCTTTCTATTCTCACCTGAACTGTTTTCTATTCTCAACTGAGCTGCTTTCTATTCTCACCTGAACTGTTTTCTATTCTCAACTGAGCTGTTTTCTAATCTCACCTGAACTGTTTTCTATTCTCAACTGAGCTGTTTTCTATTCTCAACTGAACTGTTTTCTATTCTCAACTGAGCTGTTTTCTAATCTCAACTGAACTGTTTTCTATTCTCAACTGAGCTGTTTTCTATTCTCACCTGAGCTGCTTTCTATTCTCAACTGAGCTGTTTTCTATTCTCAACTGAGCTGTTTTCTATTCTCAACTGAGCTGTTTTCTATTCTCAACTGAGCTGTTTTCTATTCTCAACTGAGCTGTTTTCTAATCTCAACTGAGCTGCTTTCTATTCTCAACTGAGCTGCTTTCTATGCTCACCTGAGCTGCTTTCTATCCTCAACTGAGCTTGACAGTGGACATGAAAAAACAGCTAATATTCAAGCGCACTGTTTAGGCAAATAACCCAGGCTTGGACTGGACAGCGGTATGCCGCAAGAGAGCTGACAGAGAACATTAAACAGTATAGTATAAGTATATGTATTTATTTATAAAGCAGTGAGACAAAGCGATGGCAAATTAAATTTTTTAGTTCGCGCAAGAAACACCAGCTGGAATATATATTTTTGTTAGCTATATGCGGCACAGTTACAATAAAATGATTGACGAATCAGGCTGATCGAGCGGAGCATCGATTTCAATATTGAATTTCAACTCTGCTCAAATTTCAAATATTCAAGCTAAGCACTATTCATACTAGAGTAAACACTTACTATTACAGACTCCAGATGTCACAAATTATTAAATAATAAAAGACGTACAGACAGACAGACAGAGACAGACAGACAGAAATATAATAAAAAAACTAAAAAATGGCGGCGGCAGTGAACATACAGGAAAAGCTACTAACAACAGTAGTGTGTTAGGAACAGCATACTAGTATATGATTTGAGGACTGGGTCAGCCTCACGTGCAGGTATCTTTGTAGGAAAAACACACAGTCGCTTCGCAGAGATAAAGACTGTTTAAAGCCGAGCGAGAACCCAATTAGCTGCATATGTTTCGCACACGCACAAAGACTGATAGCGAAACGCAAAATAGAGAGACAACATCTATAATGTATAAAAATTGAAATAAATAAATGAAATATGACAGATATTCTTATATTTTTGAATTGGACACAACAAAGGACAAAAGAAAAATCTATTAATAAAAAGTACACAACTAATCTACCTTGCATATACCATTAGATCTCATTTTTGGTCACACACTGCCTGAGCGTGTGGGTGAAAAAATCACAAAAATTAGGTTTAAAAAAGCGGTAAATAATTTCTATAACGATCTTGTTTTATTAGCCAACAGGTGTTGAATTAGCATCAGGAGTGCGCTAGAAGGCCAACCAGCAGTTTTGTGGTCATAGATAATTAGCCAAGGAGATCTCTCTATATACCCACTATTAGTCTGCTAACATTAAAGGCTAGGCTAAGGTGAACAAAACGTCAAAGTCAACAACATTGATATAAGAGAGTCAAGGTGGAAACAGTACTTGAATAAATACGAGGGTTATCAAGGGAGTGTTGGGAGTGTTACTTCTGAGCTGCTTATCTGAGAGAGAGAGAGAGAGAGAGAGAGAGAGACTCGAACTGCGTAGCTTTTGACCATAGACAGCGAATATGACTATGGTCAAACGTTATAGTCCAGCCGCCTGGCCGCAGCGTGAAAACCCCAGGGTTTTGACCATAGACTATAGCTCCTGCTGCTGTCAAGCATTAGCAGAAGCAGCTGGTGTCTGTGGCCCTAACCCCCGGGGTTATTCGGGGTCTCGGAGACCTAGGTAAATTTAAAATATCTGCTCTTAGTTACTGCACCACTTTTGACCATAGACAGCTAGCGGAGGCATGCGACACAAAATCAAATCAACAGCAACTATAGGGAATGCGCGAACACAACATAACTCAAGCATTCGATATAAATAAGCACAAAGTAAAAGAAACAATGTCGGTCAACATTTAAAAAAGAATCCATTGATTTGTTCCGTAAAGCTTGACAATGTTCGGTCTGGAATAAGCGTTGAAAAAGTTAATCCGGAGGTGCAGGGCTCAGTACACATGAATATAGAATGAATCACGAAGAACGGTGCTCAAAAAACTATATTTATATATAAATATAGATATTAGTGTCACGTGAAATACACAACAATGTATCAGCGGGAAATTACACAGCTTAGAAAAAACAGAACTAACAGAACTGGAACTGGGTATAGAGGGAAACGCAAATATGTCTGTGCGATGCTGACTGTCCATCATCTACCGAATTTAAAGTAATTTAAGGTTTAGGGGCGGAGGTTTAAGGGCGGAGGTTTAAGGGCGGAAGTTTGAGGATGGAGGTTGACGGGTGGAGCTTTAAGGGCGGAGGTTTAAGGGCGGAGGTTTAAGGGCAGATGTTTAGGGGCGGAGGTTTAAGGGCGGAGGTTTAAGGGCAGATGTTTAGGGGCGGAGGTTTAAGGGCGGAGGTTTAAGGGCGGAGGTTTAGGGGCGGAGGTTTTAGGGCGGAATTTAGGGGCGGAGGTTTAAGGGCGGAGGTTTAAGGGCGGAGGTTTAGGGGTGGAGGTTTAAGGGCGGAGCTTTAAGGGCGGAGGTTTAAGGGCGGAGGTTTAAGGGCGGAGGTTTAGGGGCGGAGGTTTAAGGGCGGAGGTTTAAGGGCGGAGGTTTAAGGGCGGAGGTTTAAGGGCGGAGGTTTAAGGGCGGAGGTTTAAGGGCGGAGGTTTAAGGGCGGAGGTTTAAGGGCGGAGGTTTAAGGGCGGAGGTTTAAGGGCGGAGGTTTAAGGGTGGAGGTTTAAGGGCGGAGGTTTAAGGGCGGAGGTTTAGGGGCGGAGGTTTAAGGGCGGAGGTTTAAGGGCGGAGGTTTAAGGGCGGAGGTTTAGGGGTGGAGGTTTAAGGGCGGAGGTTTAGGGGCGGAGGTTTAGGGGACGGAGACTCACTATAGCCTTTTTTTCACATTTTTCCTTTTTATATTATTTTTGAAACACGAAGAATCATATTCACACGTTATAGTTCTATCCACAGTACTTTTGATCCCAAAAAGTTGCGAAGTTATTCCCCACCAATCTGAGCTCAGAATCGCCCACAAATTAGTTTAGCGCAGCCTCGCGACAGCCGAGGCGCCAATTTCCATCAGGCGCGTCCTAGCAGGCGCGTAGAAGCGCTCGTGCACGTCGTGCGCAACGGGATGGCTGCGCAACCAGCGCAGCGGCTCCGGCGGCTCGCCGAGCTCGAACAGAACCACTGCGCCCAGCACGGCCAGCAGGGAGAAGCCGATGCTCAGCAGGAAGAGGGCGCGCAGGCGCGGGCACCGGGACCGAGATGGCGGCCGCTGTACCGCCGTTTTGTCCGCCAGCCGGTCGGGTTTGTCACCGCCGGCCTGCGCTTGGCCGTCCACCTGGTCAAGCACCTTGTCCAGCTCGCTGAACGCTTCGTCCGCCTCGCCGTCGTGATTGTTGGGGAGGACCGCGGCGGCTGCGGCTGTGGACACGATTGTCTCCTCGGCTACGCCGCTGTCCACCTGGGGGCAGGAAATGGGAAATCGCAACATATCGGATGATGGATAAGCGTTGCTTTGCTGTCCTGTAACCGCCCACATCCCCCGATCTCCGCCCCATCCTACAATCTCCGCTCCCATCCGCCAATCTCCGCCCCCATCCGCCCAATCTCCGCCCCATCCCAAAACCTCCCATCCCCCAATCTCCGCCCCATCCCAAAACCTCCCATCCCCTAATCTCCGCCCCATCCCAAAGCCTCCCATCCCCCAATCTCCGCCGCATCCCCCAATCTCCGCTCCCATCCGCCCATCTCCGCTCCCATCCCCCAATCTCCGCTCCCATCCGCCAATCTCCGCTCCCATCTCACGACCTCCGCCCCCATCCCCCAATCTCCGCTCCCATCCGCCCATCTCCGCTCCCATCTCACGACCTCCGCCCCCATCCTCCAATCTCCGCCTCATCCCACAATCTCCGCCCCATCCCACAATCTCCGCCCCATCCCACAATCTCCGTCGCCAATTCCCTAGTGTATTCTCACATCCTTATCCCTGAACACATCTTCAGCAGCTGCAGCTTCGGCTTCGGCCTCAGCCTCGGCTTCCTCGGCGATGGTGTTCTCGATGCCGCTCTCCAGATCGCCGCCGCGCGACACCCGGTCGATATCGTGCACCAGGACGACGCTGTCATCGCCGGAGGCGGCAGCGGCACCTCCAACAGCTCCGTCGTCTAGCGGAGTTCGTCGCGGCGTCGACGTCGAGGCGTCGCCGGCGCCGTCGGGTTTCGAGCGCCGAGGAAAAGTGGCATAGCGCGAGTCGGTCTGCCCGCGACCGTCAGCCTGGGCCTGCTCCCGGCGGCTGTGGCTGCCCGGGCGGAGGGGGAAAGGGGGTCGGCGGTTTTCCTATCAAACACAAAAGCCCGTGCGCTCTTATCTGATGCAATTATCGCCTCAACAGATTTTAAAACCAATTTGCGCGCCTAGCGTAATTATCAATACTATTATATTAGTACACGAATAAAAACAATATTAAATATGAGATAATTTGCTAGCTGCTTCTGTGATCTCGGTCATTAAAATACGATCATAGTATATTTTCATTAGGTACGAAATTTATAGCGGAGAGAAAACTTGAACAGAACAGAAGTTGTTTTCAAATTTTAATTTGCATCCAAATGTACATCCCATGAACAGTCAGATGTACATCTGTGAAATTCAGATGTACATTTTATGAATAATCAAACGTACATTGCATGAACAGTCAGATGTACATTTTATAAACAGTCAGATGTACATACAGTCAAATGTACATTCCATGAACAGTCAGATGTACATTCCATGAACTGTCAGATGTACATTCTATTGGCAAGAAAGTCCAGCTAAGGTTATTAAAGATGATAGAAATCAATTTTCTCTAGTGAAACCTAATAGTTGGAGACTCAAAATTACAAAATAAATATTAATTGTCAATTAAATAGAAGAATTGATCAATAAATTAATAACCTATTTTTATACAATATACGCAGTTATTAAATATGTGAACAGTTAGCATCTGAAAATAGTTCACTAAGTAAGCACACCTAATATTATAGTTTTAGATGTTAAGCGCCGGAAGTTATCACAAATGAAAAAGTCTAACTAAACAAACGGTCAATCTGAATGTCGCATAGGTTTTCATTTTGAGCATTATATGATTGTTAATGTGTTAGCGCTAATTTAAGTATACCCAGTTTTCGGTCTAATTGGTATCTCTCCGTATTGATTGATTGATTGCCTTTTACCTGAGACTGGAAAACTCTTCGCCATCGCTGCCGTCGCTTAGCGAGGGCGAGCGCACCGAGCGAAGGCGGCGAATTCTGGGAGAATTGCGCGAACTTTGGGCGCGCTGCAGTCTACGCGTGCGGCAAAGAGGCGGGCGGCGGCATGCGGGTTAGGGCGGAGCTCTCTGGCGGGATCGGAGACTGGGAGGGGTGAAGGTTTAGGGATGGAGGAAATTTGGGGAGGGCGGTGATGAAAAAATGGGAAAATGGGAAGATATGGGGAAGATATGAGGAAGATGGAAAGCAATGGGGAAGATGGGACACCATTGGGGAAAATGGGAAGAAATGGGGAAGATGGGAAGAAATGGGGAAGATGGGAAGAAATGGGGAAGATGGGAAACAATGGGGAAGATGAGAAGAAATGGGAAGATAGGACACCATTGGGGAAAATGGGAAGAAACGGGGAAGATGGGAAACAATGGGGAAGATGAGAAGAAATGGGAAGATGGGACACCATTGGGGAAAATGGGAAGAAACGGGGAAGATGGGAAACAATGGGGAAGATGAGAAGAAATGGGGAAGATGGGACACCATTGGGGAAAATGGGAAGAAACGGGGAAGATGGGAAGAAATGGGGAAGATGGGAAGAAATGGGGAAGATGGGACACCATTGGGGAAAATGGGAAGAAACGGGGAAGATGGGAAGAAATGGGGAAGATGGGAAGAAATGGGGAAGATGGGAAGAAATGGGGAAGATGGGAAGAAATGGGGAAGATGGGAAGAAATGGGGAAGATGGGACACCATTGGGGAAAATGGGAAGAAATGGGGAAGATGGGAAACAATGGGGAAGATGGGAAACAATGGGGAAGATGGGAAACAATGGGGAAAATGGGAAGAAATGGGGAAGATGGGAAGCAATGGGGAAGATGGGAAACAATGGGGAAGATGAGAAGAAATGGGGAAGATGGGAAGAAATGGGGAAGATGGGAAGAAATGGGGAAGATGGGACACCATTGGGGAAGATGGGAAGAAATGGGGAAGATGAGAAACAATGGGGAAGATGAGAAGAAATGGGGAAGATGGGACATCATGGGGAAAATGGGAAGAAATGGGGAAGATGGGAAGAAATGGGGAAGATGGGAAGAAATGGGGAAGATGGGAAACAATGGGGAAGATTGGAAACAATGGGGAAGATGAGAAGAAATGGGGAAGATGGGAAACAATGGGGAAGATGAGAAGAAATGGGGAAAATGGGACATCATGGGGAAAATGGGAAGAAATGGGGATGGGAAGAAATGAGGAAGATGGGAAGCAATGGGGAAACTGGGAAGAGATAGGCAAGATGAGAAAAGTCATTGCAGCATAAGACTAGCACTATTAAGAGTTCAACAGACAGCAACTAGCAAATAATGAAAACATTGTAAAACATCTATTATTTGGATAGATTATAGATAATAATGCACAACACTGAAATCGAACAACGGCACGGGTTAGGTAGCTTGATAAATACACGTAAATCTAAAATCTGGCTGGTTCCTTACCGAACAAAGCCTGGCGCGGTGTGGTTGATGTTCAGAAAGTAGTCACTGTTGCTTAGCAGCTCCTTCTGTGAGCGGCCGCTGAAAAACAGAGGAAAGAAGTGACTCTAGAAGACTCTGAGAACTACGAGATGGCACGGCAAAAATCGTCGAAAAGTCGTTGACGAGTAAGACTCAATTTGAAGCGTTTTATTGTCTGCGACTCTGAAACAACTATGAAGCGACGCAAGTGGCTCTAGTGCGACGGTATGACGATTCTGGCTCGCGTAGAGTCGTATTTGAGTACCATAGACATTTGTCTAAGCTACACTTTGAGAGTGAGGGCTGGGTGTGGGGCCATAGACTATTGTGTATCAATGACATTGTACCATAGACATTTTGTCTAAGCTACACTTTGAGAGTGAGGGCTGGGTGTGGGGCCATAGACTATTGTGTATCAATGACATTGTACCATAGACATTTTGTCTAAGCCTCACTTTGAGGGTGAGGGCTGGGTGTGGGGCCATAGACTATTGTGTATCAATGACATTGTACCATAGACATTTTGTCTAAGCTACACTTTGAGAGTGAGGGCTGGGTGTGGGGCCATAGACTATTGTGTATCAATGACATTGTACCATAGACATTTTGTCTAAGCCTCACTTTGAGGGTGAGGGCTGGGTGTGGGGCCATAGACTATTGTGTATCAATGACATTGTACCATAGACATTTTGTCTAAGCTACACTTTGAGAGTGAGGGCTGGGTGTGGGGCCATAGACTATTGTGTATCAATGGCATTGTACCATAGACATTTTGTCTAAGCCTCACTTTGAGGGTGAGGGCTGGGTGTGGGGCCATAGACTATTGTGTATCAATGACATTGTACCATAGACATTTTGTCTAAGCCTCACTTTGAGGGTGAGGGCTGGGTGTGGGGCCATAGACTATTGTGTATCAATGACATTGTACCATAGACATTTTGTCTAAGCCTCACTTTGAGGGTGAGGGCTGGGTGTGGGGCCATAGACTATTGTGTATCAATGACATTGTACCATAGACATTTTGTCTAAGCCTCACTTTGAGGGTGAGGGCTGGGTGTGGGGCCATAGACTATTGTGTATCAATGACATTGTACCATAGACATTTTGTCTAAGCCTCACTTTGAGGGTGAGGGCTGGGTGTGGGGCCATAGACTATTGTGTATCAATGACATTGTACCATAGACATTTTGTCTAAGCCTCACTTTGAGGGTGAGGGCTGGGTGTGGGGCCATAGACTATTGTGTCAATAACATTGTACCATAGACATTTTTAATGAGCTACACTTTGAGAGTGAGGGCTGGGTGTGGGGCCATAGACTATTGTGTATCAATGACATTGTACCATAGACATTTTGTCTAAGCCTCACTTTGAGGGTGAGGGCTGGGTGTGGGGCCATAGACTATTGTGTCAATAACATTGTACCATAGACATTTTTAATGAGCTACACTTTGAGAGTGAGGGCTGGGTGTGGGGCCATAGACTATTGTGTATCAATGACATTGTACCATAGGCATTTCTCATATTTCTCTATAACATTCTCATAACATTTCTCTAGCAAAAGTTAAGCGCCAACGCACAGACTCTTGGACAACTCTATCGCGACTCTTTCACAATTCTATAACTCGCGTGACGCGCTTGCGTCGCAACAGTCACCTCTCCGTCGCATTAGACGCGTTTTGAGTCGTTAAAAAGTCACAAGAGTCGCCCATAGTCGCTAGAGTCACTAGTGAGCTGTTTGCAACAACTTAGCAATTCTTTGTCACGGTATCGTTTTCAACGGGCAGGATTACCAGTACAGATATGCCAATAAAGCATAAATAATCTCTCTCTTACCTGAACCGGAAGCTGCTGTGCCGTTGCTTGAACAAGCCGGCCTTGGCTTTCATTACGCGGGCCTCCGTGCCTTTGTTAAGCCTGAGAAAATGACAGCAATAATTTTTTGCATTGCTATATGCTATTGCTCAAAGTTCACTCACAAGTTGCTCAAATCACTCTCACAAGTTGCTCAAACCTCATTCACAAATTTCTCAAATTTCACCCACAAATTGCTCAAATCTCACCCGAAAATTGCTCAAACCTCACCCACAAATTGCTCATATCTCACCCACAAATTGCTCAAATCTCACCCAAAAATTGCTCAAATCTCACCCACAAATTGCTCATATCTCACCCACAAATTGCTCAAATCTCACCCAAAAATTGCTCAAATCTCACCCACAAATTGCTCAAATCTCACTTACAAATTGCTCAAATCTCATCCCATATTGCTCAAATCTCATCCCATGCTGCTCAAACCTCATCCCATGTTGCTCAAACCTCATCCCATGTTGCTCAAATCTCACTTACAAATTGCTCAAATCTCACTTACAAATTGCTCAAATCTCATCCCATATTGCTCAAATCTCATCCCATGTTGCTCAAACCTCATCCCATGTTGCTCAAATCTCACTTACAAATTGCTCAAATCTCACTTACAAATTGCTCAAATCTCATCCCATATTGCTCAAATCTCATCCCATGTTGCTCAAATCTCACCCACAAATTGCTCAAATCTCACTCACAAATTGCTTGAATCTCATCCCATATTGCTCAAATCTCATCCCATGTTGCTCAAATCTCACTTACAAATTTCTCAATTCTCACTCACAAATTGCTCAAATCTCATCCCATGCTGCTCAAATCTCACCCACAAATTGCTCAAATCTCACTCACAAATTACTTGAATCTCATCCGATATTGCTCAAATCTCATCCCAGTTGCTCAAACCTCATCCCATGTTGCTCAAATCTCACCAAATTGCTTAAACTCATCCCATGTTGCTCAAATCTCATCCCATGTTGCTCAAATCTCACACACAGATTGTTCAATTCTCACTCACAAATTGCTCAAATCTCACGCACAAATTTCTCAAATCTCATCCCATTTTGCTCAAATCTCACCCAATGCTACTATAATCCCATGATTTCGTTGCTCAAGTCTCAACCCCAAGTTTGTGAAAACCTTAAAACCCTTATTTGCAAGACACTGATTGAGCAGTCATGAACCGCAGAACTGGAACTCACGTATAGAACATCTGCTGCTCGAGAGACCAGGCCCACAGAGCTGAGGCGGCTGCCCGACTCTCGCATTTGAAGCCAAGCAGGTGACGCTTCTGACAGTGCAGGGGCGAGGGGCGGGGGATGTGCATGTAAGTAATTAGTTCATTGAGCTAACTTGAGGGCCTTTCTTCATCTCCGCAAACAGACCACTTTTGCAGGCTGACATACAAGCGTAAAATAGGCCACCGGGGGCTTTAGGGGAGATTCCTAAATGACAGTTTTGAGGGGCGATTCCTAAATGGCAGTTTTGAGGGGCGATTTCTAAATGGCAGTCTTGAGGGGCGATTCCTAAATGACGGTTTTGAGGGGCGATTCCTAATTGACAGTTTTGAGGGGACATTCCTAATTGGCAGTTTTGAGGGGCGATTCCTAAATGGCAGTTGGGGGTGGTTCCTAAATGGCAGTTTTGAGGGGCGATTCCTAATTGACAGTTTTGAGGGGACATTCCTAATTGGCAGTTTTGAGGGGCGATTCCTAAATGGCAGTTGGGGGTGGTTCCTAAATGGCAGTTTTGAGGGGCGATTCCTAAATGGCAGTTTTGAGGGGCGATTTCTAAATAGCAGTTTTGAGGGGCGATTCCTAAATAGCAGTTTTGAGGGGCGATTCCGTTTTTATGGTAATTTAATTAGATGGGAGTATTTTGTTACATTAATAGTAACGCAGCAATTTTGACAAAATACGACCTAATAATATAGGAGCAGGGTGGTATTTCCAGTAGATGCAAACTTTTTAAATTTGCTGACATCAAACAACACCATGACAAGTAAATAAACTGTGCAAAAACATATTTAACATAATAACTGGCAATACAACAAGAATTTAACGGTTGCAGCTTAAGCCTAAGCAAATTAACCTGTGCTAACTACTCGCGATAGTAATAGTAGTAGTAAGTAGTAGTAGAAGCATCGCAAAAAGAAAAAAACTGAATCAACTAGTCCATTCTAACAAAACAAATTAAGACACACTGAAGACAGTCGTGCATTTCCGCTACTGAAATTATGCTTTTTAAGAGTTTTAAAGATAGAATTGAAAAAAATGTCTTTAGCGCTACTAATTAGTTGGCGGAAAGTAGTCTGATTAGGAAATTTCGGATAATAATATAAACAGTGCCCACACAGCAGATAGGTATAGGGGCGGGCAGAGTAAAATATATCCAGAAAACGGTAACAACACAGAGTGCAATTGGCGCGCTGGTTCGCACAGCCCTACCGTTACGAAGGCCAATGACAGCTTGGGCTAAAAATACGCGCGTTTAGAGATCAGTAAATACGAATTCTGATTAAAAAATGGAGAATTCAGCATCATTCTATGCGAAAAACTAATTATACCGCCTGCACAGGAAGAACGCCACGTTTGGAAACGAAACAACTAATAATGAAGCTTAGGAACTCAGACAAATATCACGCGAATCAACGGGACAGGATTCCTTTAAATATGGAGTGCAGGTAGAATTTAGTGAAGTAAAAGATAATTAGACAAACAAAAGCAGACAGACAGACAGACAGACACACAGACAGACAGACAGACGGACAGACAGACAGACAGACAGACAGACGGACAGACAGACAGACAGACAGACAGAAAGACAGACAGACAGACAGACAGACAGACACAGACAGACAGACAGACAGACACACAGACAGACAGACAGACGGACAGACAGACAGACAGACAGACAGACAGAAAGACAGACAGACACAGACAGACAGACAGACACAGACAGACAGACAGACAGACAGGCACACACACACAGACAGACACACAGACACTAATACAGACCCTAATACCCTAATACAGACACTAATACAGACCCTAGTAGCCTAATACAGACACTAATAGACACTAATACAGACACTAATAGACACTAATAGACACTAATACAGATACTAATACAGACACTAATATAGACACTAATACAGACTCTAATACCCTAATAGACACTAATACAGACCCTAATACCCTAATACAGGTACATACACTCTAAGCCGCACTTTGAACCAAACAGACAGAGATAATACTATACAGACTTAAGCAGACAGACACGCAACAGGTGGTCAAAGAAAATGGCAGGTAAAATACTGAGCGTAAAACAAGCAACCAAGGCAAACATAGACAATGCTTTACCCATCAAAGGAAGTAAAAAACTATAAGTCGTATTCAGCTAGATGAGGTAGCTGAGTCCAGTTGCTGGCTGCATCAAAGAGGCAGAGCTTGCAGCTGAGCAGTCGAGAGAATAGAGAGACAGAGAGGACAGCGACACGGGCATCGGAGGACAAGACGCAGACAGACAGTTAAAGAGGGACTTCTTGAACCCAAACAATCTGCCCGAAGCGCCCTCTGCCCCCACCCCTTATAAAAACGAAACAATAGTAGAGATAGCAGACAGTGAGCTGCAACCGCAGCATAGAGATGGACAGCCTAAAGCGGTGGGTGGGCGGCCTACTGCCGACTCTGAACTACTCTGAACCATTGAGCACTAATATTTCTTATCTAGAAAGCGGTAAAAGACAGGTATATAGACGTTGCACTGACTAGATATAGAAATGAAGCGGTAGAGTGAGAGAGAACCCGAGAATGAATATTCATGCATAATAGTTCGTGCCTTTAAAGCCATTTATATAGCAAAAAACCCGAGAGGGTGTCCTTAGCATAAGAAAAATCTGGAGCCGAATCTAGGCTCACTGCCTCACTAGCGTCTTTTTTCGTTTTTTTCTCAACACAGCTTCATCACAGCTTTTATAAGTGTGCTAATGAAATAATCAGAAGATGGGTAGCGGGCAAAGTCCACGCTTGAGACCATAGACTATTGTGTATCAATGACATTGTACCATAGACATTTTTAATGAGCTACACTTTGAGAGTGAGGGTTGGGTGTGGGGCCATAGACTATTGTGTATCAATGACATTGTACCATAGACATTTTTAATGAGCTACACTTTGAGAGTGAGTGTTGGGTGTGGGGCCATAGACTATTGTGTATCAATGACATTGTACCATAGACATTTTTAATGAGCTACACTTTGAGAGTGAGGGTTGGGTGTGGGGCCATAGACTATTGTGTATCAATAACATTGTACCATAGACATTTTTAATGAGCTACACTTTGAGAGTGAGGGTTGGGTGTGGGGCCATAGACTATTGTGTATCAATGACATTGTACCATAGACATTTTTAATGAGCTACACTTTGAGAGTGAGGGTTGAGTGTGGGGGAGAAGCCCCCAATCTATACCATGGACGATTTTTGTTTTTTTATAAATAAACTGTGGGCCGCTTTCATGGGGTTAATAATACGAGTTTTGGCCATAGAGAGTCATCAACAACTTTTCGTGCGTGCTTTCTCTGCCGCTCAATTAGCGGGCGTCAATGGGTCTGTAGCAATTAACAGGCACATTTGTAGGTGCGCCAGGCAAAAACGTCAATGTTAGAATAACAATAAGCCTTATGGTCGAGACCCTTCCTTATAGAAGATGTGGATATACTCGCACAATCATATAAATTAGTGGATTTTGAAACTACTGAATAAAAACATGAGCTCATCTGGCGTTCTAAGCGTGCCCTTATACTATAAGTTATAGTTATTTTATACGGCTTTAAATATCAATTTAGTAGGATAATTAAATGACAATAAAACAGCTGTTTTTTACCTTGTATTTGAAATCAGTGGAGTTGGTCAATTCCTGGTCAGGTTAAAAAGTGCAATACACAGTGTTGGTTAATTATTATCATTATTTGTACTATTGATTATTTGCTAACATTGCCAATATAGTTAATGTATTTTAATTTCTCAAAACGTTAGCAGGTTACAAACAAGAAGGCTCGTAAATTGAATGTCTTGTTAACTACGGTAACTAATATTTTAAATACGTTTATGTAAACACTATTAATAAACTAATTAATTGTTAACAGACAGATAGCTGGTACGGCGGAAGCAAATATCTACAGATCTATAATTATTATACACTGCCAGATAGACTAATAAGCTTACTGACAAAGGCTTACCTCTCGGCTCAGGTTAACATCCAGCAGCAGCATTTTATCGTTGAACTGGATGCTGTTCACGTTCTCCCTAAATAATGCAAAGAATTGCCATTGGCATTATTAACCAACTGATTTCAACATTTCTACATTTCCCTATCAATCATTTTAACAAATCTCTCAATCAAACAAACAAACAGACATATCAACTGATCAATCAATCAACAAGAATTACTAACCGACAAATCAATTGATCTATTGATCAAACTAACTTAGGTATCAATCAATCAATCAATCAAACTAACAAAAGTAGCAATCAATCAAACTAACAAAAGTAGCAATCAATCAATCAATCAAAGAGGCACCAAGCAATCAATCAAACTAACAAAAGTAGCAATCAATCAATCAAACTAACAGAAGCGTCAATCAATCAATCAAACAAAAAATTAGCAATCAATAAATCAAACTAAGAGGCATCAAGCAATCAAACTAAATTCTCAATTGATCGATCAATAAAACTAACGCAGGCATCAATCAAATAAACTAACTGAATCTTAGTCAATCAATCAAACTAACAGGCATCAATCTATCAATCAAACTAACAGGATTTTCAGCATATGGAAAACACAGATGACATCGATATCTTACCAGGGAAATGAGTGGGTGAGCCTGCTACCGTGAAATGTCACAATGGCATTGTGCGCCAGGCCCAAATGCAGAGTGTTTCCATTGCGATCCTGACAATGAAAAAGCAGCAGAGCCAAAATTAGCGGTTTTTTTTATTTCCATTTGGAATTAAACGACAATGACCCATGTATGCACATAATATTTTAACTAATCGTAAAAACTAACTGCCGCAATAAAAAACCTGTAATTCTGATAAAAGTTGCAAAAACACAGACAACCTTAGTTGACCCTTCCTCAATTCCTTATCAATACGCAAACAGAGTGTCAAAGTCAAACCAAACTAAGGCATTAAATGAATGTAAATAGCGTGACTCAACTTTATTCTCTGTTATCAATATTCATTCGATAATTCAATACCCCTTCTCTGTACATAAAAAAGCAGGAATAAAGCTCTTAAAAGTTAATAAATTATCTGGCTTACCCTGACGGGTTTCGGATCGATGCCATACGTGTCCAAGGAGAACGCCTTGCTTAGAAACATGGCCTCAACCTCCTGCACACTCTTGCCTCTGCGGATAGGAACGGGCAGGGGTGACCTTAGTTCAAGTGTCTCCGACTCTGCATGCGCCTCAGTAGGGGAGATTTCAGACACTGGCTCAGTTTCAGGGGGAGATTTAAGACACAGGCAAAGTCTCAGGGGGGAGATCTCAGACACTGGCTCAGTTTCAGGGGGAGATTTAAGACACAGGCAAAGTCTCAGGGGGGAGATCTCAGACACTGGCTCAGTTTCAGGGAGAGATTTCAGACACAGGCAAAGTCTCAGGGGGAGATTTTAGACACTGGCTCAGTTTCAGGGTGGAGATTTTAGACACAGGCAAAGTCTCAGGGGGGAGATTTCAGACACTGGCTCAGTTTCAGGGGGAGATTTCAGACACTGGCTCAGTTTCAGGGGGAGATTTCAGACACTGGCTCAGTTTCAGGGGGAGATTTCAGACACTGGCTCAGTTTCAGGGGGAGATTTCAGACACTGGCTCAGTTTCAGGGAGAGATTTCAGACACAGGCAAAGTCTCAGGGGGGAGATTTCAGACACTGGCTCAGTTTCAGGGGGAGATTTCAGACACTGGCTCAGTTTCAGGGGGAGATTTCAGACACTGGCTCAGTTTCAGGGGGAGATTTCAGACACTGGCTCAGTTTCAGGGGGAGATTTCAGACACAGGCAAAGTCTCAGGGGGGAGATTTCAGACACTGGCTCAGTTTCAGGGGGAGATTTCACACAATCGCGCAGTCTCAGGGGGTCAGGGGGGGAGATTTCAGACACTGGCTCAGTCTCAGGGGGAGACTTCAGACACTGGCTCAGTCTCAGGGGGAGAATCTCGTGGGGGAGATTTCAGACACTGGCTCAGTCTCAGGGTGGAGATTCGCCAACTGTAGCAGCAATTGCTGACACCTCAAAACACGGCTCACTTCAAGTTCCTGTGCTCCTCATAGATTCGAGTCTCAATTTTAGGCGTCTGGTTGTGAATGAGAGTGACTCCGGACAGGTAGGCGTTCTCCTCGTAGTCCTCAATTTCATCAAAGTCGCCAAACTCGGCTGCAATAAATAAGTAAGTAATGCGAGGTGAACTTCAGGATATCTTTTAATAATAAATGACAGTAAGCTAGTATTCCCAACTGCTCAAATACACAGTGTCAGCTATAGCATTCCCAACTGCTCAAATACACAATGTCAGCTATAGTATTCCCAACTGCTCAAATACACAGTGTCAGCTATAGCATTCCCAACTGCTCAAATACACAGTGTCAGCTATAGCATTCCCAACTGCTCAAATACACAATGTCAGCTATAGTATTCCCAACTGCTCAAATACACAGTGTCAGCTATAGCATTCCCAACTGCTCAAATACACAATGTCAGCTATAGTATTCCCAACTGCTCAAATACACAGTGTCAGCTATAGTATTTCCCAACTGCTCAAATACACAATGTAAGCTATAGCATTCCCAACTGCTCAAATACAGTGTCAGCTATAGCATTCCCAACTGCTCAAATACACAATGTCAGCTATAGTATTCCCAACTGCTCAAATACACAGTGTCAGCTATAGTATTTCCCAACTGCTCAAATACACAATGTAAGCTATAGCATTCCCAACTGCTCAAATACACAGTGTCAGCTATAGTATTCCCAACTGCTCAAATACACAATGTCAGCTATAGTATTCCCAACTGCTCAAATACACAATGTAAGCTATAGCATTCTCAACTGCTCAAATACACAATGTCAGCTATAGTATTCCCAACTGCTCAAATATACAATGTCAGCTATAGTATTCCCAACTGCTCAAATACACAATGTCAGCTATAGCATTCCCAACTGCTCAAATACACAATGTCAGCTATAGCATTCCCAACTGCTCAAATACACAATGTCAGCTATAGTATTCCCAACTGCTCAAATATACAATGTCAGCTATAGTATTCCCAACTGCTCAAATACACAATGTCAGCTATAGCATTCCCAACTGCTCAAATACACAATGTCAGCTATAGTATTTCCAACTGCTCAAATACACAATGTTAGCTATCGTGTTTTATAGTTTAGAATCTGTTTAGCGCCACGTTTTATAGTTTAGAATCTGTTAAGCGCCACGTTTTATAGTTTAGGATTCCCAACTGCTCAAATACACAATGTCAGCTATAGCATTCCCAACTGCTCAAATACACAATGTCAGCTATAGTATTCCCAACTGCTCAAATATACAATGTCAGCTATAGTATTCCCAACTGCTCAAATACACAATGTAAGCTATAGCATTCCCAACTGCTCAAATACACAATGTCAGCTATAGTATTCCCAACTGCTCAAATACACAATGTCAGCTATAGTATTCCCAACTGCTCAAATACACAGTGTCAGCTATAGTATTCCCAACTGCTCAAATACACAGTGTCAGCTATAGTATTCCCAACTGCTCAAATACACAATGTAAGCTATAGCATTCCCAACTGCTCAAATACACATACACAATGTAAGCTATAGCATTCCCAACTGCTCAAATACACAATGTCAGCTATAGTATTCCCAACTGCTCAAATACACAATGTAAGCTATAGCATTCCCAACTGCTCAAATACACAATGTAAGCTATAGCATTCCCAACTGCTCAAATACACAATGTAAGCTATAGCATTCCCAACTGCTCAAATACACAATGTCAGCTATAGCATTCTCAACTGCTCAAATACACAGTGTCAGCTATAGCATTCCCAACTGCTCAAATACAAAATGTCAATCAATACATTATTCCGAACAGATTGTCCTCAAACACAGAAACTTTACACCAGAGACTATGCGTCAGTACTTCGGTATGCTCAAACTCAAAACTCACCCTGAACTATGCAGGCAGCCAGAAAGATGACGTCATTAGAGGAGACACTGTACAGGCGGCCGTGAAGCAAGTCGCGCTTTAGCTGGCAGAATAGCAGGTACCTGGCAAAATACAAGGCAAAAATTAGTACAACATGTACTAATAACTAATAGAAAGTGATATATATATTGAGTGCACTCACTTGGACAGCTCTTGCTTCAAATTGTCGGTAGGGTGCGGCGGATAGTGCTTCACGCGAAACGTGACCACGATAGGGGACAGGTCTGCAAGACGATAGAAGGGACACTAGCAGCTTAGTCCAAACCATTCGCTTAGGCGCTAAATGGCTAGCTAAAAGGTTTTATTGCTTACGCTTGAGCTGCTTGTAGGCAGGAAGTCCGTTCTCCAGCCATCGCTGCAAGACAATTTGTAAGTTAGCTTTATATGTTTTATAGGGCTGCCCAGCAACTGAGGATCTAGGAGGCTGGCCTAGAAACTGAGGATCTGAGAGGCTGGCCCAGCAACTGAGGATCTGGGAGGCTGGCCTAGAAACTGAGGATCTGGGAGGCTGGCCTCGAAACTGAGGATCTGGGAGGCTGGCCCAGCAACTGAAGATCTGGGAGGCTGGTCCAGCAACTGAGGATCTAGGAGGCTGGCCCAGCAACTGAGGATCTGGGAGGCTGGCCCCGCAACTGAGGATCTGGGAGGCTGGCCTAGAAACTGAGGATCTGGGAGGCTGGCCTAGAAACTGAGGATCTGGGAGGCTGGCCTAGAAACTGAGGATCTGGGAGGCTGGCCCAGCAACTGAGGATCTGGGAGGCTGGCCTAGAAACTGAGGATCTGGGAGGCTGGCCCAGCAACTGAAGATCTGGGAGGCTGGTCCAGCAACTGAGGATCTAGGAGGCTGGCCCAGCAACTGAGGATCTGGGAGGCTGGCCCCGCAACTGAGGATCTGGGAGGCTGGCCTAGAAACTGAGGATCTGGGAGGCTGGCCTAGAAACTGAGGATCTGGGAGGCTGGCCTAGAAACTGAGGATCTGGGAGGCTGGCCCAGCAACTGAGGATCTGGGAGGCTGGCCTAGAAACTGAGGATCTGGGAGGCTGGCCCAGCAACTGAGGATCTGGGAGGCTGGCCTAGAAACTGAGGATCTGGGAGGCTGGCCTAGAAACTGAGGATCTGGGAAGAGTGAAACAGAGATAAAGCAAACTCACCCGCTGCTGGTCATCGCTGCGATACCTCAAGCCAAAATAGTCCTTCTCTTGCAGGTTGCCAATTACTTCGCACACCTTTTCGAAAATACCCTCGCCCAAAGTGTCCACCTGGTTGAAATTATTGATATATATTTTATCATTTCTTCTTATGATAAGTATTTGGTTCATTTTTAGTACAGTACAAGCAATTTATTGAGTAAAATTCAACTTTTACTATAATGCACAGAGTATAATAGAATAAATATACTTGATTTTAATGTTTATCAAAGAAAACCACTTACATGAAACTTGAACTCTAAAGGCTTGTCCTCATGCAGAAGGCTAACTATGCACTGGAACTCTCCAATAGATTCTTCTTTCTTTTTGGTTGGCAGGTGCAACTTTTTCAATAATGATGGCATTTTATATTATAAATATATATTTCAGATCTATTGACATAAAAAATAAAATAGAATAGATTCTAAAATAAAGTAAAAAAATAAATTTTGTATCAATGAATAATATAGCTTTCTTGGTGACAAATATCATCATACTACCTTGTATACATTTAAATATATAACAAAGATAAAATGTATCAATTGACAATTACATACTTAGGCTATAAAAAATAAGGATACATTGAAATAAATTGCCTTATATAATAAAAATCATGATAAAAAAGCCTCAAGATTATTATGGCTATATTTAGAATTAAACTAAGGCTTATGATTACTATACCTAGAATAGACTAAAGTTTAGCATTTAAAATAATATAATATAATTCATATTTTATATATAAAAATATATATATACCTTTAAACTTAAACTTTTATTGCCCTATTTCAAAAGTGTTATTAAGTATAACAATTTTATATAATGATATAATATATATATATATGTTTTTAAATATAACTTATAAGAAAAATGAAATATTCTTATTAAATAAAAATAAGGTATATATATATATATATAATATTTGCTGTAAGATTTAGTATAAAGTTAAAAAATTGAAACATAGCAGAAAGCATCATTTTATATTAGAAGAGTTTTGATTTTTATATGTAGAGATTAATTTAATCTAAATATTGGTAATTCAATAATAATTTAGAAAAGTTAATCAAAATGGGAATAAAATAATGCAAGACCATAAAACTTGACTAAGTGAGCTACCTCTTGGCACAAACAGTGAAAAAGTTTTCGAATACAGACAAATGTATTCTGACTATTGTATAGTTTAGGCCTATTGCCATATTGAAAATTTGAAAATATTGACTAAATTAATTACTTAAACTTTTAAAGTAAAGATGCCTAACTTTCGAACACAATCAGATTAAAATGTATTAAATATAGTTACATATGTAACATTTATTGAAAAATCAACAACAAATTCAACTGTTAAAAGCTAAGAAATAGCAATAAACAAAAGCAATAAACTAGTATTCATTCTGTAAGAACTACAATATTCAATCACTATCAATAACTAATGCCAAGTATGCTAAAAATAAATATCTCATACAAGTCACCAATGAAGCTGAAGCCTTACTCTACATCGAATGAAAAAACAGATCTTAATGATCCTATATTATAATGAATCATATTAATAACTGCAGTAGCAGTACAGTAGTATATAGTAATAAACATGAAGAAATAACACCTTCAAGAGGAAATCGAATAATTGATTCTTCGATAACACAGGACCGAAACATATTACTTGAAGGTAAGATTTATCACAAAATAGTTTAAAGTCATAATTTTTGTCAATACAAAGGTTTTAAAGTACAAAAAGTTCAGTTGATTTTTACACTATTGTTTAAATAATTTATAAGAAAAAAGCTCGGAAGAAGCACAAAAGTTTGTTTCTTACAATTCACGACCCCGTCGACTTTTGTCCACAGAAGTTAAAACAATTGTTCGACAGTGCAATACGATTGAAAAGATATTCGTCGTACTCTTCCTATTGATAAAAGTTACATAGCTCGATTTAGATATTTTTTCAAACCTAGCTGTAAATCAATTCAAAGTCGGCGACGTCGGTCGATATTTTCCACCTCTATCGACATCGCTGAAAAATATGAACTTATTACAACACAGAGGCTCAGCCAATGTATGATTTCGTTATCCGTTGATGTAATGGAAACGTACATATTTGTCAGCGACGTCGATAGACGTCGGAAATGTAGGTCGATTTGTCACCGACGTCAGATTGCTGTACGGAAAGCGCTGAACAAATATAAATAAGATTGTTGAAGAAATATTGCAATTTATGTGAATGTACAAGACATTTATCTGCTTGGACTTGATTGGATGTCTGTTCTGATCTATTCAATGATTACGTACCATCTTACGTACGAGTACTTTTTAATGATTACATTAAGTTCTAGTTTACATTCATCGAAGTTCTTTTGATCACTATATCCATGTACATATGTATATCATAAAAAATGGACGACTATATAGTGCAAGTATAATAAGACGTTACGTTCGCATCTTTTAGTGCATTTATAGTATACAAAATTATAGTTCATACATGTATATGTAGATCGAGCAAAATACATAAAATGGTTGAAAAAATAAAAAACACAAAATTTATTTTAGAATTGTTCGCAGAGTACATGCATAAATGAATCCTTTGTACATGTACGTACATGCTTGGGCAATTAAATGTAAGAAATAAAACATGATTATGCATGCAATTCATACTCAATTGTGAATATAATGTATATATTCCTAATCTTACAGCAAAATTTGTCGACAAATAAAATTCTTAGTTAGCAAGTGAGAAAAGAGGAAGTTGCATAATTCTAACACGAGAAATGAATAAAATTTTGCCGGTTGTTCTTCGTACATGCATGTTCAGTAACAAAAAACTTTTATTTGCGCACAGGATGTCCCGGGAAAATTAAGTGTGCTTAGAATTAAAATTCAATTAGCTAATACGTTGAACGCAGTACGTTGATGATTCTTTTTTAATCCAAATTAAAACTATGGAAAAACTACAAGTAAATGTACTATACATGCAGTTCTATAGCTCTCACTGCTTACCTGCCGTTCAACAGCCAGAGCAGCGCTGGCACCCCGAATTGGGCAAAATGAAAGAAGGCAATTAGAAGAAGAAAGCCGAACGCCAGGTGCAAATACTCGGCGCGCACATGTAGCAGCTCAGCGATGGTGCCAAACACGTAGCCGGAGCCCCAGATTCCCATGAATATGCCGACTAAAACAGTCCGCGATGAAGCGAATCCAGACCGGTAAGCCACCTCATTGGCCGTGGGGATTGCAAACGCTTCGCCGATTGCGTGGAAAAAATTCACAGCAACGGATGCAACCCAGATAAGACTTGTCTGCCCCAGCAGTTTAGTTGATGGCGTCACCAGGTGACCGAACGCGGTGGCGGCGATTCCAATGACAATGCGGATGTCGGGTTGGGTTCGCACAGCACTGAACACACGAGTTGCCAGGATCAGAATTAGCACCGCCGCTACCAGACAAACAGAGTAGCAGAGCAGCAGGAAATCGCGACTCAGTCTGAACTGCTCAGAGCTCAATTTTTGAACAATTTTAGCCAATTCAGACACGCTTAGAGTAAAATAACCGAGCAGCACACTTGAGGACAGCAGTATCAGGGGCACAGAAATAATCATTAGGCGCCTCGCTCTGCTCCAGCCTGGCAGCTCGAAGTCGCTCCGATTCCTGCTGGGCTGGTCAGTCGCGCCGCCAAAGGCCAGCAGCAGCAGCAGCACGGCTGTAGTTGGCACGCATGCAACACCAAGCGGATAATTCAACTTGTCCGATACAAAATCCAGCAGGTAGCCAATCACCTGGCCAACCGCCTCCCACAGGTAGTACAACTGGCATACGTGGCCTACAGAGAATGCCTGTAGACCGGATTCGATGGTGAGCACAAACAGGCAGGGCCTGAGAATTCCCGAAGCGACTACCAGAACAACCTTGCAGGTGTAGGCGAGGCCCAAGCTGCACAGAGCAGGCCAGTGCACAAGGCCCACGAGCAGCCAGGCTCCGATGTGGTAAACCAAACAGCCGAAGGCCAGCGTCTTGGCGCAACCGAAAAACCGATCGGCAATGACGCCACCAAGCACTGGCAGCAGGAATGACAGGCACTGCGGCAGCTGCAGGTTCAAGGCAGTCCACCATGGATCGTTGGGGACGTCGCCTTGCAAAGCGCCGCAGTACGGCAGGCTGCAGTTGCCAGCGTTGATCACCGTTGCCATGTAGTTGTAGTACGTGCACCGCTCCACTGAGAACATGGCCAGCAGGGACAACAGAGGGCGCCATCTAAACGATGACGCTTGCTGCTGATCTGACTGGCCTGAGTTCTGCAGGTGATTTTCGTTGCGAACACCTCCGTAGATTGGGTCGGCTTCTTCTGCAGTTGCAGCCATGGCCAATTCGGTTTGGCTTAACTTTTGGAACAGAGTATATAACAAACTTGAAAACTAAATCATGCACACCAGCAATAAAAGCGGTGTGTCTGTCAAAAATCTCTTGTTAAGCTAAACACGCATCTGTGACTGCCTTATCTTTTATCAAACCATATGTACATTATTTGCATAAGCGAAAACCAGCACCTTCTAAAAAGCATCCGGAAACTTATTTAGAAAATTTATTTGGCAACATTTTTCACGTACAAAAATTTAATGGCCAAACCTACTAGCGAGAGGGTTTTAGAGATTTTATTAGATGAAGCGCACTGAAAACGTACAAAACGATAAAGTAGTCATACTAATAAACAAGTGCATGAGCATGAACGCTCGTAAGTATCGTTTGTCAGACATGCTGCCAGGGACCAATGGGGTCCCTGGGCTGGCAAAAGTACATATGGAGCTGATTCCAGTGGCTATGGCGTCTATCGGCGCTGATGTCTCCCTCAAAATGGATGATGCCCGCTTAAATAAAATCTCTTGGATGAAATGGCGCTCTATCAAATGAACCGGTTCTCTCTTGGATGAAATGGCGCTCTATCAAATGAACCGGTCCTCTCTTGGATGAAATGGCGCTCTATCAAATGAACCGGTTCTCTCTTGGATGAAATGGCGCTCTATCAAATGAACCGGTTCTCTCTTGGATGAAATGGCGCTCTATCAAATGAACCGGTCCTCTCTTGGATGAAATGGCGCTCTATCAAATGAACCGGTTCTCTCTTGGATGAAATGGCGCTCTATCAAATGAACCGGTCCTCTCTTGGATGAAATGGCGCTCTATCAAATGAACCGGTTCTCTCTTGGATGAAATGGCGCTCTATCAAATAAACCGGTTCTCTCTTGGATGGAATGGCGCTCTATCAAATGAACCGGTTCTCTCTTGGATGAAATGGCGCTCTATCAAATAAACCGGTTCTCTCTTGGATGGAATGGCGCTCTATCAAATGAACCGGTTCTCTCTTGGATGAAATGGCGCTCTATCAAATAAACCGGTTCTCTCTTGGATGGAATGGCGCTCTATCAAATAAACCGGTCCTCTCTTGGATGAAATGGCGCTCTATCAAATAAACCGGTCCTCTCTTAGATGAAATGACACCCTATCAAATAAACCGGTTCTCTCTTGGATGAAATGACACCCTATCAAATGAACCGGTCCTCTTTTAAGAGTAATAAAGTACAATAAAGGCAAAATAAAATGTTTAGCGAGGCAACAGCAATTGGAATAAAACAACATCCAAAAATAGATGATGGGGGCCTGTTTATTTGAATATTAGTAGGGTCATATTACTACTATTAGTAATGTAACCGTACAGTTAAGTTTATGGATGGAAAATTACATTACAAACTCAAATAGAACCTGGATAAATAAGATGAATATTAATAAAACTGATTAGTTAACAAGCCATACTAAAGTGATGCTTGGATTTATTCACTACTGTTTAGCGCAATTTAAAAGACAAAGAATTAAGGTAGTAGACCGTCTAAGTATTATAATATCTGTTGGCTTCGATTAAACAAAGAGAATTTATCCATATGGATAAGACTACACTAAGTTTGAAGACTCAATTGCGTCCTATATTAGCTATCAGAATGACAGAATACGATCCCTAGTTTGATTTCTACATAAGAAATATTAATGACAATACATAGCGGATGGGGAACACGAGAAGAAGGGGGCGGCAGTTGATGGAGAGAAGTTCAGCAGCTTTATATTAAATTTTACACTTTACACGCGTCTGTGTAGCGGATATTATAATTACTAATAAAAATAGTGTTATAGATTAAGTATATAGATTTGAGAAATTTATTTAGGTAAAAACAATTTGGCGAGTGTTGATTTTTTGGGGTGCGGAGTTCTGCGCGCAAGCACACGGAGTGGTCAATCACTGGGGTTAGGCTGTGTTAGCAGCAGCAGTAATCAGGCTGCGAAATAGTCCCTGTAAGTCTTTTCTATAAGCATCTGCTATTTCGTAGTCACACAGAGCTGGCTAGGAGCGCTTGGCCGATTGTCAGTTGATTGTTAGATCGGAACCAAGCAAGCCTTGTTGCTGCTTACAGTCGTAAGGGCTGAAATGTGATGTTGATCATTTTTTTCCTTAGTTTGGGCTCTTTTTGGAAGTTGGTATGTTGCTAAGGTTGGCCGCTGATTGCTAAGGTTGGACACTGGTTACTAAGGCTGGACACTGGTTACTAAGGCTGGGGACTGGTTACAAAGGCTGGGGACTGGTTACAAAGGCTGGACACTGGTTACTAAGGCTGGGGACTGGTTACAAAGGCTGGACACTGGTTACTAAGGCTGGACACTGGTTACTAAGGCTGGGGACTGGTTACTAAGGCTGGGGACTGGTTACTAAGGCTGGGGACTGGTTACTAAGGCTGGGGACTGGTTACAAAGGCTGGACACTGGTTACTAAGGCTGGACACTGGTTACTAAGGCTGGACCCTGGTTACTAAGGCTGGACACTGGTTGCTAAGGCTGGACACTGGTTGCTAAGGCTGGACACTGGTTACTAAGGCTGGACAAGGCTGGACACTGGTTGCTAAGGCTGGACACTGGTTACTAAGGCTGGGGACTGGTTACAAAGGCTGGACACTGGTTGCTAAGGCTGGACACTGGTTACTAAGGCTGGACACTGGTTACTAAGGCTGGGGACTGGTTACTAAGGCTGGGGACTGGTTACTAAGGCTGGGGACTGGTTACAAAGGCTGGACACTGGTTACTAAGGCTGGACACTGGTTGCTAAGGCTGGACACTGGTTACTAAGGCTGGGGACTGGTTACTAAGGCTGGGGACTGGTTACAAAGGCTGGACACTGGTTGCTAAGGCTGGACACTGGTTACTAAGGCTGGGGACTGGTTACTAAGGCTGGGGACTGGTTACTAAGGCTGGGGACTGGTTACTAAGGCTGGGGACTGGTTACTAAGGCTGGGGACTGGTTACAAAGGCTGGACACTGGTTACTAAGGCTGGACACTGGTTACTAAGGCTGGACACTGGTTGCTAAGGCTGGACACTGGTTGCTAAGGCTGGACACTGGTTACTAAGGCTGGACAAGGCTGGACACTGGTTGCTAAGGCTGGACACTGGTTACTAAGGCTGGACACTGGTTGCTAAGGCTGGACAAGGCTGGACACTGGTTGCTAAGGCTGGACACTGGTTAATTACTAAGGCTGGACACTGGTTGCTAAGGCTGGACACTGGTTAATTACTAAGGCTGGACACTGGTTGCTAAGGCTGGACACTGGTTAATTACTAAGGCTGGACACTGGTTGCTAAGGCTGGACAAGGCTGGACACTGGTTGCTAAGGCTGGACACTGGTTGCTAAGACTGGGAATCGGTTGCTAAGGCTGGGGACTAGTTGCCAAGGCTGGCGACTGGTTGCCAAGGCTGGGGATTGGTTGCTAAGGATAGGCATCGGTTGCTAAGACTGGGCATCGGATGCTAAGACTAGGCATCGGTTGCTAAGGCCGGGGACTGGTTGCTAAGGCTTATTTTAAGAGTGATTAGTTGTTCACTTGTGAATTAAATGGTAAAGGATTAAAAAAATTGTAATAAGCTGACTCACCAAGAACCTTTGCTCACGTTAAGAAACGAGTTACAAGCCAAGCCAGTGCTGACTGAACAAGCGCTGTCAGACATTTTAGCAGAACCGCCGCAAATAATGAAAAAAAGTCGAAAAAAAGAAATCAATCATCAGTCATCGGGAGTTCTTCTTTCCAGGGCTCGCCGCTTGAAACCTCCGACCGAACTTCGGGCGTTTTTAGTACCTCGCAAACAAAGCTCCCCCCTGCAGTCACGTCTAGCTATATATAGAAAGAAAACTACCTCAGCCAGTTGCGCCAGCCGACGCCTAACAAGAACAGATTATTGCTGAACGCCGATTTGGGGTTGCAAGCGCCTTTCCAATTGCATGGTTGCGAACAAACTCAGAACTGGGACAGCGGAGCGTGCTGGCTCAGGCCAGCCTGGCTAGCCTGCCGATCGCCCTGATAGGCCGAGTCCTGGCTAAGCATGGCGTCCGCTTGCGATTGGCCCGGATTATGCTGGCTTCTCCCGCCAGCTGCGTACGAGTCCTGGCTGAAACCGACGCCGATGCCGCTGCCGCCGCCGCCGACAGTCTGGGAGAAACCGGCCAGACTCAGGCCTAGCTGAGACTGCGGCTGAGTCAGCATCTGCGATGCGCCCGACATGTCAGAGCCAGTGGCGCGCGGCTGCGCCGGACCGGCCTGTCGTTGATGACGCTGGCCTCGATTAGGCGGCGGCATGGGCGGCCCGCCTGGGTATTGCGACACGGCGTAGGCGCTCGGATGCACCTGTTGCATTAGCAGGCCAACCGGGATGGGCAGGTTGAGGCCGGCGGCCGCCTGATAGGCCCGGTGCGACCCGATCATGGCGATCGGATCGTGCGGCCGCGGCGCGTACGGCCCGCCGCCGCCGCGGGATGGCGGGGGTCCCTGCTGGTAATGCGAAGGACCGGACAGGCCGCCGGGGTAGCCACCGGAGTAGCCACCGCCCCCACCGCCGCCGCTGCCGCCTGGTCCTCCGGAGAAGCCGAAATATTCGCGCGCGTCGAACATTGTGGAGTTCATGAATCTGGGAAAGAAATGATGGAGCAATGATGTCTGACAGACTCTGGCTACATTTTTCAAATAGGAACACCAATCCATTTTTCGCCCGTGGAACTACCAAGGGAGGGGGGAATTCCACCCCCCTCTCTGGCCTGTCAAGATATTCAACGATTCTGCCAGAAGGTCGGATTTACAGCCCTGTGCGCCAATTAGCACTGCGCCTCAGTGCAGCCTTGCCAAGCCTCCAAATTTAATCAGCTCGTCGAACACACGTGTCTGCATCAGCCCTGACTTCGTTGGTCACTGGCCTTCAGCCAGGTGGAGCTTCTGAACATTCAACAGGTGACACCAGGTGACTATGGACACGCTGCAGCGAACTCCTCTAGTTTCGCTGATCAAGCCGACAGTGGGCATTTACTGGGCAACCCTCAACTGCTGGTACCCCCCCCCCCCCTAGAAGTTCTACTGTTAATTCGCAGCGTGGTTAGTGCACGAAAATTGGGTTTGGGGCTTCTCGTGAGATTCCCACTGATGAGAACCGAAGCTCTAAGGCATAGAGGGTGTAGGGAGCATCAAACGTACAGTTTTGTATAATACAGTAATAAAGTTTGATTACCTTCCGCCCGGATTGGCCTGATTAATGAGCTTCTTAGGCTTAGGAAATTGCATCAGCGACTCTTTCAGATTGTTTAGCGGGCCTTCGGTTAATACGCGCAACTCTTTGTAGCTGACAAGCAGATGATGCCAGAGAGGCTGCTTAGACAGCACCTTCGGATTGCCGATGATCACCAGGCCGTACTTGGCCCGGGTCAGAGCTACGTTGAGTCGGCGAGGATCGTTCAAGAAGCCGATGCCCTGGTGCTCGTTGGCGCGAACGCAGGACAATATGATGAAATCCTTCTCCCTGCCCTGGAATGCATCCACGCTGGCCACCTCGATCTCTAAGTAGACTTTCGCGTTCAGGGTGGCGTTGTATTGAAAGTACTGGGCCAGGTAGGCGCGCTGGCCTTCGTAGGGCGTGATGACGCCAATGGCCGTGGGATCGATACCGGACTTGAGCAGCCTGGTAACCACCTGCGGATTATGGAATTAAACTTAGTTTACATTTATTGAACTGTCATTACAGTAAGAGGAGACACAGAGGCAGGAGCTGGAACAGGTAAGAGGAGACACAAAGACAGGAGCTAGAATAGGTGAGAGGAGACACAAAGACAGGAGCTGGAACAGGTAAGAGGAGACACAAAGACAGGAGCTAGAACAGGTGAGAAGACACAAAGACGGAGATCCGTCATGCACCGTCATGCATAGTCAGACATAGTCAGCATAGTCAGACAAGATACGCAACTGGGACAATAAACAACTGACGGATGCCACCAACCTTCTCCACATTGGCAGCCTCGGTTCGATTCAGATAAGACGTGCCAGAGCCGGCAATTTCCTCTTGTCCGGCTGTACAATAAAACATCAGAGGCTTGTCCGGCTGCGGCCAGGGAAAATCTAAGCCTGGGTAGGCTCGGTCCTGGGCTGTGACGCCGTTCTGCAGGCTGCCTTCGTAGAAAATGTTGGACGGGAAGGCGGACAGGGCCGGGTGCATGCGGTATTGCACCTGAAAGCGGGGTAAGTGGATATGGGGACTGTGAGGGTTTCCATACTCGGAAGTGTACCCTAGACTCGCAATTCTGCCCATTCCGCCGACTCCTGAGCATATGTGTACATGAATGATGCTTCTGCAAAAATCTCACCTGCAATCGGATAGGCCTGGTGCCCAGCACTACCAGCCGTTCAAACAGAGACTGACTGAGCCCGGCAGCGGCTGACCGCTTGCACATGACAACTGGGCCGAGCTGGCAGTGATCGCCAACCAGCACCAGCTGCCGGCAGCCTGTCACAATGGGTATCATGCACTCGGGCTCAGTAGACTGAGTAGACTCGTCAATCAATACGCAGCGGAATTGTAGACGGGCAATACGAGGATCCCCAGCTCCAACGCAGGTGCAGCAGACCACATCAGCGTCGGCTAGCAGTTCCCGCTCGCACTGACGCCTCAGCTGTCTGTAGCGCTTCTCGTCTGCCAGAGCCAATTCGCCCGCCTCGTCTTTCAACTGCTGAAGCTTCTTTAATTCGGGAAATCCCTCAACATTGCGAGCCTGCTCGTGCAGCGACAGATAGGAGACCGGACTGTCGATTGCTTCGCGCGATTTAGCGCACAGCCTGACCACTTTTAGGCCGGTCTTGTGAATCTTCTCAGTCAGCTGGTCAACTGCTATGTTGCTCGGGGCGCACACCAGCACCTGGCCTTGGTTGAGCTTGGACAGGTGGTATACTATTGTAGCCGAGGTTAGAGTCTTGCCCGTGCCTGGCGGGCCTTGAATAAGGCTTAGCGGTCGCTGCAGAACAGTCTTGACAGCGTAAACCTGATCCGAAGTGGGGTTGGCACAGCTTGTTAAACACCTGCCCAATTCTAAGGTAAACAATTATTCCAATTAAAAAACTATTGCCAATAATAGAATATCGTAGAATATATAACAGAATATAGCCAGTCTCCAGGTAAAACACACCTGATCAGACTCCCATCAAAGCCAGTCCCCAGGTAAAACACACCTGATCAGACTCCCACCAAAGCCAGTCCCCAGGTAAAACACACCTGATCAGAACTGCCATCAAAGCCAGTCCCCAGGTAAAACACACCTGATCAGAACTCCCATCAAAGCCACTCCCCAGGTAAAACACACCTGATCAGAACTGCCATCAAAGCCACTCCCCAGGTAAAACACACCTGATCAGAACTGCCATCAAAGCCAGTCCCCAGGTAAAACACACCTGATCAGAACTGCCACCAAAGACAGTCCCCAGGTAAAACACACCTGATCAGAACTGCCACCAAAGCCAGTCCCCAGGTAAAACACACCTGATCAGAACTGCCACCAAAGCCAGTCCCCAGGTAAAACACACCTGATCAGAACTGCCACCAAAGACAGTCCCCAGGTAAAACACACCTGATCAGAACTGCCACCAAAGCCAGTCCCCAGGTAAAACACACCTGATCAGAACTGCCACCAAAGCCAGTCCCCAGGTAAAACACACCTGATCAGAACTGCCACCAAAGACAGTCCCCAGGTAAAACACACCTGATCATAACTGCCAACAAAGCCACTCCCCAGGTAAAACACACCTGATCAGAACTGCCAACAAAGCCAGTCCCCAGGTAAAACACACCTGATCAGAACTGCCATCAAAGCCAGTCCCCAGGTAAAACACACCTGATCAGAACTGCCACCAAAGACAGTCTCCAGGTAAAACACACCTGATCAGAACTGCCATCAAAGCCAGTCCCCAGGTAAAACACACCTGATCAGAACTCCCATCAAAGCCACTCCCCAGGTAAAACACACCTGATCAGAACTGCCATCAAAGCCACTCCCCAGGTAAAACACACCTGATCAGAACTGCCATCAAAGCCAGTCCCCAGGTAAAACACACCTGATCAGAACTGCCACCAAAGCCAGTCCCCAGGTAAAACACACCTGATCAGAACTGCCACCAAAGCCAGTCCCCAGGTAAAACACACCTGATCAGAACTGCCACCAAAGCCAGTCCCCAGGTAAAACACACCTGATCAGAACTGCCACCAAAGACAGTCCCCAGGTAAAACACACCTGATCAGAACTGCCAACAAAGCCACTCCCCAGGTAAAACACACCTGATCAGAACTGCCAACAAAGCCAGTCCCCAGGTAAAACACACCTGATCAGAACTGCCATCAAAGCCAGTCCCCAGGTAAAACACACCTGATCAGAACTGCCACCAAAGACAGTCTCCAGGTAAAACACACCTGATCAGAACTGCCATCAAAGCCAGTCCCCAGGTAAAACACACCTGATCAGAACTGCCATCAAAGCCACTCCCCAGGTAAAACACACCTGATCAGAACTGCCATCAAAGCCAGTCCCCAGGTAAAACACACCTGATCAGAACTGCCATCAAAGCCACTCCCAGGTAAAACACACCTGATCAGAACTGCCACCAAACCCAGTCCCCAGGTAAAACACACCTGATCAGAACTGCCATCAAAGCCACTCCCCAGGTAAAACACACCTGATCAGAACTGCCATCAAAGCCAGTCCCCAGGTAAAACACACCTGATCAGAACTGCCATCAAAGCCAGTCCCCAGGTAAAACTCACCTGACTGTGATTGAGCTCAGGCAGACCAGGTGCAGAGAACCGCTTAGGCAGTTGGCACTTGAACACAATATCGTCAGTGTCGTGCCCAAGCAGTTTGTGATAGATATGAGAAGTGACGCAGTGCTCATCGACGGCAAACTTTTTTAGGGCCGATTGCATTCGATCGAAGCTGATGCTTTTCCAAACGTATTCTACCGCGAAATTGTGCTGGCATTCTATCGGCGTGCCGGCGTTGTTCTTCAACTCGATGGCCACATCGTCGCTGTGATTGTCGGGTATCTTGATGACGTTTCCGACGCCAACCCAAGGCTTGGCCGAGTCGCCCATATAGCGAAGTCGCAGCTCGTCGCCGTGCATAATTTTTAATTCTTCGTTAGCGCGAGAAAATTGAAAATAGGCTATTCGCTTTTTATTGAGGCCCATGTCCCAGCGCACGCTGATGCTTTCCTGAGTCTGAGACTCCTTCAGCCGGCGGTCGTACTCTGCCTCCAGTTTAACTAGCGGGCCCAGTATGTTCTGATACTGATAGGCATCCTGGTAGCGCAGCGTCACCCGATTCGGCTCCTCGTCTACGCCCGGCTTCTCCAGATCCTCTAGCGTGGCGGCCGGGTTGCTTTTCCACAGTTCCTCCAGCTTGTTCATCTGGGCGGCGCTCATCTGCCTGGCCCGCATCTGCTCCTCCGACGAGGGCACCTTCACCTGCGGATCGTAGGGTGGGGTCGGATCAGTGTGACAGTTGGTGGACAAGCATGTCAATCAGTGACAGCTGGTGGACAAGCATGTCAATCAGTGTGACAGCTGGTGGACAAGCATGTCAATCAGTGTGACAGCTGGTGGACAAGCATGTCAATCAGTGTGACAGCTGGTGGACAAGCATGTCAATCAGTGTGACAGCTGGTGGACAAGCATGTCAATCAGTGTGACAGCTGGTGGACAAGCATGTCAATCAGTGTGACAGCTGGTGGACAAGCATGTCAATCAGTGTGACAGCTGGTGGACAAGCATGTCAATCAGTGTGACAGCTGGTGGACAAGCATGTCAATCAGTGTGACAGCTGGTGGACAAGCATGTCAATCAGTGTGACAGCTGGTGGACAAGCATGTCAATCAGTGTGACAGCTGGTGGACAAGCATGTCAATCAGTGTGACAGCTGGTGGACAAGCATGTCAATCAGTGTGACAGCTGGTGGACAAGCATGTCAATCAGTGTGACAGCTGGTGGACAAGCATGTCAATCAGTGTGACAGCTGGTGGACAAGCATGTCAATCAGTGTGACAGTTGGTGGACAAGCATGTCAATCAGTGTGACAGCTGGTGGACAAGCATGTCAATCAGTGTGACAGCTGGTGGACAAGCATGTCAATCAGTGTGACAGCTGGTGGACAAGCATGTCAATCAGTGTGACAGCTGGTGGACAAGCATGTCAATCAGTGTGACAGCTGGTGGACAAGCATGTCAATCAGTGTGACAGCTGGTGGACAAGCATGTCAATCAGTGTGACAGCTGGTGGACAAGCATGTCAATCAGTGTGACAGTTGGTGGACAAGCATGTCAATCAGTGTGACAGTTGGTGGACAAGCATGTCAATCAGTGTGACAGCTGGTGGACAAGCATGTCAATCAGTGTGACAGGCAGAGGGGGCCACACACAAAGCCGTGATGATCAGTATGACAGGCAGAGGGGGCACACAAAACTGTGACAATAGCATAGAAAATAAAACCCAAAGCCTCCCACCATCCAGGACAGAAACTGGCGATCCTGGATAAGCGGCTCCCACAGATTGGAGTCCAAATTCATGTCCTTCTTCTGCGAGGCGCACGGCTGTCTGCAGAGCAGCACAACCACGGAATCTGCTTTAGCCGGAATGTAGCCCAGCAGAAAGACATTCTTAGATCCGCAGACGTAGCACTCCAGCTCAGTAGCGCCAAGCGGACTGTCCTTGTGCAGACTAACAGTCTTAGTCTTAGCCCGGACCAGATGATTAACAATATGCGATCCGCTAGTATTGCCGCGGCCATTGCAGAACCATTTCTGTGTGGAATTGCACAGCACAACGCAGGCCGGATCGTGAATGCCGCAGTAGGCGCAGGCGTGCTCAGGCAGGTCGCGGGTGTACAACGCGCCGCCAGCGCCAACACCGACGGCATTCTCGGCGTCGTCTTCGTCCTCGAAGGTTAGACCGTTCAGGTTCAGCGCGCCTGCGGCCGAGTCAATGTCGGCTACAGCCGAGGCCAGGCCAAAACCGTCCGCCTGGGTTGCATTAGGATGGATCCAATCGATAAGGCAATTATTTACTATGCTTATATATTACTATTATTGATAAGTAGCAAGAAAAGAATGTGTTGCATCCTTTTTAAAATTTTGTGCTAACCTAGCATCATGGGTGGTATTTTGGGACTCTTATCTTCTTCTAATGTCTAAGAATATACAGAGGTTAGATGGGATCAAAATCTGTAGGATTGGGCAAGATCATGATCTTATCCTATTTTTAAAATTTACTTAAGTAAGTTACACATTAGAGTTAGAGCTAGGATGGGATTCTAATCCTGATTCCAAAATTGAATAGAGACATGTAGAGATTGAGAATATATATTTTGATTTTGAAAAAGCTTGTCTTGAGCTTTATTTTAGCCCTATCAATCATCTGAATATTAATTATTATTTTGAAACATAGTTTCAGACTTGAGAGATAAAGAAAAATTTCAAATTGCATCCTAAAATTAAAAGTCCAAAAATTGTATTGTCAAAGGAAAAAAGTTTTTACTAGGGGTTGGACAAGATCTTAATCTTGATCTTGATCATCAAGATATTGGCACTTTTTTAAATCTTGATATTGGTTTCAAGATCTTGAAAAAAGTCAATATTTGCAACTACAGACTTTGTAACTATGATATTTTGCAGTTATGGCAATCACCCAGTTTGCTTCCTGATATTACTTTAAAGTTTGAATTAGTGCTGCAACATAGTACCATGGTATAAAAAATATCTGGCCAAAAAGGATAGGAAATGATATCAGAAAATTCTTTAGCCTCTAGCTCATCTACTACTTTATCACTATCTATTACTCTATCATTTTATCTACTGCTCTATCAATTGCTACTTTTACTGCCCTATCTATTGCACTATCTACTACTCCAGCTATTGCTCCATTTACTTCTATCTAGTGCTCAAAGGCACTATATTGTGGCACCAATTCAAACTTGAAAATAATATTGTAAAACAAACTGGAGCCTTGCCAATATTATTATACTTAAATCATAAATCTCAAGCTCAATCTTTAAGCTCAATAATTAAAACAATCAAATCGTTTTTCTTTTTATTATCATCACTATATTATATACATTTAACAAGTAACAATAATTACATTGAAAAATAGTGCAAATAATAGTGTAAATAGGCTATATTAGTTTCTATATTAGTTTAGAACAGTCTATATGTACCCCCCAAAAATTTTTTTTGTATATGCCAATGTATGCTGAGTATATTATTTAAGCAAAGCTTCAAATCAATCGATTTGATAACAGTATTACTAGACTACTATACTACACTAGTGATTTTTGTTACAATTTTAAATCATTACCTTGTAGAAAAGATGGGAATGAATTTTGCATTAAATAGTTCTTAAATTTTACCATTATAATGCATGGATGACTATTGTTACTATTATCAAAAATATGATTTTTTTAATTTTTGGTGCATATCATACACCAAAATATTAAATTTGTATACCAAAAGCCCAAAATCACTTTCTTGAATGCCAATATATATGCCAAATTTCTTGAGAAATTTTCACTATATATGCCTTCTTCTGGACTATGGCTAGATGCTAATTACACTTAATCTTGAATATTAATTTAATTTCAATTATCTCAAAAGTAGAAATCTAAAATCTTGAAAATCTTGAAAATTTGATATTATCTGATTCTGACCCTTAGAAAATGTGCTATTGGATTTCCATTTTCCAAATATTTGTATTTTCTATTTTGCAATTCAGCTGCATACTTTTCAGTTAGTTGACTCCCTTTGTCTACTATGCTTTTCCTTATAGACAATCCCAACTGTTAATTTGCCAGACATTTTAGCTACCCTTTGCTATGCTAGTATAAATACAAGTTCAACTTGTGGCTTTAGCTTTAGCCTGTCACCTCTGTTTCTCTTTTACTAATTCTTTCTCTACTAACTGCTTGTTCTCATATTATTTTATTGTCAACTTTGACAAATTGGTAGCAATGTCAACATTACCATGGTCATCATGTGATTAACAACTGACCTATCTAGCAACCAGATCTAATAATCACAGAATTACTATAGTACAGCCTTTATTTAAGTGGAGCAGCTGCATGTCAAAGCCAATGACCCACTACTAACTGCTTCAGTAACCACAACATTTATTTTTCCCACTGCTCCTTCTACAACTTTGATCTTTATAGTAGCTCCCACTGCCTCAATCAATATTAGTGCCCTCTTGACTATAATGACTAACATGATGCAACAAAACCAGCAGCTCATGCAGTAGCTTGCAGCTAATGCAATATCCACATTGGCATTGGTCACGCTGCTTGCTCCTAAAGACTGCAATCTAGCTAGCCTTATTAGCTTGGCCATCTAATAGAAAGTCTAGCTACTAACTTTCAATAACATGGATTAATTAAATTCCCTAGATTAAAAGTGGAATTTATTCACCATATTGACAAAGCCACACCTAGTGATATCCATAAGCTCAAGGCACTCTGCAGTCTTCTCTCTGGCTTGGCATTCTAGAAGCTTGGCGCACTCAATGTTTGCCAGCCCAACACTTTTGCTAAAGCTTGCAGCATCCTCTTGGCCAACTCTGCCAATGCTTAGAAGCAGAAAAATGTCTTCTAACATTTTTTGCTCTCTATTATAGCTCTACCTCTGGCCTAGACAAGCTGGAGAATTTCACTGATGCTTTCTATCTTACCACTGGCTAGCTACTCCACCTAGGTAAGCTTGCTTGCACCTATGACAGCCATATTTACACACTTTGAAACCACTTTCTGCTCCAGTTCTAGATCAAAATCTAAAATATCTGCATTGCCAATAAGTTACATCTTGTGCCTACCATGGCCCAGCTCCAGGGCCATCTCAATTGCAAGCTGAAAATGCTCAGCCATTTCCACTATCCCACTGGCTACACTTTTCACTTTTGCCAACCTTTTGGGCAATGCCAATTCTAGATTATCACAAGCCCATAGTACCTGGAATTGCCTATTTTTAGATACCTCTCAACTTGACCTACTCTTTGCACTAATATTATATCTTGCTTGACTATGTAGCTTAGCTCCAATGTTAGCCGAAAGGGGAACTAGGAGTTTTAGTCCCTACTTTGACAACCTAGCACAAGCTACTTTGCACTGACAAGGTCTGAAATCCTAATGCTTACCTAAATATTATTTGCAAAGAGCTTATAGGCTTCAATTTCTAGGCTCAAAATGGACATTGCTAGCTTATTAAGGCCTTTGCCTCCAAATAGCTAACTGCCCTAGTCTATATAAGGCCTACATGCTTGGGCGCAACCTTGGGATTCACTTGGCTGTTTCTATTGGCAACATACACATGTAAGTCGCTATTGGACGGAATAGTAGTCACATGACTGCTCTCAGCCAATAGCGACTTACATGTGTATGTTGCCAATAGAAATGGCCAGGTAATTCCCAAAGTTGCGCATGTATATTACCTTCTATAAACCTATCCAAGGACCTCTTCAATACCTTCAAAAGTGTCACCAATAGCATCTCAAAGATGTAAAAAATAGTGTTTTGTTATATGTATTTGGCAGATCTGAAAATTAAAATAGATTAATTAAAACACCTATAAACAATTTAAACATCTTAATATATGTCTATCTAGTTTCTATTTTCTATATAGATATAAAAGTTTCAAAGTGTGAGAAAATTTAAATACATACTGTTAATTTTCCCTTGTTACTGAAGTGGCTATTACCAGAGTTATCATCATTTGTTAGTGAAAAGGTGCAAAGTCATTCATTTGCTACCTTATTGTCTATTGGCAAATGAAACAACTTTTCAAAAAGAAAAAATAAAATATAGCTATATAACTTATAAAGCTATTTTTAATAATATATTTTGAGCCATGCATAGATTTTTTCTATGCTGCTTTTTTTATAATTGTTTATTGCAATATTTCAAAGAAATATAATATTTAATTTAAACATTTATAGAAAAAAGTTTTATGACAGGCAAGTTTATTAGTGAATTAGATGGCAGAGTAGTTTGCAATTGAATATGATTATGATTGGCTAGCTGTTGCGAGCATTGTTATGATCCCTGACCCTACCCCATCTAATTTAATGATAATAATGTGAAAGTTTATTAATAATAAACAAAAAGTTAGTATAGCATAGGCCCCTATAAGTTGAGTCAATATTTAGTAGGGTCTTTTGTGTAATAATATTTTTAGATTAACTCATACTTTTAAAAATGAGTTTGTTATCTTACTTTAAGTCTAAGTGTTTTTAAGATATACAATCTAGATATTTTCTTTTAATAATTTGTAGGCCTACACATAAATACTAACATTGTATTTAATATTTTGTTAGCAGATAAAATGACTGCATTGTATTTTTGTAGACAAGCGTGGCAGACAAACTAGAGGCAGACAAAATGACCATCAACCATCAAAAGGACTGTTACTATAAAGCAATAATCAATAGAAAAATTGCATAGATTGCCTAGTAAAGTGCATTGATTGCCCTACCCCTATCCCCCATATTTTTTTTCTGGTACATACTATGCTGCCTTCCTGGCTCTAGCCATGGCCATGGGATTAGAGTTGCCAATAAAGGTACTCTCTAGTATCCTATTTTGGCATTAGGGCCTACATTAGGCTTACCTGATTTTGACTTTCCAATGTTGATCCAGGAGGTCCATGTGAAAATTTCAGAGCATCATTTTGAGAATATTGTGAATCTGCTGTGACTGTAAAATCTTTATACTCAAAGTCAGTTCCTTGTGTGTCTGCAGGTAAATCATCCGGGTCTTCAAGGTCAAAAAAAGTTAAAGACTGTGAATTAGGACCATATGGCTTTGTTGTTGCCATCGCGGCTGCTGTGATTTTTTTTCAATTCTGAAACACAGAACAAGTCACAGATTGCTTTATTATCAATTTGTATAATAAAAGACAATGTAGCTTAAAATAGAAATGTCGTCAAAAAGAGTTCTATCTCTCTCTCACTCGGCAAACTGAAATTTGTCCTTTTTTACTAGTATAAACAAATCAATAAACCTAAAAATTGTAACAGAAAGAATAAATTGTCTTTTAAGTTGAAACATCAACAAAATCGTTTATATTACGTCTACAGTATTCGTTTTTAATTTTTTAATATTTTTTAATTTTTTAATATTTTTTAATTTTTTAATATTTTTTAAATATTTTTTAATATTGTTTAAATTTCGACTTTTGGCAGTTTTTTAATAATAATTCTTTTAAATGCTAATTTATAATTGATCGACCATACGTTTACTTAGAGCGAGTACACGTTTTCCCTCTTTTCTCTCCTTCACTCCAAATTGTGAAATTCCCCTCTCATTCTATCTCTCTCACACACTTTCTTAATTTCCTTCTGTTTCTACTTATATTATAGACATTCTCAATATGTGGAAGTGTGAATTGAATACCTTTTCTTATATTATAATTTAAAATAAAAGATTTCTCAAAATTGGAGTCCATGAAAAATTGAGCTAAAGTTTCTAACTTTTTGTGAGTAAACAAATAATTCGATTCATATTAGTGCTTTAGAGAGCGTTGCTGCAGCGACGAGCCAATTGAAATGACTGAGATCTTTCGTCATCAGGGCTTCGAAATCTAAATCTGGAATTCCCTTCTGTATCACTATCACTACCACCGCTAAAAACTATGAACTATAGTAGTTCATATGAACTGCTATGAACTAACTACAGTAGATAAACAGATTCGGTCGGGCATAACTCTTAACCTTATAGGCGCCGGCGGCGTTCATTTAATTCAACAGTTCTAATTCCATCTTCCTACTTTGACTATGAATATCTTCCTACTTTACCTGATTGCAGTGATTAGCTGGCTAACTAACATGGCTTCGCATTTTTCAAGCCGGTAAAGTGATCGTTTCGATAACCTTTCGCGGCAGCTAGGCTATTTAATTTGAAGTAGCGTTCCAAAGGACTGCGTTCTGCTGAACTTCTGAACCATTCAGTTTGTGTTAGCTGCTATAATCTCCATCTCGAACGAACGAGAACTTTCTTGATTCAACCAATATCCTGGGATAGTGTTAAAGCTATCTTTGGTTCCATCCTTTGGGTTCTATAAGCTGCATAGCATCAATTCATTACTTTTCTGGCATGTAGCTCATATTTCCCCATCTACTAACAGTAGAAATATGAACATTTAGCCGTCTAAATTTGGGTTGGCAGCTTGATTTCTAGAAATTTCCAGAATGAGTCAGTGGGCAAGAAAATTCGAGAAGCTTCCTCAGTGCCAGTCTATAAAAGCGAGACAGCTGGATCCGAGAGTGAGGCAGGATTCGAGCACACAAAGCAACCGCAAGCAAAGCAATCTCAAGCAAAGCGAATCAATCGCCAAACTCTATCATTTACAAGCGACACAGCAAGCATGTCTCTGTGGATCGCACCGAGCAACGTGTACACGCCGTTCTCGCACTCTCTGCCGCTCGTGGCAGCCATGAGCGAGCTGGACGACTGGCTGACGCCGGAGTATGACCCGCTGGTGCAGCTGCTGCGGCACAGAGGTCCGAGGCGACCGCGTCAGTGGAGCCGGACTGTGGACCTTCGCGGCTTCTCGCCGAAGGACGTGTCGGTGAAGCGGGAGGAGCGGAAGGTGCGGGTGGTGGCGCGGCTGGAGAACGGCGAGGACGTGACGGAGGTGAAGCGGACGGTGGAGCTGCCGGAGGAAGTGGACGCAGAGAAGCTGAACAGCGGCTTCACCCGGGACGGCATGCTGGTGCTGCAGGCGCCGTTCAAAGAGCAGCAGAAGCAGCAGCAGCTGAAGCAGCAGCAGCAGAAACCTCAGGGCGACTCCGTGTGGGACGAGCTGCGCGGCCTGCTGCGAGGCGACCTGCAGTCTGAGGGGTCCGGCCAGCTGGTGGAGGCGGACGATGGCAGCAAGCGGTTCAAGGCGGAGCTGTCGGTGCGCGAGTTCAAGCCGGACGAGATTCGCGTGCGACAGCAGGGCGACTGCGTGCTGGTGGAGGCGGAGCACAAGGAGGAGGCCGGCGGGCAGCGGGTCCACAAGCGGCTGGAGCGAATCTACCAGCTGCCCGACGGCACCAAGCTGGACCAGGTGGTGAGCAAGCTCAGCCACGATGGCCGGCTGTGCATCGAGGCGCCGTTCGAGGCGCCGGCAGCTCGGGAGCAGCCGCAGCTGAAGGACGTTCCCATGGAGACGGAGAAGGCCGCAGAGTGAACCATTTTAAGGCAGTTTCAGTAGCTGCTAATGAAGGCATTGAATTGGCATCGCTACTTTAATAGCAGTAAAATTGGACTCATAAATTACTTTAATCTTTAGTAATATCTGCCTCCATCATGTTATAGGCCGCGTACTGTAAAAAAGTCAGTAAAGTAGTATTCAAATTTGTGCTTTTAAAGCAGCATTAACCGGTATTGCTAACGCTCTTTATGCTGTTTACACTCGTGCATATGATGCTTGCTACACAATGTATCAAATTTGTTGTAATCAATAGTTTAATTTGTCGCGTAAAATACATTTTAAAATTAGCAACTAGCTAAAACTTTTTTCCATTCATCTTCTGTGTGAGTTACTTAGTAAATAAAGTTATTGTCTGCGTTTTTATTTTCTATCATCAAAAGCTCTCGACACCCTACGGTTAAATAAAGCCTTCTAACCCCCAAAGTGCAAGCCCTCTACACCCTTCAGTAGGAGATCTGTACAGTGTGCATCCTCCAGTAGGAGTCGTACACCCTTCATTAGGAGCTCTGTATATACAGTGTGCATCCTTCAGTAGGAGTCCTCCTACACCCCTTCAGTAGCAGCTCTGTATATGTATACAGTGTGCATCCTTCAGTAGAAGTCCTCCTACACCCTTCAGTAGGAGCTCTGTATATACAGTGTGCATCCTTCAGTAGAAGTCCTCCTACACCCTTCAGTAGGAGCTCTGTATATACAGTGTGCATCCTTCAGTAGAAGTCCTCCTACACCCTTCAGTAGGAGCTCTGTACAGTGTGCATCCTTCAGTAGGAGTCCTCCTACACCCACCCTCTCAGTAGGAGCCCTCCTATACCCCTTCAGTAGGAGCCCTCCTATATCCTCTCAGTAGGAGCCCTCCTATACCCCTTCAGCAGGAGCCCTCCTATACCCCCTCAGTAGGAGCCCTCCTACACCCACCCCTTCAGTAGGAGCCCTCCTACACCCCTTCAGTAGGAGCCCTCCTATACCCCCTCAGTAGGAGCCCTCCTATACCCCTTCAGCAGGAGCCCTCCTATACCCCCTCAGTAGGAGCCCTCCTACACCCACCCCTTCAGTAGGAGCCCTCCTACACCCCTTCAGTAGGAGCCCTCCTACACCCCTTCAGTAGGAGCTCTGTACAGTGTGCATCCTCCAGTAGGAGTCCTACACCCTTCATTAGGAGCTCTGTATATACAGTGTGCATCCTTCTATAGGAGTCCTCCTACACCCACCCCTTCAGTAGGAGCCCTCCTATACCCCTTCAGAAGGAGCCCTCTTATACCCCCTCAGTAGGAGCTCTCCTATACCCCCTCAGTAGGAGCCCTCCTATACCCCTTCAGTAGCAGCTCTGTACAGTGTGCATCCTTCAGTAGGAGTCCTCCTACACCCCTTCAGTAAGAGCTCTGTACAGTGTGCATCCAAGGACTACTAGACTTGAAGTGCTCCTAGTGGTCCTTGTGTGCATCCTTTAGTAGGAGTCCTCTTACACCCTTCAGTAGGAGCTCTGTACAGTGTGCATCCTTCAGTAGGAGTCCTCCTACACCTATCAGTAGGAGCTCTGTACAGTGTGCATCCTTCAGTAGGAGTCCTCCTACACCCCTTCAGTAGGAGATCTGTACAGTGTGCATCCTTCAGTAGGAGCCCTCCTATACCCCCTCAGTAGGAGCCCTCCTATACCCCTTCAGTAGGAGCCCTCCTATACCCCCACAGTAGGAGCTCTGTACACTACACCCTTTCCAGATCTATTATCTTACTGAAGCTACTTCTAGTAATAGCTCGCGCTAGTGCTTGTGCATGCTTGTTGCATTTGGTGTAAGATGAAGTCACATTCGCCGTGATGGGTGTTCAAATATGCAGAATTATCATAATTGAGTATGGTGTTAGCTACATGTACTGATTATGTTTCTAGCTACTTTATGTTTCTGATATACGAGCGTAATCTTGTAAAAGTACACTCTATGAAGCGAAATTATAGACCATTCTGTCACAAATAGTCTATGGTCGCGCAAGTATCGACAGACAAAGAATGGAGAACAGTCACCGACTCTGCTAAGGGAGCTGAGAGCCGAGGCCGAGTCTGCAGCCAGCTACCAAATCAAAGCTCTCTAGTGCCCAGCAGTCCCGTCAGTGCACTACTAAAGCGAATTCTGCCCAGAGCCATGGCTAGCCGATGCAAAACTCCGTGCAGTCTGAATAGCAAGCAGCAGCAACCGCAGGAGCAGGAGGCGGCCAACCCGATGCCAAAGCCGGGCCTACTGCTGCTGTACACGGAGCCGCGGCAGCCGAAGCCGCAGGAGCGACTGCCAGCAGGCAACTGTCGACCAGGCTGCAACGCTGCTGAACAGCAGAAGAAGGCCAACTCCGACACCAACAGGAAGTGCTCGTGCGCGATGCCAAATCCAAATTCTCCGCCGCCGCCAAAATGCCCACCACCGCCGAAATGCCCGCCGCCGCCGAAATGCCCGCCGCCGCCGCCGAAATGCCCTCCGCCTTGCCCTCCGCCTTGCCCTCCGCCTTGCCCTCCGCCTTGCCCTCCGCCTTGCCCTCCGCCTTGCCCTCCACCCTGCCCGCCGCCGTCGCAGAACGAGGAGCCGAGCAATGCGGCCAACTCCAAACAAGGGTCGTGGTCGAGCACTCGACCGGCCAACGGAGCGACAAGTCGCAGTCAGGCGGCCAGACGCAGCAGTTTCAAGTCGCAGCCAAGCAACAAACGCAGCGTCAATCTTTACGGCGAGTGCCCGGCAGAGAACTGACACAGTGGCACAGCTGACAAATGCATCACTGGCTGGTTTGACTGCATCAATGCAAAACTAGAAAGCAAAAGCAATATTCTTTTTAACCAATTGCAACTTTCCCCGCATATTCTCTCTCTCTTTTTGCGTTTTCCGGCTCGATGCGCCGCGATTATAAAACAAAATAATTGACGACCGATGTTGGATTGATTTGTGTGGCATTGAATTTCTTTTTCTTGATGTCGCTCTGTCCCGATCATTTTCTCTGTTGAATTAGCATTTGCTTTAGTCCCAGTTATATACAAGAGTTCATGCACTGTGTTTAGGCCTCCATCAATTAGCATGAGAGTTGAATGAAAAATCAGCCAAGCTACAGAGAGAAGTCAAGAGAAGCTCGGATGTCGAGTTTCGGCGCAGCCGGCGCTGATTCGATTTCGACGTCGCCGGGGGGAGAACTTTTTTGGGCCTCCGTAGAGGGGATTAACTTGATTATTTGATTGGCATGAAGTACCTCTATCGGTTTTGAGTTTGGCAGAGATTTAAAGAGTTCATTTGCGAGGAAGTGATTTGCTTGAAGACGATTGTTGTTACCTCTGAACCGTATTAAACATGATTTATTCACCTCTGTGAAGTTGATTTATTCATATTATCCCGATCCAGGCCAAGTGTTAAACGTTAAACGTTTAACACTTTACTGCATCGTAAGCACACCGACGATAGAAGATACTCGTATGCTCAGTACGCCCGTACTTGATAGCGAAAAGAGCCGTACTCGGATGGTTCCGGGGTCTGGAAATTATACCAAAAGAAGAAGCTACGAGCGTACTTAGGGAAGGAGGCCTAGACCCGATGGAGGTTTAACGGATGTTCTTAGATCGCGAAGACTGGAGGAACTGGATTAAACAACGCGTCAGTCAAATGGAAGCCTGGGAGAAACTGCAAGTGAACAAGACGCCCGACACGACCATACAAAGAACACCATCACCAGCAACTGATCCCTCATGGGTGACAGCGTGAAAACAACTGATCCCTCAGGGGTGACAACAACTGATCCCTCATGGGTGACAACAACTGATCCCTCAGGGGTGACAACAACTGATCCCTCAGGGGTGACAACAACTGATCCCTCAGGGGTGACAACAACTGATCCCTCATGGGTGACAACAACTGATCCCTCAGGGGTGACAACAACTGATCCCTCATGGGTGACAACAACTGATCCCTCATGGGTGACAACAACTGATCCCTCATGGGTGACAACAACTGATCCCTCAGGGGTGACAACAACTGATCCCTCAGGGGTGACAACAACTGATCCCTCAGGGGTGACAACAACTGATCCCTCAGGGGTGACAACAACTGATCCCTCAGGGGTGACAACAACTGATCCCTCATGGGTGACAACAACTGATCCCTCAGGGGTGACAACAACTGATCCCTCATGGGTGACAACAACTGATCCCTCATGGGTGACAACAACTGATCCCTCATGGGTGACAACAACTGATCCCTCAGGGGTGACAACAACTGATCCCTCAGGGGTGACAACAACTGATCCCTCAGGGGTGACAACAACTGATCCCTCATGGGTGACAACAACTGATCCCTCAGGGGTGACAACAACTAATCCCTCATGGGTGACAACAACTGATCCCTCATGGGTGACAACAACTGATCCCTCAGGTGTGACAACAACTGATCCCTCATGGGTGACAACAACTGATCCCTAATGGGTGACAACAACTGATCCCTCATGGGTGACAACAACTGATCCCTAATGGGTGACAACAACTGATCCCTCAGGGGTGACAACAACTGATCTCTAAGGGGTGACAACAACTGATCCCTCAGGGGTGACAACAACTGATCCCTAATGGGTGACAACAACTGATCCCTCAGGGGTGACAACAACTGATCCCTCAGAGGTGACAACAACTGATCCCTCATGGGTGACAACAACTGATCCCTTATGGGTGACAACAACTGATCCCTTATGGGTGACAACAACTGATCCCTCAGGGTGACAACAACTGATCCCTTATGGGTGACAACAACTGATCCCTCAGGGGTGACAACAACTGATCCCTCAGGGGTGACAACAACTGATCCCTCATGGGTGACAACAACTGATCCCTCAGGGTGACAACAACTGATCCCTCAGGGTGACAACAACTGATCCCTCAGGGGTGACAACAACTGATCCCCCAGGGGTGACAACAGAGACTTTTAAGCAGGAAATATTTATAAATTAGATGAGATACTTATGAGTAGCAATGCGTTAACTGATAGAGCTCAGTTTCAAGTAATAAAAAATCTGCAGCAACCATTTGCAACGATGTAAATTTTGACTCCAGCAGATGCATTCGGTTCGGAGTAAGCAAAATTACCCATATATGTATGGCGTGTAGCAAAGTGTACACGCGACTCTCGCGGGTTTCTATAATTAGCCAGTTATAGCTTATAGAGAGCCATGTTCACTGTACACTTGCCTGTCGTAGATTACTGGCTCGTAAAGTGCAAGACAAATGCTTTCAACGAGGGCGAGGGCGAGGGCGGGTGCTCGGTTCCTGCTAAAGGGAAATGCTCGCGGAGTCAAGCTGCATACAGCTGCTCTCTACTATAAGATTTATTAGGCTAGATGCGCTGTGCTATAGTAGGAAACTAGCTATTTCCTGCAGCGTTTGTACAGAGCGAGGCAAGGTTAATGCATCGTATATGCGTATGTAGCTGTGTTCTGTAGTTTAGAATTTGACAACATCAACTGGTAGGATATTTCTAGCCTGGCTAGAATACCTCTGAGTTGAGTGAATTATGAAACATATTCCTCAGAAATGAGGTTTAGTATTTGACATTACAAAATGCATAAACTGAGAATTTGATTGAACTGACAACTACGAGCTACTTCAATTTCTAATTGACTCAAATTTAGCGCCAACTGACGAATAATTTAAGGCGTTAATTGACTCAAATTTAGCGCCAACTGACACCCAACTACGAGTATACAAGGGGTTAAGGGGTTAGTATTTGGGTTAGTAATAATGAAAGTTAAACTCAGCTCAAGAGTCACTTATGCTTGCCAGCCTGTTCGGGGTGCAAATAAGTCTGAAAGAATGCAATAACCGTTGCCATGGAGATGACGATGCCCAGCAAATTCAGCCAGCAGGCGCACCGGCCCAGCTGGGCGGCTTTGCGCCGCTGCCTGCCAACGCCGGCTGCCGTGTCGGCCGTCAAGCTGGCCGCCAGAGTCCGATGCGACCGGATGGACACGAGGACTGCCAGACCGCCGAACAGGAAGTTGAAGAAGATGCAGGTGACAAACGACATGCCCAGGTAGGTGATTCTCTGCGGATTTGGCGACTCATTTGGCGACTGCGCCGGCGGTTGCAGCAGCGGCGGCACTGACAACGGCGGAGGCGACCGCGTCGTTTTCGGCGACGACAACGACGGAGCTGCCGGCGGGATCGTCGGCGAGGGAAGCCGCGAAGCTGTCAAGCTGGCGCAGGTGCACTCGCGGGCGCCGCTGTTGGCGATGAGGACGCAGCGGCTGGCGGCACCGCCTCCGATGGTCGCGTCGGGTTGAACGACGACTCGCAACGGGCGTGGCGACGCGTCCAGCGCTTGGATCTGAAAGGACGGACGCGCCTGCGACGACGGCGACGATGATGAAGCCGGCTCGAGTCGTCGCTGATGCTGCAGGAATTCAAGAGGCTGCGGCTGAGCAGCTGGGAGAGCGGATTCTCTGCCCACAATCAGCGGCTGTCTCTGCTCGGCCAGCAGCAGAGCCATGGCTATGCAGAACTTCTGTAGTGGAGATCAACTGCTCAGCTCTTTATTCTTTTATCCCATGCGTCTTTATTTCTTCTACTGCTCCTGCGTCTTATTATCCGCATAGCTAGATCCCTTTTTCTCCCCTAGTAGCTGCTCCCTCTACCCTTTTCTCCGATCTCCGGAGCCGCCAGTTGGTCCGCGACTGATGAAGCTAGAGGAGGCTGCATGGGTAAAGCCGGAACCCCGCCAAACTCTGTGCTCGCCGCCGCTATTGGGGACGAATTCGTGACTGGGGGGGGGGGAGATTTGAAGAGCGGCGATACGATCTCTTATTCCCAACCCTTTCTTTCTCTGCACCGGCTCAGTGTTGCTGGAATTGCTCTTCGCTGGCAGATCTGCGACCAGAAATGTGAAAGAGGCGAAGCATTTTTCGCTATTTGAATTTTTTTCAGAGCGA